>JARHVA010001190.1:0-357500 GCA_037957365.1 Torreya grandis
AGATGATTAAATGTGATAAAGCATGGAAGATCTTACTTTGTCACTATATCTCTTAGAGGGTTCATTGTGGTAGAATAGCATGGCAAGGACTTGGGTTATATACTCTTCTCATAACCCATATATATGTCAAAATTAATGGTACATTTATTATTTAGACCATTTGGAAATTTTGGGATAAAATCAAACCCCATCTCATTTGGGTGGGGGAGGGTATTAGGAATGGTATCTCTCCAATCACAATGTTCCCTTTGCCTTGCTCCCTTGGATTAAGATCTTAATGTTGTTCAAAAAAGGTGTGAAAAATAGTGGGTATTTATTCTATAAAGCAAGTCTTTCTTTCATTCCATGGCATCTAGCTCAAAATAAATTTAACTTAAATAATGCAAATTTTGAATATATTAAATATATTCAAGGTTCCATACTAGATGAGTGCTTTCAAAGATTGGAGTTACTTCCCTTACTCCCTAGTTGAATGATTGGCATTGGTCTATGACCAATCCTTTTAATAACTATTCTCCATGTCTAGGGTATAAGATTTTATCTCCCCAACATATTCAAGATGATACTCTCAATCACCTATGAAATCTTGGATCCACCCATGTGGTTTTGTCTAAGATATTTATAACCATTCTAGTTACTCCCATTGAGCCCAAAAAGGCTCATTTCCTTTGGTGTATTATTTATCAAGGTTTGCCTCTTGGTGGATGGCTTAATCACATGGGGTTTTTAAATACCTTTTTCTTAGCATGCCATCAACCTAAGATTATTAAGAATATTTTCTAGATCTTATCATATGCCTAGTATATGTGGCATTGGATTCATAGCCTTTTATACCAAAGTTTTTTAATGTGGAATATAACTCTCTTGGGTAAATCCACCTTGCTTATTATAAGATATACAATAGACTTTGGCATATTTTTCATGTTTATATTCTCTTTTAAATATGAAAAGCTATACATTATGTTTGTTTTAAGCATGAGGAAATAAAACACAATTTTTATATTACAAATGAAGTTATTATCATTTCAGTGTTATTCTCTAGATTCAGATTCAAACTAATAAAGTTTGGATAGAACTTAATCATTGATAGTTTTTTTTTAATCAATGGGGGAATTTCCCATGTGTAGTTACTTATTATCCTCTAGAGCCTCCATGTCTCTAGTCCCCCCTCATGGGTGAGGGTGTGGTATACACTAATAATATTCTAGGAAACGATGCAAGATCCATTATCCTATATGGTTTCCCTCTTACTAGTCTTCCCCCTTAGCATGATTAGTACTATGGATCTAATAAAGGATGAGGTAGTGTAAAGGACTAGGGCCCTTCTCTTCAATACAAGTATCTATTATTAGCTCTTAATATTTTGACCATTTGACACAATAAAGAAAATGATAATCTATAGAAGAATGATGTGTGGGATCCATTACCTATGGATGAATACCCCCCTAATAAAGTGGGATGGGGAGACAATCTGTAAGATCTGCCTCCTCTTTTTCCCCCTTTGGCCACCATGTTTTATAATATTACTTAATTATTTCCATGATACATGTGTTCTTATGTGCACCTATTTTTGTTGTTACACACTTATGTCAGTTTGATGTGACTTTTTTGGCATGATCAATATTGAACCTCTATTAGAAAATTTTTTATTTCTCAAGGTTTTCTCTTACCTCAGTATGACTATTTTAATGGGGTGCAATCTTTTATAACTATTTTTTTTGTATGACTAGTGTTATACCATTATTTATTTATATTATTATGAGTATGATCATCAATAAAAAATGAGATACAAAGAAATAATATAAAATCATAATAAAAATTATATCATACAACTCCATTTATTTTCCATTTTTAACTTTTAAAGTCTCATTAGTAATCTAAAAAGGACATTATTCTCAATCAACATAACAGGAGGGATCCAACATTATTAGACTAAGAGGGAACAAACCAAACAAGATTTTAAAATAAAATAATGATTCTTCAAAAAACCTTCAAGCATGCCAAGTAGAAGTGTTCCTAGCTCCCAAAGCATCTAAAGAAGAGTTTATCATTATCCATTATTGGAATCATCACACAAAAACTGTGCATATCCACCTCACAACCTAAGGGGAAGATGAATGTGAATGCCAAATAAACTTAACCAAGTTTGGGTGAGTTTATCAATAAATAAGAGGATAAGGAATAAAAAGAGAGTCTTTTGAAGCCATAAACAATTTTTCCACAACACGTACAATCAAACTCACACAAAAACACAAGGAATGATACCAACACATTCCAACATGAAAGAGAGGAGGTGGACATTGATCTTATAAATAATACTAAATATCAATGAGATTTATAATCCATAAAACCAAAATGCTTTCCAATAATAATTCCGTTTTAGATGTCTTATTCATTTTATTTTAAAAGTGGGTATTCAACCTTTTTCAAGGTTTCAATATTCATGAGAAATAATCTATATCAAGATAAAAAATAAAAGGTGTGTTTCACAAATGAATAATAAGTTCTTTAGAAACCAAATAAATAAATTAAAATAAAAAATCTCAAAACTTTAAAAAAAAATCACTTATAATTAATTCCTAATTAATGGATATAACAGACAAGTAAGATGAATCTTGAAAAAATAGGAAAGTAAACGATTAAAGGGTCTAATAATTATTAAAAAAATATGAAAAAAAATAAAGAAAAGAGATAAGGACTACCTCAACCTCCAAGTATTTCCTTTGAAAATTATTCCCCCCCCCCCAAAAAAAAAAGCTCCTTCTCCCAGGCAGAATCTCTCTACAATCTAAATATATAACCCTAACATAGACCAAAAGTATATTTATACATATATAAATAATCACATGTCCTCAATCAATGACTAGTTTCCATGTGACCTTTACATTACCCAAAACCCAACAAACACTTTTACAAAACAACCCATATTCTTACATGTATTTATTTTTGTTACATAAGTATGTGGGTTTAGGTGTACATATGAACCCAAATTGCACAATATTAAACAAAAAATATGGTAATACTTGTAATAATATATCCAAGGTAATAAATAGGGCTCATATATGTCCCAAAATTAAACAAAATTACTTGAAAAACCCACCAAACCATATTTCTAGGTCCTATGGCCTAAAAGAGCATGTTAGAGGTGATTGTGCTTGCCTTACACAAGTAAAAAGTGGTTAAAAGTGTAATGTTAATGTTTGGAACATGGGTTGGGCTTGGTGTTATCCCAACCCATGTTTAAGGTTAATGAGGTTAAAATATATTTATATAAGTTTGTGACAAATTATAAATAAATTAAGTAATAATTAGGTAAAGATAAAATAATTTAAAATAAAATAACTTGTTAGTAAAAAGTACTAGAAGCTAGTTAATTATTATTAAAAATTTTAAAAGGTTAGATATATGTTAGAAAAGGTTTTTTTTTAATATAATGGTGTATGACATGCTTTATCTTATCATAATCTTTATTTTTACCTCTACCACCTACACAAAAGAAAACATCAAATATATTATGGAAACAATAATTGATAACTATAATTCACCATAACATGTTAAGGTCCTATAATTAAATAATGTCTCAATATAAATAATATTTAATAATATTAGTAATCCATATAGATTAAAAATTATAACATGTCCATATATAAACTAAAAATAATAAAATCTACATAACCATGTAATCTTGCATATGAAAATAAGCATGCGAAATAATTGATCACTGTCAACGATCTATAAGCATTTATAATATTGGTACCAAAATGTACTATTTTAATGTTTAGATACATAAAAAATATAAACCATAAATTAAAAAGTGACATATAAAAATTTGAATCCCATGCCTCAAACATACTACTGTAATATTTTAGATATGTAATAAAACATAAAACATAAATTACCTAGTGACACATGTATATAATTTTCATCCCATGCCTCAAATATATAATTATAGTGTCTAAAATATGTGATTAAAATATGAAGGAAAATATTTATTACTCACATACCAATTCCCTTAATAATAATTTCTCATATAAGTCACTAAAATAGGTGGGGATACTAAACCTACAATGATGTATCATATTCCCATTTCACATATAACTCATGTTATCTATCCTAGTAGACCATAAATTATTTGACATCACATACTAAAAGGCACATATTATAGTGATTAAATATAATTTTGAGATCTAGTTATGAATTCCTATCTATATGCAATTAGAAATTCATCAAATCTACAAATCAATCTTAGCTCGAAGAAGATAGATCCTTATTACACTTATATTTGGGGATACATTAAATAACTGAGAACATGACCAATATGGATCCACTAGACCCAATTAAGGGATCTATTATCACAATAATATCACTAGGGAGGGTTCCAAAGCCTCCATTTAAGTAAAACAATGCAATAACCCTAATTAAGTCCTATGTTTTCATAATCACTATACTAATAACAATTAAAGAAAATAAATCTAATCTAGTGCTTACCAAATTTTGTGGCACAAAGTGGGGGTGATAAAAAACAAAAGTAAACATGAATAGAAGACATATACTCATGTTAATGTATACAAAATCCTAATGCATGAAATATAAGTTCAAATTCATATCTATATACTCTTAAAAAAGAGGAACAAAGTTAAGAATATTGACCTTTGAAGACAAACCCATCGAGCCTCAATATCTGTATTAGCCAAGGTGCTTCATAAGAGGTTGTTGTGGTATATAAGGATGACAAAGATAAATTAGATCTAGGATACATAACCTATCAATGTATTCAAAAGACTTCTCCACAAAACAAGATCTATATCTCCAAAAAAAGTATGAAACCCTAAGCTTGTTCCTCAAGTAGAATGGTGGATAAGCATATGTGTAATATCTCTTATTTCTTATCTTCTCTAAATAATGGTGAAATTATTATGTATATATAGGAAAATTTAACCCTAACCATTTCAAAAGTTTTAGCTAATAGGGTTAACCTAATCAACCTAGTATCATTATTGATAAAAAAAATTCATTAGATCATAGGCTAGGTCTGCCAAGAGTTAACATAGACCTTAAATGAGTTTTACCAATAAGAGGAAAAGATTGACCTAGTCGATCTAGTCATGTAAACTATCAAAAGGGGTTTTAGGTTAGGAAAAGGGGTATTGAAGGTGGTAAAATATTGGAAGAGTGTTCAAAAGAGAAGAACAAGCTTAGGGGAATGGGTTTTAAGAGATAAGTGTGTAGATAGAAAGTGGCAAAAGGGACAATAATCCTATGAAGCACCATTGGTCTACCCACCCCTTCCCTGGTGCACCCCTTAGGGCATGCACTTAGAGAGATTGAGACTTAGTGGATTCTAACAAGATAAAAATTGTTAGTAATTTATAAAGTTTGAAAATATTATGTGTATACATATGCCCCACTTGAAGCTCATCATGTGTCATATGATTTTAATAGGGGATGGTGCTTCAGGAATAGAACATGATGACATATAATGTTGATGCTAAATAAAGTACAATAAGGAGAAAATAAGATAAATGAAAGGATAGAATTGAAAAACACATAACTTTACTTACCTTAGTGTTATAGATAAAAAAAGAGATTCAATAAACGTGAAGACATCCAATGTGAGGAACATTAGGTGAACCTATAGACATTAGTACAAAAAAGAGTGAAAAATTAAAAAAAATTGCAATATAGGCATATAATAGGGGAAATGATTCTCTATGATGGCAGGATTCCATACATTTTTATGGTTCTAAAAATGAGATAGTAAAAACAAAGATATGATCAAAATAAGGAATATGATGGTAAATATTTGAAAGGTAAATAATTGTGAATAGTAACTTTAAATATGGTGAAAAAGAATTCATTTTCTATTGTTTGACTATTTTGAGAGAAAAATATAACTCTGAGAAACCTAGTAAAAGTTGAAAGAGCCAATATGGTGAGGAGATGAAATTTGAGATGAGGAGGGCACTTAGTGGCCATAATGAGTGCAACACAAGTAGGCAACTGATAGTTTAATTTTTTTTAGTATTTTATTTGTAATTAAGTGTTATAAAAAATTGTTAATTAGATCAATTTTAGAAAATAAAATGAACCATAAGAAGTTGTTAAGAAAACTAGAGGCCAAACATGGAACTAGGTCTGAAAAGGAATAGATTAATAAATGCCTTTGGCATTTATTAAAAATGGTCAAAGAGTCAGTATTTTGAAAGGACTAGGTCAACCTAGTTGACCTAATAGGTAGAAAATTAGGTTTTAAAATGGCTAACCTAGTAAGTATAGGTCAACTTAGTTGGTTGGATAAGAGGGATGACTTAGTACCTCACGGTTGACTTAGTTGGTCAAGTTAAATGGTGAACTTGGCACTAAGGGGGGAAATGAAAGGGCTAACTTAGTTGTTTAAGGTTAAGTGGCTGACCTAATACCATTGGGTCAACTTAGTATGATACTCAAAGGTTGATACAATACTAAAATGAGGGAAAGGTTGATATAGTACTTTTAAGGCCTATGGTGCTTGAATGAGTACTAAAATGGCCAATTAGGCTAAAAATAGGCTAAATTAGTAGGAAATGAATAGATTAAGGCAATAATTAGTTATTTTTGTTAAAATTTAAAAGAATGTATTTTGATTGTGAATGACATGGAGGTCTAATACATCTTTTATTATCTGATGGCTATAGGGGTGCTAGAGATTTTGGTGATTGGTGGATGTGTCATGGTTACCAAATTTATTGGAGCACCTATCAAATGTAGACAAAGATAGATTGGTCGCACTAGGATTGGGAGGCATTATGGAGATGCAATGAGTTCCACTAACTACTTATCTAGTGGTCTTGTTCTTGAGAGCTTGGGAATGCTTGACCAATACTTTTAGATGGGTGGTGGATGGGGATTCCATAGAGGTTGGTATCACATTGGAGGATGTCCATGCATTATTTAGACTTTATATAGGGGATGTTATTGATCATGAGGATAACAAATGATCAAGAGTAAAGGTGAGTATTATCTTGATGGGAAACTTACTTGGATAGGATTTATTTAGGACTAAGGGTGAGTTTATTTGATGTATATATTGCTTAGATTTTAAATATCTAGAAGGCTATGATAAGGCTTATGATAGCATGAGTGTTGTATCACAAGTTAAATGGTAAGGTACTATTATATGTGATAGCCTTGTGTTAGTCAATATTAGAGCATGGGGTACTCTATGAATTAGGTTTTATCATCTAGGTTTAACTCATGCATGATATGTATGTAATGTTGTATAGAGGGTAGAAAACCATGGGGCCAATGGTATTACTAAGTACCTATATATATGAGAGGTTATTGATGTATCAAATAACTGGGATAGCCCATTTGGTTAATGATCAGTTGCCTTGAGTGCTAAGATGGAAATAGGATTAGGTGGCATAATTGTGCCCCATGTGCTAATGCTATAGATAGTCACAAAAGAAATATCATGTGGTATCTTTATACACACATTATAAATATTTATCTAAGTTGGGTGATGGTGGCACTAGATTTATCATGAGTGCAAATTATAGGCCACTACACTTGGTATGTAGATCCACATGCAGTGATATGCTTACCAATAAAGTCTAGACTCACTCACTTAGTGGTTCCTATAGTGGTGCCGACATTTTAGGCTTGGAATGTAAGAGAGCTAAGGGGGAGAGGAGGAGGAGGAGCATTAGTTGTGATATTGGATATCAAACCATAGTGTGAGAGACCATGGACTAGTCGATCATGACATCTAGTAGCAAGAAAGGGTGTGGACATAGATGCAAGAGTACTATTGGTACCATAGTAGGAGGAGAAATAACCACCTCAATCAAACCACCAATGGAGATGCTAGTAGTGAGAGATATTATAGAGAGTGGTCATACAAGATGATCTATCATTCAACCTAAGGTAGAGTAAGTCAATAGAGGCACCACTAAGGTGAGGCTTGAGATGTGTATGGGTGGTTACCCCAGGGTTTACATTGATTGGGAGGAATCCCATAGATGAGGTACTTAGGGGTTGAGATGATGAAGATACCATGCTTGGTAGACAAGAAAATTAAGATAAGGTGATTGGTGACACTAGGATAGGTAATAAATGGTTGTACTTTTTAATCTTTAACATAGAATACTAGTTATATAAGATTTGAGTGATTGTAGATAGACAAATTTTGAGATCAATTGGTGATCTAATATCTATTTAGTTTGAATTTTATAGATATTTTAGACAAGGAGGAGACTATATGGGGATCCCTAGCAAGGAGAGCACTCCATAATATTATGGATAGGGTGTTGTCACCATATGACCTTACCACATTGGATGATCCCATGGTACCATCTGCCCTATCTTAGGTGAGTTTGTTTAGACTAGTAAAGGAGGCCATGAGGTGATTACAGGAATGTGGAAATGGGATACAACCATAGACAGGGGTGGGAGTGAGAGAGGCATAAGCATGGAAGGCATTGGATCAAGAGATATCCATGCATTTGGCTACCTCTATTTAGCTAGGATATGTACATGCTTAGGTGGCCAACCTATAAGGATAGGTAGTAGGCTTGAGATCTTGGAAAACATCTTTATAGTGTATTATTCAGAGGGGACTATCTGAGGCATCAATGGGTAATGTGTCTAGGACATGAGATAGACATGATAGATCTTAGCCTTAAAGTTGGAGTGATGTATTTTTATACTTTGTATCAAAAACATAAGATATCTATAGATATCTTATGGTGATAATTGGCTATTGATCTTATGTTTTTTTATTATGGTTTTTGATGTGGATGTATGGATATATTTATTTATAGCACATGTATGTTACTTTTGTTTTATATTCTATAGGAAATATATGTGTGGTGTTTTCTTCTCTATCTTGATGTAGGACACATGAATGGTTAAAAAGAAATAGCTGAAAGGATTTGGCAAAATATAAGTAATCAAAAACAAATATAATACACACTATTTCACATTGGGAAATGTGTAATAACAAAAAGATGATTAAGTATAATAAACCAAAGAGTGGTAAACAAGAGGGAAAAAGTTTCATTTGTAAACCATGAAAAAGATTTGACACCAAATTAAAATAAGTAAAATCACACTAAATCACAATGGGCAATATGAAAATAATATAATAAAGTGGAAAGCATGTGAATTATAAAAAAAATCAATTAAGTCAATCAATCATACTAAATCATGTTGAGAAGTATAAATGAGAAACAAAATTTGGAAAAAATGGTTTGAAATTAATCACACTAATTCAAGCTGAGAAGTATGAAAAACTCAAGAAAAATGGTTGGATTCTTACATGCAATCATGAAATAAGAAGATAAAAGTGAAAGATTAATGAAGTATAAAACATATTAAATCAAGATGGGAAGCATTTCAATGGAATGTAACTCATAATTAAACACATCTTATCTCATATTTAACACAAGTAATTTTGTTGTGACTTGGATGTTGGAAAATTTTGTAAGGAAGGCTAGGTCTTATCCATGGTCTTACACTGTAACTCATAAAGGGAACACCAATGAGGTGTAAATAATTTGAAAATATGGTAAAATTATATCTTTGGAATGGTAATGTGAAAAGTGTGGTAATTTGTGAGGAAGGCCAAGTCCTATCCATGGTCTTACAATACCACTCACAAATAGAATCCCTAAGGGAGTGAGCAGTGAATAGAACAATATTTCTCAAGGGTAAATATTAGGTTTATAGGGAGTGTAAAAGGGAATGTAATAAACATAACATAGGCATCATATGAGAATACCTTAGGAGACATGAATAACACTAAGGACATAAGAAGACACTAAGTGATTAGTGACCATCAATATATAGAGGATACATGTTCGCTATAACCACAAGGTTGTATAGGTAAATAAGTGTGTTATTAAGATCAACTCATATTGGTTATTTTAAATAATAAAATTAAGATGGACCTACCTTCCCACAATGTGTTCCCCATTCTTCATGACCCCTTATAGATCCATCCGTCTACTATGAATATTGGGTACTTGCAAAGAAATTAGGTAGAATTAAAAGATTTCTTTATTCTCCTTTTCTAATCTACTGGCCTACCAAACACCAATTGACCTCAGATCTATTATGAGGTGAACTATGGAGTTTGATATTTGATTAGAAATATATTTGCTTAGAATCATGTATTTTAGTGTGATTTGACTTTTGAATATTTTAAATGTTTCCTTTGAGATCATTACCTTTTGTTAAATGATTTGGATTTTGCATAGTTTTATGGATTTTATGATTCCTCCTCGATATGGACTTGGAATGACCAATCATGAGAGATAAAATGATACACACGAATGAGATTTAGGCTTTGGATGAAGGAATATAAGTATCTAAAGACAAGATTGACTAGAACACTTGGTCTTAACTATGAACCAACATGTTATCTCAAGTCTCAACCATGTGTAAGCTTAGTTTACAAAAGGGAATAAAGGGGAAGAAAGGGAGATCTAAAGTGGACTGGTAAAAATAGATTATAATGAGATTAATTTTTTTCTAATTGATCACATGGTACAGAAGGAATGACTTAAAGGAGTAAGGTTTTTATAACCAAGTCATAATAACTATTATTCATGTTTATAGAGATAATATTGTAAACAATTATGAAAAAGAAAAAGGGAGTCATAAGAAGTGAAGTCAAGAAGAAAAAAATGCAATGATGAAAAATAAATCCATAATGGAACATAATGACATCATAAGTAATATAAAGTGTGAAACCAAAGTCACCATGCAATATAGATAATAATTTGACATAATGTCAAAAGATATTAAAATAGATAAATATAAAGTTGGAACACATATCCAATCCAAATGAAAACATAAGAACATAATTAATGTGTTCATAAGTACTAATATATTTATACAAACACATTATATATAACATGTAATAAGTCTCTATTAAGTCGAATGTGAACTGCATCTAATGCCTCATCAATCTTCATGGAAAGTTGAGAGAATACTTCACATCAAATCTCCTCAACAAAAATGTATGAATGCTCAAAATATCATGCTGATGAGGGATATCATGCATGGGATTAGATTTTATAGGATATGAAGGGGTCATTAGTGGGGAAGGTACCATGGGTGAGGGACTCCTGGGTGGAGAAGGATCCATAGGTGAGGGAAGGTCCATGGGTGAGGGATTCACAAGAGGAAAAATAGTAGGTGGAGAAGGGACCATAGGTGGATATGGAACCATAAGAGGTGGAACCATGGGGGAATAAGGGGGATCATTTTTATGAGAGTGTCTTTTGGAAGGAATGGTATAAGGTATAAGAATGGTTATGAGGTAATCCTTAAGATGCTGATGAAGGATATGGAAATAATTAGTGTGATGTGTGAAAAATTGGCTCTAGAGATAATATACCTCTCCATACTTAGGTAATACTTTTGGGGGAGGAATAGCCTTGTCTATGGGATAAGGAGTGGTGGGATGCAAGGTGTTGATATATTTTCATAACTGTGATAATGTGTGGATGAATGATTATCCATGTCATGGAAGCAATGGATACACCTGTGAGTAATTTTGGTAGGTGTACTCACAGGATGTTGTGAAACAAAATATAAGGGAGATTACTATAGGGAACAATCTCTAGTTTAGTGATCAAAAAAATTATAAATGTCACAATAAGGTTAATCAACCCATTTGGTGGGTGAAGGAGACAACTAGAGTAAAGGGAGCAAACCATCACCAAGAGAAGGTGGAGTTGGTGGAGAAACTAAACAAGGGTTGATTGAATGGGCAATAGGATTAGAAATAAGAAGAGATTAAGCTATAGAGGGAGTGGAAATGGAATCTCAACTGGGATCTACTAAGGGAGGGGTAGGGTCCATAGAAGGATGTAGGAAAGTCATACATATCTCAGAGATAAGTAAGGTAGAGGGGTCATGGTATCTAGGAAAGTCATAGGGACTAATCATAGCATGATCCATAAGCATATTCCTATGAGGTTCTTCATAAATTGGAGGTGTTGGCACCATTTCTACCTTGTGATCAAGAGGAAAAATGCTAAATTAGGAATGTTATAGGATGGAATATGGGAAGATATACTAAAATACTAAGACAAAGAGGAATGATAATGAATAATCTTAGCATCATGGGCCTAGAAAAGACCTCCCAAGAATGGATAATCTAAGGTCTAACCATCATCATAATTAGGTGTATGAATATCAATGGCACAAGTAAGGAAGACCTTGTTATCTAATGTGGTGTGATAAATTGAATGTCGAATCTTAGTTAAGATAATGAGGATGTCATCACAAGGTGGTTGATGAGAACAAGGTTGCAAATAAGTAAGAAGATGAGAGATGAAGTGAGGTGAAAGATCATACTTTGTAATCTTGAGACTGATCTCATTAGGCTCATCAACATCAAAATATAGGAGGTTAGGGGATATGTTCCCTATGATTTTGGGGTGAATATTGTAACTTTAGGTGGAATTGACAAGAAAGTTAAAGTGTTGGGATTCATGAAATGGAATGCTTGGCAAGGGTTCAAAGGTAGGAATCTTGAATACACCATAGTATTGAAATTGTTTGAAATTCCAAGGGTTATCATCACCTTGAATCCTATAAATGGATCCATTATGAGTAAATTTGATGCATTGGAAATTATAAGAGGCAATTGTTCTCATATGATGAGTCCATGGCCTACCAAGAATAATGTTATAAGATATAATAAATTTAAAGATCATTACCTTCACATGAATGGTGATAGGATATAGAGTAATGGGGAGCCACACATAACCTAAAGGAGGCATTTGCCTTCAATCATAAATTTGATATGTGTTTCATGTGGATTTAAGATTGCATTTAAAATATCCAAGGATTTTGATAAAATTAAGAGAGGCAACACAATTTTTGAAAACCTCATCAATCAAGGCATGCTTGACTTGAATATCACCAATTCAGACATTTATAAATAGAGGTGGATCATCTAGATGAAGAAAAATATCATTATGAATCATAAAATCAATGGGGAATTTGAGGGAAAGAGAACTATCCATTATTTCATCATGTATGGACATCTCTTTGCACTATTGTAAAATGCTATCTTCTAATCCAAATAAGGTGGCTTTGTATATTTCTAGGGGAGGATGAGGGAGGTTCATTTCAAACAAAAGATGCATAAGATGGTTATGGTTCCATGGAGAGGTCCTCATAAGCTCAAGAAATGGGTTTTGAGATGGGAGATTACTGAGTTCCATGATAGGATTCCACTCATCATAACCCACAATAAGATTGTTGGAAAGAGGTACACAGTGTTAAAAGAGGTCATCAAAAGGAAGATAAAATATACATGTGAATTTATGTTGAGAAGAGGTAGAAGGTTTAATTATAGGAAAAGTTTATAGATTATGTTGAGAAGATGGAGTAGTTGATGCAGGTGTGGTTTGAGAAGAAGTGTTGAGAGAAGTTTGAGTATCATTGGTGATAGGTAAAGAAGATGGAGGGGTGCTAGAAATAGTATTATAAGTGTTATCTAAGGGAGGTGTTAGAATTATTTCATCAAAAGATATAAATTCTTCTTGACCCAACTCGGTTAAGTGAGTGGGAGAAGAATCATGGATAACACAAACTGTGTGAGACAATGGAGGTGTGTAGATGGGTTGAGGATCAATGAAAGAAACCAACCTTCACATGTTAATCATATTGACCACATTTTATTCAAGAGTTAGATCAAGAATAATATAAACATTATTGGTATAAGGGGTAGGCTTGTCTTGGGTATCTTGGTGATTTGGAAGAGGATCTTTATAGATGGCCAAATGAACATTAGCCTAATTTAAATCTTGAGATTTAGTTTGTGTTTCATGGGCTTTGAAGTTAATTTCATAGGATTTTTATCATTTAAAAATGATAGAATCATGGTCAAAATTAGGACCAAGAAGGAAATTCATAGCTAAATTACAAAGCTACCTACAAGTCTCGTGAGAATGACCCCAACTATCATGAAACCAAAAAAAATTATTGGGATCATATCAAGATTTCCTGGGTTGAGTGGGATCAAATTCTCATGGTAGAGGCCTTGGTAGACATTTTTTAAATTCCTCTGAGGATAAATATTTGTGAACATTTATGTTATTTATTAAAGATAAATGAGGGTTAGTGATGTGGTTGGGAGGGGAAGATTGTTCCAAATATTGGTTAGGAATAACATCTTGAATAGTGTGAATGGTATCCTAAGAGTCTATGACACCATAATTGGTAGCATGATAATTCTTATTCTTGATTAAAATGTGAGTACCCATAGAAGGTTGGGATGGATAAAATTGATGCATAAGGAAATATTGACACTTTGATTGGTCAATAACCTCTTCTAAAGTACATGGAGAGAAAGTTTGAACCTGATATTACAACTTGGGAAAAAGAGAATTAGTAAACAAATGGAAAAGGTTATCATCTACTATATTATGTTCTCATTTTTTATGAAAGGTCTTCCATCATTTAATGAAATATTGTACAGTTTTAGTCTCAAGTTGCTTACAACTAATAAATGGGCCAAGGTAGTCTCAGGGAGATCATTAGTTTAGAACTATTAGACTAGAGCATTAACTAAATCTTCCAAACTAGTGATGGAATGAGATTTGAGTTGGTTGTACTAATCTAAAGCATCAACTATGAGAGTTTTGGATAATAGTTTGGTAGTGGCAAAGGTATTTAATTTAACCTATTATTTATATAGATTTCCAAATGTTTTAAAATGAAGAGTAGGATTAGTTGACCCATTATAAGAAATGGTAGGGGTGATACCTCCTATATCAATATTATAAATTTGAGATGCAAGAGGCTCATTTTGAGGATTATTGATTGTATTATTAACAAGAGGAGATTGAGGGATAAGATTTCCATGGGAATCCAAAAGAGGAGGTGGGAGAACATTTTTATTATGTGTGCCCCATAGAATCTATTGATGGTGGGTTTGAAGATGGAGAAGATGATTTTGCATTTGCATCATTTGATTTACATTGTTAGCTTGAAAATCATTCATTTGATTAAGGGTATGTAATAGAAATTAATGGGTTTGAGTTGTAATATTAGATTTTTTTAAAGTATTAGAATTGGTACTAGTGGCTTGGGTACCACTATGAGTATTAGAAGGAGATTGAAAAGAGTTGTAAGTAAGTGAGGCACTAGTGGCATAATTTGCTTGCATGGAAAAATATGGAATAGTAGAGGGATGAGAAGAGGCAACACCAGAGGCATGATTACCATGGGTATAAAATGATGCACTAGTGAAAGTATTAAGAAGAGTGGGTTTTGGAAGAGGCCCACTACATGTAGAACCTACCATGTTAGTAGAGATACTAGGCATGGATGTAGAGGAAATCAAAGAATAAGAAGTCATGATATGAGAAGGAGTCAAAATAGAGGGAAGAGGTTGAGAAGCAAAGAAGCTAGTATCCCCAAATCTATGTGAGAACATGGGAGAAGGTGAATGGGGTTCCTCAACTTGACCACTTATCATGAGATGGTAAATAGTAGAAGGATCCTTTCATTGATGTTGAAGAAACTCATTGATGTAGAATATAATTTTTGGGTATAATCTAATTTAGGTTGATTTTCAAGTGAGAAGAGAGGACTAAAAAGTGAAGAGGAATGGGGAAGGGTCCCATAGTTTGTATTACAAGTGGTTATGTAAACATTAATTTCATCTAGGATAGGATCCATAAGATGATTATGGGAGAACCTATGAGGGTTGGTAAGACTCATCATATCTATTAAATTCAACCTAGTGTTGTATTCAAATAGAAATTTCATGATGGAGAGAGATTATGTGAGGAAAATTTGATTCAAATAAAAGAGAGACAAAAGTAAGATAAGAGTATAGAGTTGACCTGGTACTAGAAATAGGGTATGAAAATTAAGTTAACAAAGATATAGAGTCGACAGGGTTGACTTAGTACTATAATTTGAGATAGAGAATAGCCTAATAGGGATCCAGAGTAGACCAAGTCAACTTAGTACTATAACTTAAGAGGTATAAATGAGTACTAGGTTGACCAAGTTAACTTAGTACTATAATCAAGGAAAAATATAGTCTATAAGAGACTATGTCTAATAGAATGATAGTGTATTGAAAATAGGGAAATTTTTTGAAATGTATTTTTAAATAAATAAATGGAATTAAACACATAATCAATTGGGTTAATGAAAATGATCCAATTTAGGTACATAACACAAAACCTTACACCAATATTGGCCAATGCAATTTTTCCAATACAAAATACAATGAGCAAAGAGCAAGCATTCAACTAAAAATTAAATTATAACTAAGTGGTCATATTGAATGTTATATTATTATAAGGTGTTATTTTAAGTGTGATAGGGAAGTTAGCTAAAAGAAGGGAACTAGAAAGCAATCTATGGATAGTTTTAGGATGTTTAGGTTGAAAGAAATCTATGTTGGTGATGGTACTAGATTGGTATTTAGGCCTACCCCCTCACTTCATAATCCCATAAAAATAAGGGTGTTGGGTGATTTTATAATATATACCATTAACCATTTGTTTATACTTGGCCAGAAAACCAAGTTGGCTTCCCCTTGGTGATGAAATCTAAGTAGGTAGGCCTTGAGTAGACAAATGTTTAAATGCATTTTGAAATTATGTGATTTGTTAGTGTGTGTAAGAAAGATAAAAATAGTGCAAATAAATAGTATATTGAAAAAACACCTAATTAGATTATGTGAGCTATTTAAAGCCTGCAAACAACTAAAAGTGAAAGTGTGAATTAATTACTAACATATAGTTGTTAATTCCCAATTTGAAGCATAGTATAGAGTTTTTTTAGATGATATTATATGAAAATATTATATAATAGAGTTGACAAGGTCACTACTATAATGTAAAAGCAAGAGTCCTTAAGAATTAAGTCGACCAGGTTGACCTAGTCTTTTAGATAGAAGATAGAATATAGAACTAGGTTGACTAGGTCAACATAGTTTGTTATATGATTGTATTGCAAAATAAAACTATAAGAACTGAATTGAAAGAGAGAGAGAGAGAGAGAGAGAGAGAGAGAGAGAGAGAGAGAGAGAGAGAGAGAGAGAGAGAGAGAGAGAGAGAAACCTTGGTGGGTTGGAAGATGCTGAGGATTGTGAGATTTGTATTGAAGTGCCTTAAATGTTGCTTTCAATTTCTACCAACTATGTCAACTAGGTCAACCTAGAGATATAATTCCCTATTTTATAAAGCCTATTAAGATGAATATACTAGCTTGGTTAACTTGGTTTGTTATCTGGAAGTGGACTGGAATACTAAGTTAACCTATTCAACCTAGTTCTTTTTGTTTTAGAGTTGAATAAGAGACTAAGTCAACCTATTTGACATAGTCTATCATCTATAAGTGAATAATAGTACTATGTCAACCTATTCAATCCAATAACCTATATATGATGAAGACCTGCATAGAAATAACAAAGATGTTTTGATGCAATTATGTGTTAAACTTACACAAAGAAGTAAGAAACTATATCAACCTTATCGACCTAATATCATAAATATAGAAAAATAATAAAATGATAGAAATAAAAAGTTTGAAATAAAACCTACTAGGGTTAGATTCACATCAAGTTCACTAGAATATATGTAGTAAAAAATGCATCAGATTTACAAATCAATTTTAGCTCAAAGAAGATAGATCCTACTTACACTTTTGATTGGGGATACATTAGATAATCAAGAACATGATCAATATGGATATGCTAGACTTAATTAGGGGACATATTATCACAATCATATCATTAGGGAGGGTTTCAAAGCCTCCAATCAACAAAAAATATGTAATAACCCTAATTAAGTCTTATGTTTTAATACTCACTATACTAATAACAAGTAAATCAAATAAATCTAATCTAGTGCTCACCAAAGCTTGCAGCACAAAGTGGGGGTAATAAAAAACAAAAGTAAACATGAATAGAAGACATATACTCACATCAATGTATACATAATCATAATGCATGGAAGAGAATTACAAATGCATATCTATCTACTCTTACAAAGGAGGAATAAAGTTAGGAATAGTTACCTTTGAAGATGAACCTATCAAGCCTCAATTTGTCCACTAGCCAAGGTGCTTTTCAAGATGTTATTATGGTATGTAAGGATGACAATTATGAATTAAATCTAGGCTACATAACATATTAATACATGCAAAAGACTTATCCATAAGACAAGATCCATATCTCCAAAGAAAGTATGAAACCCTAAGCTTGAACCTAAAGTAGAATGGTGGATAAGTAGATGTGTAATAGCTCTTACTTATTCTTATTCTCTTCTCTAAATAATAGTGAAATGATTGTGTATATATAGGTGGATTTAATCCTAAGCCCTTCCAAAAAATTTGGATGATAGGGTTGACCCAATTGACCTAGTATCATTATTGACAAAAACTTAGTAGGTCATGGGTTAGGTTAGCCAAAATCTAACCTAGACCCTAAATGAGTTTTACCAATAAGAGTACAAGGTCAACCCAATCGACCTAGTCATGTAAATAATAGAAAGGGGTTTTGGGTTATGAAAAGGGGTATTGAAGGTGGTAAAAGACTAGAGGAGTGTGCAAAAGAGAACAACAAACTTAGGGGAATGGTTTTTAGGAGATAAGTGTGTAGATATTAAGTGGAAAAAGGGAAAAAAATCATGTGAATAACTAATGGTCTAACCATCCCTTTCTTGATGCACCCCTTAGGGCATGTATTTATAAATATTGAGACTCAATAGGTTCTTGCAAGATAAAGAGTGTTAGTAATTGATAAAAGTTTGAAAATATTATGTATAAACCATTCATTACCACATGTAGTGTCAAAAAATATAATACATGAACAATGTAAAAAGTATACCTTAGTAATAATAAATATAAAATGTCTTGGACATAGGATAGGATTGGTGGAAAGGCCAAGTGGTATGGCACTATACCAATCATCTCAAAGTTCTCCAAGTTACCCAAAAAATAAGGTGTGAGCTTAGATACTTTTCATAATGGATCAAGCTATTATATGGTTGCACTCTTATAAATACCTTATTTACAAAACTAAAAGGTCAATATGTACTCTTGGTATCTAAATAATTTTATCTATCCTATGCATCTTACAAGTGTTGCTAAATGAGGACCACCTAAAAGTCCATGTCTTGTAGCATAACAAGACCAATCACTACTTTATCCTTAATACTATCCCATCTCAGAGGTGTCTTGCATGGAATGTCATAAAAATACTAATATAGATCCATGTTAAAGGAGCTATGATAACTATTAGTACACAAACACAACTAAGTAGAGTTAATCCTCACAACATGATTGTTGATATATATTTTACATGTGTAACATTTCCTCTAAAAATTAGTTAACTCACTCTATTTTTTATCTATCTTTGGATGATAAAAATATCTAAAGTTGATTTGAGTACCCAATGACCCCTAAAGTGGTCCAAAAATTGAAGTATACTTAGGGTCCCTAAATATTTTAATATTTCATATAATCCCATGAAACTGAATAATGTAATTGTTTTAGACATTAGTTTTCACCCTTAGGTAGGGTTATTTAGGCTCTCCTCAACTAAGATATAATATTATAACAACCCCAAGCTATGGGTATCCTATAGTGGGGTTGAACCTCTAGAGAAGGACAACTTCCTCTTAAGGGATCACCTAAACTAATGCTTATGCTTGGAAAAGGGTTAGAAAGGAGGAGTAGGGTTATTAATAAACCTAAAAATGTGATGCACCAAATTTAAATGAGACTCAAATATGCTTGAAACCAAAACTATATCACCATCATACAATCCTTGTTTACAAAATCTCTCAAATTAGTTAATTTCATGAGTATTTCATAAACTAGGCTCACCAAGCAATCAAAGAAGTAAGGAGGAATTCTAAAATTCACACCAAGTATCCATTAATGGTAGAAAGAACACAATTTCAGACCTATAAATAAATTTAAAACACCTTAAAAGAGGCAAGAAAGAAAGATAATGGATAAAACCTTCATATATATGGACCTGATAGAGCCATAATTATGTTTGTTTTAAGTGGTCATATGTACCTATTTTGTCAAGGATATGACCATGTTAAAAGATGAGACACTTCTTTCATAATCATAAACCTACCCCTATTCTAAACTCAAACAAATATTTACTATAGATTAAAACCAATCCCATCCATTAGTTTTAATATAGTCATGACCTCAATCAAAATCTCATCAGGTTGCTTGATTCCATTCTTGATCTTTATTAGGTCTCAATAGACCTAATCTATTTCTAAACATTATGGAAGACAATAACTCATTACACACATGGATTCCCTTCAAATAAAAATGAACATAGTCATGAAATGATATTGAAAACTTAGACAATAAGTCCCATAGGTTCTAAATATTCAAATTAGAAGTTGAAACTGAGCTCTAATAGTGGCCTTTGGACTTGAAATATTTATTTTAATTCAACCTAGATTGTATCTAGATCTTGGCTCTATGCATTTACCTACCTAGGTATATGAAATAATTTGATCTAATTTGTTAATATATGTATCATTCCATTAGGATACCTATTTATTTTTAAAACCTAATTGTTATTGCCTTGGACACATGTCCTCATCTTATACCTTCTAGAGATTCTATCAAATTTGCTTTGTTGATTTCCTTGGGAGTCTTCTAAATTTGACTTTCATCATTACTATTGATATCTAATATGGAAATAAATTCTTCCACTTGGTGGCCCCACATTTATCCTTAATATCTTTTTATTAGTTTAATCTAGTTAACACACTTATGCCATGTGGTGGCCTCACATGCAATATGGCCTCTTTGACATCTTGACCTCATGTTCACTATTAATATTTTCTACAAGGTTGAATGCACATCATTGATCCTGATCTACTTGATCAAATATTCACCATTAATACTTTGATTCATTGTAATATTGACACTTCTCACCATTGCATTCCATCTTATGATCCTCTGACTTGTTAACCTCGAGCTCTCTATTGATTTTGATGTACACATTTTAACTCACATCATTAAACTTGATGATCCCACTAACTTGATCTATCATCCACATGTTATTAATCTATGATTCTATCAAGTGATATTTTAACACTTATTATCTCTATATTCAACCTCAGTATCCTTTGAATATTTTTAAATTCAAATAGCTACTTCGTGTGGCTTTTATTTGATGTCCTCAAGCACATCACTCACTACTACACTATCATTGAAAGATTGTATATTGAGATAGAAAATACATCAAGACACCAAATTTAATATAGATTAAAACCAATCCCATCCATTGGTTTTAATATAGTCATGAACTCAATGAAAATCTCATCAAGTTGTTTGACTTTATTCTTGATCTTTATTAGGTCTCAATAGACCTAATCTATTCCCAAAGATTATAGAAGCCAAGAACTCATTACACTCATGGATTACCTTAAAATAACAATGAAAATAGTCATGAAATGACATTAAAAACTCAAACAATAAGTCTCATAGGTTCTAAATATTTAAATCAGAGGTCGAAAATGAGCTCTAATAGTGGCTCTTGGACTTGAAATATTTGTTTTAATTCAACCTAGATTTTATCTAGATCTTGGCACTATGCATGTGCCTACCTAGGTTTATGAAATACTTTGATATAATTTGTCAATATATTTATCATTCCCCTAGGCTACCTATTTATTTTTAAAACCTAGTTGTTATTGCCTTGGACATGTGTCCTCACCTTATACCTTCTATAGATTCTATCAAATTGCTCTATTGATTTCCTTGGGAGTCTTCTAGCTTTGACCTTCATCATTTCTATTGATCTCTAATATGGAACTAGATTATTACACTTAGTGTCCCCACATTTATCCTTAAAATATTTCTATTAGTTTAATCTAGTTAACACACTTATGACACATGGTGGACTCACATGCAATATGGGCTCTTTATCTTCTTGACCTCATGTGCACTATTAATATTTTCTACAAGGTTGAATGCACATCATTGATCCTAATATACTTGATAAAATGTGCACCATTAATCCTTTGATTAATTGTAATCTTGACACTTCTCACCATTGCATTCAATCTTAGGATCCTCTAACTTGACCTCGAGCTCTTTATTGATCTTGATGTGGACATTTTAACTCACATCATTAAACTTTATGGTCCCACTAACTTGATATATCATCCACATTTTATTAATATATGATTTTATCAAGTGATATTTTAACACTTATTATCTCTGTATTCAACCTTAGGTTCCTTAGAATATTTTTAAATTCAAATAGCTACTTCCTATGGCTTTTATTTGATGTCCTCGAGCACGTCACTCACTGCTAGACTATCTTTGAAAGCTTGTATATTGAGATAGAAAACACATCAAGACACCAAATATATTATATATTTACTATATATTAAAACCAATCCCATCCATTGATTTTAATATATTCATGACCTCAATGAAAATCTCATCACATTTCTTGACTCTATTCTTGATCTTTATTAGGTGTCAATAGACCTAATCTGTTCCCAAACATTATGGAAGCCAAGAACTCATTACACATATGGATTCCCTTCAAACAAAAATGAACATAGTCATTAAATGACATTAAAAACCTAGAAAACAAGTCCCATAGGTTCTAAATATTCAAATTAGAGGTCGAAAATGAGCTCTAATAGTGGCCTTTAGACTTGAAATATTTGTTTTAATTCAACTTGGATTGTATCTAGATCTTGGCTCTATGCATTTGCCTACCTAGGTCTGTGAAATCCTTTGATCTAATTTATCAATATATGTAGCATTCCCCTATGCTAACTATTTATTTTTAAAACCTAGTTGCTATTTCCTTGGACATATGTCCTCATCTTATACCTTCTAGAGATTCTATCAAATTTGCTATGTTGATTTCCTTGGGAGTCTTCTAGCTTTTCCCTTCATCATTGATATTGATTTATAATATAAAACTAGATTCTGCCACCTAATATCCCCACATTTATCCTTAAGATATTTCTATTATTTTAATATAGTTAACACACTTATGACACGTGGTGGCCTCATAAGCAATATGGGCTCTTTGACTTCTTGACCTAATGTGCACTATTAATCTTTTCTACAAGGTTGAATGCATGTCATTGATCATAATATACTTGATCAAATGTGCATCATTAATCCTTTGATTAATTTTAATCTTGACACTTCTCACCATTACATTTCATCTTAGGATCCTCTAACTTGTTGACCTCGAGCTCTTAATTGATCTTGATGTGCACATTTTAACTCACATCATTGAACTTGATGGTCCCACTAACTTGATCTATCATCCACATGTTATTAATATATGATTCAATCAAGATATATTTTAACACTTATTATCTCTATATTCAACCTTAGGATCTTTTGAATATTTTTAAATTCAAATGGCTACTTCATGTGGCTTTTATTTGATGTTCCCGAGCATGTCACTCACTGCTAGACTATCTTTAAAAGCTTGTATATTGAAATAGAAAATACATCAAGACACCAAATTTTTAGGGAATGACCTTGGCACAAAATACATGATCTCCATGTGATCCTTTGGATTTGATAGGCCTCCCAAGTACATTTATTAAATGTAAAACCAAACTGACCTATTCATTCCTGTGTGATGTGCCATGATGGTTTGGTTTTTATAGGCTTGTGTTAATCATATTTAGACCCATTAAGGCTTTGATAAACCTTTGAGACTTTGTGAAAACTTGATTCATGCCCCACCTAAATTCCATGAATAGCATGAAAGCCTATTGGATCCTTTCACTTACAATTCTAGACATGTTTCCACACTCAACCAAAACTTTTCTTAGAGTGTTTCAAAAGAGTAGTCTGATCATCCAGGCAAAAGATTTGTATATAGGCCAAAATTTGAAAACATTTCTGGTGACATCCTAGGATTGTATACCTACTATGTGAGAGACTAGTAGCCTTATACTATCCATTGGGCATGGAGTCTCAAGTCTTTTCTCTTAGCTAATATGAAATTGGTACAAGGTTGTCTCTTTATAAAACCTTCTCTTGAAGCAAAAGGACAAAAAGAACAAAAAAACACTATGCCCAAAAAACTTATATAAGGGAAACACACAATTGAGAAGAAATGTGCACAAGGCACTTATAAGAAAACATGAAAAACTACTCTAATATATATAATGGCTACAAATTTTTTTAATAACAAGGATTTAAATGAATGCCATTGATTGGGATGGGTAATACCTCTCCATTTAGCTGGGCAAGTTGAAAAGGATTATGTTGTTTGCATTTGTGAATCAAATAAGGGCCACTCCACAAGCTGCCAAACATGGTATGGTTTCCTGGCTTGGTCTTATTTAAATCCCACTTGAGGATTAGGTCCCCTTATTTGAAGTCCCTTGATATGGCTCTCTTATCAAAGGCTTTATTGACTTAATATTGATGTGACTCTAGTGTCTTCATTGCAAGGTCCTTCGTTTCTTCCAACTCCATGAGCTTTACCATCCTCACACTCATAGGCTCATTTTCCATCAACTCAAGATGATGGGCTAACTCTAAGGTAGGAAACTCAAGAGAAATGGGCATCTTGGATTCCTTACCATTTACAAGGACATATGGTAAATTACTAGTGGAAACTTTTGAAGTTAATCTATCATCCCATAAGGCTATCCTTAGATTTATGCGCCACACTCTCTACTTCTCTTTCATAGTCCTATTGATAATCCTTATCAAGTTCTTATTTGTGGACTCTGCTAGTCCATTTTATTTAGGGTAGTAATTGGAGGATGTACTAAGGTAGATGACTAGTTGAAGTGCCTATTCACTTGTCTTCATGCCAATAAATGCTAAGCAATTATCTTAAATTATTATTGCTAGTACACCAAACTTGGTCACTATGATATCATATAAGTCCAACACTATTGTTTCATTGGCCTATATAAGGGAAACTACTTCCACCCACTTGGTAAAATAGTTAGTAGTAATGAGCACCAATTTATGTCCTCCACTAAAAGGTGGATTAATCATTTGTATGAAGTCAAAACCCCATTGCATGAAGGGTTGTTCTACCTGGATTGGGTTAAGAGGAAGGGTTGTCAATCTTTGATTACTTACAAAGAGAGAACACTTTTGACATTTTCTAAACCATGCATAGGCATCTTTGAAAAGTTTGGGATAGTAATAACCATCTATCATTACTTTTTTTATTATATTCCTTGGAGAAAAATGGCCCCCTATAGGCCCATCATGGAATTGCTCTAAGAGCTTTGTCACTTGATTATCATCAATGCACCTAAAAATCACTCCATTGAGGTTTTTTATAAATAAAAACCCATTAACCAATTCATAAATTATGGATTGAAGTTTAAAATACCTTTTCTTTACCCTATTCATACCTTGAGGACACTCACCTATTAGCAAGAAATATGTCATAGCTTGAAGCTAACTAGTGTGAGGTGGAGTTGCATCTATTTATGAGTTATCTTGTGTCACCAAGACAATTTCTTTATATTCTTGAAGATCACCCACCATATGCTCACATAAGACCTTACCTCTCATTAGCTTAGTGACCTTGATCTCAACATCATACTCCATGACCTTGGTAATCCAACTATCCCTTTTCTCATTCAAGTCTTTGTTAAGAAGGAAGTCCCTCTCTCCAGGATGAGATACCACAAGATAAATACTACTATTGGAGAGCATTGATCTAAATTTATTAAGGATTCTTAAAGCTATAAGCACTTGATTTTTTACAAAAGTGTACCTTAACTCATATCCTTTAATCCCTTGACTGAAAAAAGAAATTGGATGCTCAAGTACTTCATCATTCTTCTGCATTAGCATAGTTGATATATTGTCAATATTAGCAAATACATACAACATGAAATCCCTTAAGAAATTAGGATTAATGAGTGAGGGTGCTTGGGAAATGGATTGCTTGATAGATTCAAATGTTTCTCTACCTTCACTTAACCAAGTGAACACTTGGTTATTCTTCAACATGGTAGTGATGGGTTTAACCAAGTTTGCAAAACCAAGTATAAACCTTCTCACAAATTTTATTTTCCCAAGGAATCTCTGAAGTCCCTTCTTATGGTTTAGTAAAGATAATGCCAAGATGACACTATTCTATTAGGGTCAATAGCTAATCCCTAATTTGAGACAATATGTCCCAAGAGTTTTCCTTCATAGATAATAAAAACACATTTCTTGGAATTCAAATAGATTCCATATTATATGCATATTTCAAATATCAATCTTAGGTGATCCAAATACTCACTAGATTTCTTGTGAAAATTATGATGTCATCCAAGTAGACTACCACCATATGATATATCAATCCTTGGAAATCCTTGTCCATGGATATCTAGAAAGTAGACCTAACATTTCACAAGCCAAAATGCATCTTATAATAAGCATATGTTCCCCACTTTGTGGTGAAGGTAGTATTGTACTCATCTTCCTCTCTTGCCAACCCCTGGTTGTATCCTAAATACCCATCCAAAAGAGAGAAACATTATGAACCAATAACTATCTAAATAAGTTACTCCATGGATGGTAAGGGGTAATGATCTTTTAAGGAGACCCTATTTAGGTCCTTGAATTCAACATACAATCTGATCTCCCCATTCATTTTCCTTATAGGTACTAGGTTGGCTACCCATAAGGAGTGCTTGATGGGAAAGATGATATTATATTAAATCAATTTAGTCAATTCTTTCATCATAATCTCTTCAATTTTTAGGTTTATATGAATTTACTTCTGCCTCATAGGTTTGGCATTATCCTCAATTCTATAATGTGTTGGGATAGCTTGGGATCAAAGCCTCTCAGGTCACCATATTCCCAAACAAAGATGTCTACATATTCTCTACAAAATTTAATGAAATCATGATTTTTAGCCTTAGTGCTTACCTTTCCAGTCTTGAGGAGTTTATATTTTAGGATTAGAACTCCTTCATAGTTCACTTCATTAGTTCACATCACTACCTTGTGTTTCCTCATTTGATCTTCTTCATGAAAAAAACCTTCAAGGGTGACTAGCCCTTTAGAAAGTTTTTTAGACTCTAGATGAACAATTTAATCCTCATACTGATGTTGAAATTTATCTTAGTTCAAAGAGGAAAACTTTGTTTCCTTATATAATAAACAAGCAATCTAATTCTCTCTATCAAAGACCTATCAATGAGCTTCATTGTCTAGCACTGATGCCCTTACTACTAATTTAACATGTGGCTATACTTTAGTCCTTTTCAATTCATTTGGGAGGTTAAATTTATCACCCATAACTTCCAACATATTAGCATGTTGATTTTGGTCCCTTAGCACTGCTTGAATGTTGAAGGCCTCAAAGTCTTCAAGTATATCACACACTCTGTACTTGTAGTATCCTATCAAGGTATTCTTTATGATGTGTTGGCCACTGACCTAATTCACTATTAGCTCACTATCCTCATATACTTGTAATTGCTTGATCCCTCTCTTACTAGCCCATTGAAGGCCATATGTAAGGTCCTCATACTCAACTATATTGTAAATGCAATTAAAATTAAAATTGTAAGAGTAAAAGTACTTATCATTAGAGGGAGATAATATCATTGCACCTATACCTACCCCATGTTTTCTCCTTAAACCATAAAATAATAATTTTGACAAACCACTAGCATCTTCTTATGGCCTAGTGAGGGATGACATAGATTCAATATCCTCATGCAAGCAATAGACACCCATGTCTCTTTCTTCAACACCTTCCAAAGGGTCAATTAACTAGTTTTTAACCCATAACTCATCCAAGAACATATTAGGTATCTCCTTAGGATGAGTATTTAGTTCTTGACCAATAAGGTGTTCATCTTCATCTAGGATGGTATAATTAATGTTTGAGCTAGCAGGACCATAAGGTTCAATGTGAAATTATGCAATAGGCTTAGCTTTGATGGATACTTTGGTCCCATACCTTGTTTAAAAGCCATGTATGACCGATCTGATGCTAGGTAACACCTAGTTTTTGCTATGAGGCCTCTTAATAAACATAGAACAAAATGAGGAGGCACATTTAAAATCAACACATCTAGAGCTACTAAAACACTAATATAAGAATGTGGGTCAAGTTGAGAATTTTGATAATACCATATGGTTTGGTGGAGGATCCATCAAGATACAAAACTCTCTTAGATTAGGGTTCATGCTTCAGACCAAGTTGATATGCTATTAACTTTAGCATTATTGAAGTATTTGTTCCACTATTTACCATGTAGTTATGTACCAAACAGTCACCAATGATCATAAAAATGGTGAAGGGAGGAGGTTGAACACCTTATTTTATTATTATTGATTAGGATCTTTGGCTACATTGGTGAGAACTACATTTTCCTTTCTTGGTGGCTTGTCTAAAATATTCATCGTTGACAAACCTTCTTGAAAAATATCTACCTAATCAGGGATAGAAATCATGTCCCACATTGACACACTCACATTGGAATTTTTAATTTTTTCAACAATATTGATGGGCTAACCACCAAATTTTTATTATGCTTTGGGATCCATAACTATAATTTAAACTTGTGAGTTTTGGGGAACAATGGCAATCTTTTATTTCCAATTTTTTTGAGCTATTAGAACCTTTAGAGCCATAATAGTTTCCTTTGGATTTAATAGTAAAGGAGTAATGGTATGAATCTCTTTGACTACTTCTTATTTACCATTCATATTCTTTCTTTTGAATCTTTTATTATCTACCACTAGAATGTATGCTTGACTAAAACTAGGCTATTGATTGAGTGCATAACACTCTTCTGATTCATAATTAACTATTGTGGCACCCAACTAGCTTAGTTATTAAATAGTCCCTTGACCTTATTGATGACCTTATAGTTCTATCATCATAGTTACTTCTATGCTTTGAGCCATAAGAGTGTGATTGTATCCATTGCTAGCACCCTGATGCCCTTGCTCATTAAAAACCTTATTAAACTCAGTTTTTGGGATAATGGATTGGCTAAAAATTGAGTCCAAGGCTTAGTAGCCTAAACTTCTTGAGAAATGTTTTTCTAAGTAGGGATCAAAGTATTAGAGGTACTTGTAGCTTTTGGATTATAATTATTTTGCCTAACATAGTTAGGCTACCCTTGTCCTTGGCCTTGTTATTGGCTTTGTCATTTGGAATTTCCTTTATAGGGTGGCCTATTTGCTTGATAAGACTATTTTGAGGATGATATGTAGTTTGATAAGGTTTATTAAACTAGTCTTACTTCCTCTTTACATTTACCAACTCATTTGCAAAGGATTAGAATATGCTCTTAAGCTCTTGGAAATTCTTGTTTTTTTGGGAGTCACTAGGTTGAGTAGTTGAAGCCTTTTCTTGCTCTATTGTAGGTATGGAAGAAAGTGTTGATATAGGTGATATGATATCAAGGGTAGGGATAACAATAGGAGGTGGTTGAATCTCGTTAAATAAATGCATTGGTGGTCTAGGTGTAAGCCTACCAACTTGTAATAGATAATTCTCTACTCTGATTACCACCTTGTAAGCATTTGGTAATGTGTTTCATCCCATGGACTAAATCATTACTATACTATAATTATTAAGGGATTTTAAATAGTAAAAGAAATCAAATTTTTGGGTGAGCCTAATAGATATTGGGATCCTAACCCATGTCTTTTGAACCTTGGTATTGAAATCTTGCATGACTTTATGAGGAGCCCTCTTGATTGTAGTTAGTTGTTCTGCAAGTGACAAATGGTCACTTTTGTCTTCAAATATTTTACATAATGCATCACCTAACTGATCCCATGATGTGATGGAGTTAGCAATAAGTTCTTATACTAGTGTAAGGCTTTACCCTTGAAAAAGATGGACAATAGCTTAATAGCCACATTTTCTTAAATTATGTCATGAATATTGTAGAATTTAGCTATGTCCTTAAAGTGTTTAGAAGTGTTTGTAGATTGATCCATAGTAAATTAAGGAACACTCTTAAGAGTTACTACTAAGATGGGATCATAATACTTAAGTTATAAATAAATATGGCCATTGAAATCCATAAAAGGAAAAACTATAGGGGATGCCATGATAGTGAAAGGGGCTAATAAAGATCTTCTTGTAGAAGTGAACTTATAAATTGGTTTAGAAGCAAATATTACTTTATATGAATGTGCATTAATAAATCTTAACCTTTTTACTAAATTAAAATAATTAACAAAATTCAAAAGGAATACCTCTAAAAGATGATCTTGTAGTCACCTTTGGAATGAAATATAGCTACTTCTCTACACTAGAATGTTGAGTGTAGCTTGGACTCACCAGATATTGTTGCATGAAAGCTATAATTACTACAAATTAATCAAACTCACATAAAAAATGACTAATATTATTTGAAAGTGTATCCCACTGAGCATGCTATAAACTATTGTAGACATTAGTTTTCACCCTTGGGGAGGGTTCTTCAGGCTCTCCCCAACTAAGTTACAATATTGGAATAACCCTAGGTTGTGGGTATCTTGTAGTGGGGTTGAACCTCTAGAGAAGGCCAACTTCATCTTGATGGATCACCTAGACTAATGATTATACTTGGAAAAGGGTTTAAAAAAGGGAGTAGGGTTACTAAGAAAGATAAAAAGGTGATGCACCAAATTTAAATGAGACTCACATATGCTTGAAACCAACACTAGATCAGCACTAGAAAATCCTTGTTTACACAATCTCCAAAACTAGCTAATTGCATGAGTATTTCATAAACTAGGATCACTAAGAAATCAAATAAGCAAGATGGAATTTTAGGATTCACACCAAGCATCCATTAATGGTAGAAAAAACACAAGATTAGACCTACAAATATCTTGAAAAAACCTTAAAAGAGGCAAGAAAGAAGGATATTAGATATGGAAGAATCTCCTTCACAAAGCCATCATGTACAAGCTTACTAAACACTATTTAAAGGCAAGAGATAGGTAAAGAATCATCTTATTTCATCAAGAGGTAGTTATTACAAATTTTGATAGGGTCTTTCCTTGTCAAAAATAAGTCTTTTGCTCTTCAAAAATTAGAGTCCTTGTGAGAGTTAAAAAATTAGAGAGAGAGAGAGTTATGATGTGGGAGAAAATATTAGATATATGAGAAAAGGGGAAGAGAGAGGAGAAACAATTAATACAAAACAATTAATGAGCTACCACCACCCTTTAACTAATTCTTAAATTAGGACTAGTCTTTCATTGACAGATTAACCTTCATTTGTCCCAATAGCCTTTGAACCTTCTCATTGGATGAGAAATACACTAAAGGACAAAAATCTATTTTGAAAATGATGAGTCATGATCATTTCGAAGAAAGATCCTTAAAGTTCTAAAAATAATTGAATGCTCTACCTGTAATCTTCAACCACCAAATCTCTCTCCTTGAACTCCTACACCATCCTCCACTTTTTTTCTTTATAAAGACAAAATATTCATATCTATGGACCTGACAGATCCATGGCTATGTCTACTTTAAGTAGTTGTAGGTACCTATTTTATCAAGGATATGACTATGTCAAAAGATGAGACACTTTTTTCATAATCACAAACCTACCCCTATTCCAAGCCTATACATAGGTTTATTATAGATTAAAACTAATCCCATCAATTGGTTTTCATATAGTCATGACCTCAATGAAAAGCTCATCAGGCTGCTTGACTCCATTTTTAATCTTTATTATGTCTCAATAGACCTAATTTATTCCTGAACATTATGGAAGCCAAGAACTCAGTACACACATAGATTACCTTCAAATAAAAATGAACACAATCAAGAAATGATATTTCAAGATCAGATAATAGGTCCTAAAAGTTCTAAATTTTCAAACTAGAGGTTGAAACTAAGCTCTAATGATGACTTTTTGACTTGAAATATTTGTTCTAGTTTAACATGGATTGTATCTAGATCATGGATCTATGCATTTACATGCCTAGGTCCATAAAATACTTTGATCCAACATGTCAATCTATGTAGCATCCCCCTAGGCTACATATTTATTTTTAAAACCTGGTTGTTGTCACCTTCGACACATGTCCTCATCTTATGACTTTTAGAGATTCGATCAAATTTGATATGTTAATTTCCTTGAGAGTCTTCTAGATTTAACCTTCATAGTTGTCATTGATGTATGATATATAGCTAGATTATTCCACTTTTCAACCCTATATTTATGCTTAGGATCTTACTATTAGTTTCATCTAGTTAACATGATTATGCCACGTGGTAGCCTCACATGTAATCTAGGCTCTTCAACTTCTTGACCTCTTGTGCACCATCGATCTTTTCTGCTAGGTTGAATGTACATCATTGATCCTAATATTCTTGATCAAATGTGTACCATTGATCCTTTTATTCATTTTTATCATGATACTTGTCACTATTTCATTGCATTTTAGGATCCTCTAACTTGTTAACCTTAAGCTCACCATTGATCTTGATGTGCATGTTTTAACTTGCACCATTGATCTTGATGGTCCTACTAACTCGAGCTATCATCCACATTCCATTGATCTATGATCTAATCAAGTGAGAATTTTACACTTTTCATCTCTAAATTCAACCTCAAGATCCTTTGAAGTTTTTAAAATTCAAATGGCTACTTCTTGTGGCTTTCATTTAACGTCCTTGAGCATGTCTCTCACTACTAGACTATCTTTGAAAGCTTGTATCTTGAGATAGAAAATACATCAAAACACCTAATTTATAGGGAATTAACTTGGAAAAAAATACATCATCTTCATGTGCTCCTTTGGCTTTGACAAGCTTCCTAAGTATATTTATTAAATACACAACCAAACTGACATATTTATTCTTGAGTGATGTGTCTTACAATCTAGTTCTTATAGGCTTGTGCTAATCATCTTTGGACCCATTAAAGATATGATAAAACTTTAAGACTTTATGCAAACTTGCTTTATGCCCTCCTTAATGCCATAAACACCATGGAAGCCTACTATATCCTTTCACTTGTAATTTTAGACCTATTTCCACACTCAACCAAAACTTTACTTAGAGTGTTTTAAAAGAGTAGTCTGATCCATCCAAGTAAAAGTTTTATATGTAGGCCAAAATTGGCCAACAACAATCAAGGAATACCCTTTCCATATATGTGGAATTTTTGGGTGTCTTCATTAGTAATAAATGGGATACCTTAGTTATTTTTTTCATAATCATGATGATCGCATCATGGATATAGGATTAAAGAGGTAGAGTAAGGATAAAATTCATAGAAATAATGTTCCACTTACATTCTATATTATAATGAGAATAAATGTGTCATGTGGATATTGATGGTATTTATTGACACATTAAAACTCATGAAAAAAACACAAATCTATGAAATTTCCCCGTAATCTAGCCTAATGATAAAAATAACTAATTTCTTTGTGCATCTTCTTAACCCCAAGGTGTTTTGAATATGGGGCTTGATGAGCCCCTAACAATATAAAATATCATATCCCACTAGTGTTTGGCATGTAAATGTTCCCCTTTTTCCTTAAAAACCATCTAACTCTAATGAGTAACCCAAAAAATTCCCTTCATGGCCTTTTTGACTCAAATATCTATAAAACCTCTTGATAAAAGATAAATACTTAGGAAAATTTTCAAGGATTTTATCTTTCAAATCTATTCAAAGAGTCACCACTAAAGTTCATGGTGCATCCTACTTAGTGCATCCAGGATAGTTTTCATTACAATCTCATGGTGTTTCCTATTCAATACATCTACTACAACATTTTCCTTCCCTTTGATATATTGGATAATACATTGATACTCATAATAACTCAATCCAACATCACTATTATATATTAAAATGGGGCTTGGTCAAATTTTGCTAAATACTTAGATGATTTGAATTTTACACAAACTACCTACTAAGGAAGTAGTGCCATTATATCAAAAGTGTAATAACCACTAATACAAACTTAAGGTCATCATTTGGGTTATTTAAACTTATAATGTTTTATATTTTATTACTTAAAATATATGAATCATATATCTAACATGAGAACTACTCCCAAACATAATTTAGAATCATATATACAAACTAAGAATTTACCCTCATGATTTGGTATGACTAGAATCAATTCACTAGCTATATGCTCTTTGAGCATTCAAAAGGCCTAATCACACTTCTCTGACATAATATTTTTTTCTCTTTTCATTGTGTGAAGGTGGTAAAATTTGATATCTAGATAATATTTGAATAGATTTTTAAGAATACTCTACTAATCCAAGGAAATTAAGAACCTTTATCACATTGATGGGTATTATCCACTCTAGGATATCTTTAATCTTCAAGGAGTATACTAAAATTACCTCACTATAAATTATGTGACCAAGATATTAAATATTTATCTAAAACTAAATCACACTTACTAAATTTCCCATACATTGTTTACTAATTAAAAAACTACAATACCTAGTGCAAGTGCTCCATATGATCCTCATTTTTTAAATAGATCAATATTTCATTAAGGAAGACTGACATAAATATGTAAAGGAAATTATTCAAATCACCATTCATGATACTTATGACAATTTTAGGGGAATTAGTCAATCTAAATGGTACCACTAGGGACTCAAAATGTTTGTATTGCATATAGAAGATAGTCTTGTGAATATTTGCCTTAGCTACACTCAATTAATTATATCTTAAATTAAGATCAATTTTTGAGAACATTAGATCCTCGTATCTAGTTAAAAATATCAATAATCCTTATAAGGGGATACAATTATCGATAATCACCTTTTTAAGTTATCTAATAAATACATAGATGAATATAACCATCATTATTATTCATCAATATAGAAAATGTCCTGAATGGGAAAACACTAGAATGAATGAGTACCTTTTTAAAAATTTCCTCCAACTACATATTGAGCTCACAAAACTTAGGTTTAGTCATATTATAAGGATATCTATAGATAAAATTTACTATTCTAACAATATTAATAAAAAAATCTATCTCACTCAAAAAGGTAAATCTAATAAACTCAATGCAAAACTCATCATAAAATTCTCAGATCATAACATGATCCTTTATTGTCACCCCAATGCTCTCATCCTTAGATTTGACATTAACAGTGATAGAAGACATACACCATGAATTATGTGTACTATACCTAAGTTTAATAATAAAAATAACATGAAGGGAGATATATATTTTAATGTTTGTAATAAGTGCCTCACTACCAAATTCAATTCAACACTTGATAACCTTGTTGTAAAAATCAACCTTAGCTCAATAATCCTCGAGCCAATATATACCCAATATAATATCATATGTAATCAAGGGTATGATGTGAAGGTATATAATAATCATGAATATTCTAAGGTCAAATATGTAGCCAATAACAAAGGAGTTCTTACCATATCAGCTCCAATGGCCAACTCTATATCTCATTGGTTAGACTAACTTTATTTTTATAGCCTACATTGGTCCACTAAAGAGGTTGAAATAATATAATTTGAAGTTTCAAATAAAAATAACACTGGAATTGAAATAACCTATACCATACATGTGATCTTTATGTGGATTATTTTTATACCTATTAGTTATCCATTTATACACACATATAATGAGAATTTCCCACATCACTAATATTATAGTCTAACATATGTGCCTTATACTATTGAGTGATAGAAAGTATGAGTGGAAATCCCATGCATAAGGTCTGAGGAACCATAAATGAATCATGACCCTTGAGTTTTATCTCTAGTTAGATATGGTCCACTAATCCTCCAAACCCTTGACCTTTTAGAACATGTAGGCCTTGGTTGAGTGGAATGATGATTTTATGTTGGATTTTAATATTATATAGCTATCCTCATATAATTTTTAGGGATCTCAACACTCACTCACTATCCCTATAATAATCATATGATAGGTGGTGTAAAATTTATTATGTATATTACTGTTACTAATGTTATGAGCATTCTAAAATCCTATGGGTGAATTGAGAATCTTAAATAATTACATCTAGGTAGAGGTTAGGTGCCTTATGGCCTACCATCTTGATGAGCCTAAATATTACCTCATAGCCACTCTCTAGCCTCTTAATATATGACCTAGGTCTCCTATACTAAATATTCCTTCTCTAAAATGATATTAAGGGTCTAAGGAGAGATAATGCAAAGAAACCCAACTATATATACATTGATTCTCTTAATAAATCAAATCATCTTGAGATTATCATATTGAGTAAACTACATATACTATAATGGGTCCAAAATTTTCCCCTTCTATTGAACCATAATACCACTTATCTACCTATAAATGAAGTCTTCTAATAGGTAGGATGCCCTATAACACTCCTAAAAAATCTCCCATGCGACCATCTCTCTAACTAAAAGGATATTCATCTCCTCATTATTTTATTTAGTGTATCTAAACAAGATAAAACTAATGAATATTTATATTGTTTAATATATGATAATAAACCACAAATATAAATGTTATAGTACAATATGATTGGACTATTGAACTTTTTATTTTATAGAAAATATTAAACTATTTTATATACTAAATGTGTTACTATTTTATGTAGGACTAAGATAATGTACATGTGAGAAGAAGGGATGGAAATATATTGAAAGTTGCTTAGATTAGTAATTAGGTTTTGAGATTATAAAAATCAATTAGTTTATAGAAGTATATGATCTACTAAATTCAATTTTTTAATATTATTCCTCTTAGTTTTGGAATAGGTTGTGCCTATTCATAATATGAATTTTTGTGTGATATCAAAGATCATTATGTGAGTATTATCCATAAACTATCTCTTTCCATTTGAAAACCTAAGTCCATTTTTGACATTGGGTTTAGCCCTAAAAAGAGGAATAAGGTGGGTTGATCTGACCTCAACCACTCCCCAATTAATGGTTGAGTGGTACCTATGTATCGAATACTCCAAAGAGGGAAGTCAAATTTCATTTAGCTTTCCCCATTAGGTGTATGTTTTCAATGCTTTTATTTTGAGTAATGCAACCTATAATATATATTTTGACACTTTAAAAAATTTAAAACTTTACTTGGCTTAGGTGCATCAAACTTAGATAGGGCTTACTTGTAATTAATTATTGATATAAGATGTATAGGGAAGTCCATTTCAATGTTAAAAAAAAGTATAGATGTATTTTATATGAGTGATAGATAGTTTTTTATGATAAAATATGATTTGAATTAATATGTATTTATATGAGACTCTTTTGGTACTTTATCATGCTACCAATATGTGAAACATACAAGCTGAACCATAAATTTGATTTTAATTTGAAAAAATGATTATTTCTTGGTGATGGGATTGATATTTTAGAGTTGGATGCCTCCAAAATTAGGTAGGCAATTGATTCTGAAAGATTCATCTAAAAGGCATGAATATTGTTTAGATGACCTAGAGGTAGTTTGAGTATTATAATGAATATGTTAGATGAAGAATATGGAATTAATATAGGTAATTGATAGTAAATATGAAAGGTCAAACCCATATAAAACATTTGGGTAAAATATAAGTACGTACAAGGGCCATATGTGTATGCAAAGGTTATGTAAGGTGAAGGTAAGTTAAGACTAGCATTTCCAAGTGTCTAATACTATATTTTAGTGTCTACAAACTTCCCATTTTTTTGTATATTATTATAATTAAAAATAATGTTTAAGTAAAAAGATGAAGATATATAGTTGAGTGTGTCTAACACATTTTGTATTTGGAATAAGTCTCCAATTTTTCAACTTAATCTAATAAAACCTATAGTCAACATGAAATAATCAATGTCCTTATATGAAATTAAATCTAAAATTACAATGAAACTTTTAAAACTTAAATAGGAAGGAAGGAATACACCTTTAAATGGGTAAAATATTTTTTTGTGACTTATGGGAGGTGATGATTCTTTCTCAATAAGTCAAGACTATAGTTTATTCTAAATATTTAGAGAATTTGGGTTCTTACTAGATCATTTGTATAATTTGGGGTGATCATTCTCCAATGAAAAAATTAACAAAGGAAAGTGCCATGTGTTTTTAAAATAAATGCGTCAACCTTAGGAGTAGTGTTAGGACATTAAGTGAAAATATACCTTAACTCCACTACTCATTTAAGTAATCTTGTACATCAACATGAAATGGGAATAATTTATTAGTCTCATATAGGGTAAATCAATCATTAAAAATGGACTTATAGAATTCAATATGTTACCTTTAGTGCCATCAATGTCACATCAATTTCATGCTCTTGAAAATAAAAAAATTGTAATAGTGTGTGTTCATGAATAATATTCATACCCCATAATCTAATATAATGGGTTAAAACATAGACAAATTGTATAGTGAATGGATGAATAATGTTTATGCCATTGATCTAATCTATCCAATGCAAACATGATATATAATGTTTATATATATATGAAATGCATATGCACACATTTCACATGATAGTGAGTTATTAGTTTTCATATGTGGGAAAAAAATAGGATATATATATATATATGAAAACTAATAACTCACAATCATGTGAAATGTGTGCATATGCATTTCATATACCATAAAATGTTTCCCGATCTACAAGCATCTATTCCATAATCTGAACCAAACAAATAATTTGTACTAATCTTAAATTTTTGAATCATGTGTGTTGTCCTAAAATCTAATTTTTTTATCAATGGAGGTTTAAATACTATGATAATCCCATTAATATGCCCCCATTTTGTGATTAAGTAATGTATCATTCAATATGATCATCTCAAAATAAAATACTTAAATAAATCATGTTATGAAAAAATATATAATCATTTAAAATCAATTGATAACATGTGGAGAATATCTCTTCATACTACGAATATATCATCAAAGGATGTATGAAACATGTAGTGTAAGGGATACAAGTGTCATTTGTGTGTGTGTGTGTGTGTGTCCAAAATCTACAAACAATACTTTATTTATCCACTCATGATCACATAATCTCATGGCCATGAGAGACACAAGAGAATCATATGCAATAACATTCATGTATCTAAATCTAAGAGCCACACACAATGGAAAATTAAATTTCACACAAGGAAAGATCAAAATACAATAGAAAAATAAATGTGATGCAGGAGCATCATCACGCTAGGAACGTATTTATCACATTTTTGGTTGAGTTTTAGCATGTTTAAGTATATTAAGTTGTTTTTCCCTCCACTTTTGGTTTTTTTTCAAATTTTCAATTTCATCCAAATATCCATTAAGCATGGAATCAAGTCTGTTGGGTGAGATTTTATGTGGTTTGTGTTTTCTTATGTTAGGAGAACTATTTTGTTCATTCTGGGAGGTTGTTATGTGAAGCTTAGGATAGGATTGAACATATAAATTGAGAAAATATGGTTTTTGTAAGGGGATTTGTGTGTAAAAATAGGGGATATATATGAAAAAAGGGGGCATGGAAAAAGATCTATAATGCACAGACACACACCAGATGTATATTCTCTGGTAATATAATAAAATGTGTGTTCTTTGTGTGTGAAAATCAATTTTGAGATCGAATATTGAAGAGGCTATGTGCTGTTTGCAAATCAATTTTGTGATCATGTAAAATATTGGATAGGACTGTTTGTTGTTATAGGTAAGATTTGAATATAAAACAAAATAAATGTTTGGTTCCCATGAAGGCTTCAATTTAAATGTTTGGTTCTCGTGAAGACTTCAATTTGGGTCATTTCAATGCTAGGCCATTTGTAAGCAATGGAGTCAAGTGAGGCAGAAACATAGCTATGGAACATTACGCTGTGCTAGTGATCATTATGATATGTAGGTGATGAGTTGTCTCCAAATGCAACCGAATGGTGGAGTCTATTGAATTGGATAGAGCTGGAGAGGAAGCCCATGTTGAATTTGTGACTTTCAAGGAGTCCTATGCTATAGAAACTGCTCTGCTGCTAATTGGGGAATTGTGCAATGGGGGAATTGTGAGGAGTCTTTTGGTCTTTGGAAGAGATGTTTGTGGAGACTTCAAAGAATACTGTCTGGTTACAAGAAGAGACCAGGTGACATTTTGCATTTGAGAATAATTTGTCAAAACATATATTCAGTCCTGTATGCAGTTTGGTGTAATATGTTGTTAAACCATATAATTTATTCCCTATTTGAAGTTGATGTTTGGCACCATTAGAAATCACAAGATGTTGTTATTTTTGGTTTAAAACATAGAGTTTAGCCCTGTTGGATAGTTTTCTATTCATCATTTGGTATCAAAGCCAAAAGGATTGTGCACAATCTAAAGATCCAAGTCAAAGAGAAGAAGCAAGATGGACATGAGAATTAGGAATAGAGGTAGAGCTGGAGGAAGGAGACTTGGAGGATAGGTTACACTGGTAGAAGAGATTAGGAACCTGATAGCTAGGCTACAAGACCTAGAGATGGCTCAAAGAAGAGGCACTGACATGGGTGAAGTCAGTGATGGAGAAGAGGAGCCACCAGAGGAGGAATTTGTGGTGGAAGAAGAAACTACTGAAGATAGGTTGATTAGAGCCATTATGAAGGTGAACACAAAGCCAAAAATGGAGGTTCCAATGTATGAATGTAATTTGAATGTGGAAGAATTAATTGATTGGATTAGTGCACTAGACAAATACTTTGAGTATGAAGGAATTGAAGAAGATGATAAGAAAGTCAAGTATGCCATGACAAGGCTAAAGAGCCATGCATCCCTGTGGTGGGATGGAGTGCAAGAAGAAAGAAGAGGGAAAGGGAAGCCAAAGATCAGAAGCTGGGATAGAATGGTAGAAAAAATGAAAGGTAAGTTTATGCCTAAAGAATATCAAGCCAATCTTTTCAAGCAATTAAAAAATTTGAAGCAAAAAGAAATGTCTGTAAAAGAATACACTGAAGAGTTTTACAGGTTGACTATAAGATCAGGTCATATTGAGGATGACATAGAGAAGGTAGCTAGATACATCGATGGTTTAAAATTTTCTATTCAAGATGAGATTAGTCTTCTCATTCCTAAGATAGTTGAGGAGGCATATCAATTTGCCTTGAAAGCTGAGGAGAAGATTACAAGAAAACAAACATCCTTCTCAAGAGGAAGGGGCAGATCCAACAAAGGTAGAGGATTTCAATGAGGTAGAAGATAGTTGCAAACATCTCAAGAAGAGGCCAGCAGCTCACAAAACTCAAGAGGTAGCTATACACCAAGAGGAAGAAGGCCATGCCAAGGATATCAAAGAGGAAGAGGAAGATTCATGGGCAAATGATTTAGGTGCAACAAGTATGCAGGACACAGGGCATATGAGTGTCTAGAGAACCCTTCTACCAGCCATGAGAGGGGTGTACATGTGACCCAAGGTGAATAAAAAAATGAAGAAGTTGCAGCAGCTTATGAAGATACCCCAGAAGAAGGTGAGTCTCTTTTAATGAAAAGAATCTTGTTAAAGCCAAATAAAGAAGTTGTAGAACCACCTCAAAGGAAAAATTTATTTATAACCACATGTAAAAGTAAGGGTAAATGCTACAAGGTTGTCATAGATGGTAGGAGTACTGACAATATTGTGTCAACTGAGATGGTGGAGAAACTAGGCTTGAAGAAGGAGGTACATCCTACAGTTTATCAAGTCTCTTGGCTACAAAAAGGACACAAACTCTTGGTAAGTGAACAATGTAAAGTAGATATTCAGATAGGAACATATAAGGATCATATTTTATGTGATATCATGCCCATGGATGTATGCCATATCTTTCTTGGAAGGCCTTGGCAGTTTGACAGGAAGGCCATGCATGATGGAAGGCAGAATACATACATGTTTGAAAAGGATGGGATCAAGCATACACTCACACCATTGAAAGAAGAGGCTGCTGCTATTGTAGGATAGAATTCTAAAGTATTGATAGTGAGTGGTAAAGATTTTCTACATCAAATGAAGAAAGAAAAGGTAAACTTTATTGTAATTGGTAAGCCAAGAAGTGTAATCACTAGTACTAAGTTGATTGATTTGCCATTAGAAATTCAAGATATGTTGAATGAGTACATTGACATTGTGGTAGATGATTTATCTAATGAGTTACCACCATTGAGAAGCATTAGCCATCACATAGACTTGATTCTAGGAGCAAATCTTCCAAACAAGGCTGCCTACAGGTTGACACCAAAGGAAAATGAAGAGATCAAGCACCAAGTTCAAGAATTGTTAGACAAAGGATTGGTGAGAGAGAGTTTAATTCCTTGTGTTGTCTCCATAGTGTTGAGTCATAAGAAGGATGGGAGTTGGAGAATGTGTAAAGACTCCAGAGCAATCAACAAGATTACTATTAGGTATAGATTTCCATTGCCAATAATTGATGACTTACTTGATTGTTTGAGTGGAGCTACATATTTATCTAAGATAGAATTGAAAAGTGGTTACCATCAGATTAGGATAAGAGAAGGGGATGAATGGAAAACAGCCTTCAAGACCAATGATGAACTCTATGAGTGGTTAGTTATGCCATTTGGACTAACCAATGCACCAAGTACCTTCATGAGACTGATGAATGAAGTGCTGAAGGAATTCATTGGTAAGTTTGTGATAGTGTATTTGGATGATATTTTGGTGTTTATTCAAACTAAGTAAGATCATCTGAAACATTTGTGGATGGTATTGAGTAAGCTACATGAAGAGAAATTGCTAATCAATGTTAAAAAGTGCAGTTTCCTGAAGACAGAATTGATATATTTGGGGTTTGTGATTTCAAAAGAAGGATTGAAGATGGATAAGGAGAAGATTAAGGATATACTTGAGTGGCCTACACCCAGGAGCACATATGAGGTAAGAAGCTTTCACGGCTTGGCTAACTTCTATAGGAAATTCATAAGAAATTTTAGTGGGATTGTTGCTCCAATGATAGATACAATCAAAGGTGATAAAAGAAGTTTTTGTTGGACTAAGGCTGCTGATAAGAGTTTTAGATTATTGAAAAAGAAGGTAACTGAAGAACCAATCTTAACCTTGCCTAATTTTAATAAGCTTTTTCAAGTAGAATGTGATGCTAGTGGAATTGCAATAGGCGTTGTTTTAAGCCAAGATGGGAAGCCTATAGCATACTTTAGTGAGAAGTTAAGTGATGCTAAGAAGAAGTATTCAGCCTATGAACATGAATTATATGCACTTGTACAAGCTTTGAAGAAATGGAGGCACTATCTTTTGCCTAAAGAATTTGTTTTGTTCACTGACAATTATGCTTTACAGCTCATTAGCAATCAAAATAAGTTGAATCAAAAGCATGTCAAATGGATTGAATTTTTACAAAGCTTCACATTCACTATTAAGAACAAGAAAGGATAATCTAACAAGGTTGAAGATGCTCTAAGCAGGAGAATCTGATCATGCAGGAGTCTCAAGTAAGTATTTTGGGATTTGAAGATTTGAAGGAGCTATATAAGGAAGATACAGACTTCAAGGAACAATATGAAGCTTGCATAAATCTAGTAGGGGTTGATAGAATTACTTGGATAGGTTTCATGGTCCAAGAGGGTCTACTGTTCAGAGGTAGCCAGCTTTGCATTCCCAAGAGTTCCATGAGAGAGAATTTGTTGAAGGAAAAGCATAGTGGCAACTTATCAGGACATTTTAAGTAGAATAAGACATTAGCACAATTGAGTTCTCATTACTATTGGCTAGGTATGGGTACTGATGTCAAGAATTTTTTTGAAAGGTGTAAAACATGCCAATATGCCAAGGGAAGTAGTCAAAATGCAGGTTTATACTAGCCACTACCCATTCCAAATAGGCCTTGGGATTCAATAAGCATGGATTTTGTACTTGGTTTGCCAAGAACTCAAAAAGGCCATGATTTCATATTTGTAGTGGTAGTTAGGTTCTCAAAGATGGCTCATTTTATTCCATGTTCAAAAACAAGTGATGCTACTTACATAGCTAATCTATTCTTTCAAGATATTGTTAGATTGCATGGATTGCCTAGAAGCATTGTTTCTGACAGGGATACCAAATTTGTTGGACACTTTTGGAGAACCTTATGGAAGAAATTGGGGAAAAAATTGAGTTTCAGTTCAGCCTATCATCCCCCAACTAATGGCCAAATAGAGGTTGTCAATAGGAGCTTGGGCAACATCTTGAGAAGCTTGGTAAGTATGCATCCAAAACAATGGGATCTTGCACTTGCACAAGCTGAATTTGCCTATAATGATTCTCCTAATAGAAGTATAGGATTGAGCCCATTTCAAATTATGTATGCAATGTATCCAAGAGGTGTGTGTGAGTTAAGAAATCTAAGTAGCATGGAGATAAGGAGTGCTGATGTAGAAGAATTTGCCAATGCCATGCAAAATTTGCATGAACAAGTAAAGAAGAAACTTCAAGAAAACACCATCAAGTACAAGCTAAGGGCAAATCAAAAGAAAAGAGAGGTCAGTTTCAGTATTGGATACTTTGTTCTTTCTCACCTCAGAAAAGAGAGGTTCCCAAAAAGGGAATACAACAAGCTAAAGGTAAATAAAATAGGACCATGCAAGGTAATAAGGAAGTTTTCAAATAATGCATATGAAATAGAATTTACAAAGGGGATTGGAATTTCTCCAATCTTTAATGTTGCAGATCTATATCCATACAAAGATGAAAGACAACCAGCCAAAGAAACTAAAATAGGGGTAGATGAAGTTATCCAATGGGAACAACAACTGCCAAAGGAAGTGCCAAAGGAGATTGAGAGCATTTTAGACAAGAAAGTGGTTAAAAAGCCAAGGGGCAAAGAATATTTCTAGTATCTAACTAAGTGGAAGAATCTACCAGCTGAAGATGCAACATGGGTGACTCCAAATGACATCCTTAAGCTAGGCACAAGTGTAGAAGAATTGACGAAGAAAAACAACAAGTGAAGAAGACTTCTTTTGCTCCTTGGAAGAATGATGCAGGAGCATCATCACACTAGGAACGTATTTATCACATTTTTGGTTGAGTTTTAGCATGTTTAAGTATATTAAGTTGTTTTTCCCTCCACTTTTTATTTTTTTTCAAATTTTCAATTTCGTCCAAATATCCATTAAGCATGGAATCAAGTCTGTTAGGCAAGATTTTCTGTGGTTTGTGTTTTCTTATGTTAGGAAAACTATTTTGTTCATTCTGGGAGGTTGTTACGTGAAGCTTAGGATAGGATTAAACATCTAAATTGAGAAAATATGGTTTTTGTAAGGGGATTTGTGTGTAAAAATAGGGGATATATATGAAAAAAAAGGGGGCATGGAAAAAGATCTGCAATGCATAGACACACACTAGATGTATATTCTCTGGTAATATTAATAAAATGTGTGTTCTTTGTGTGTGAAAATTGACTTTGAGATCGAATATTGAAGAGGTTGTGTGTTGTTTGCAAATCAATTCTGTGATCATGTAAAATATTGGACAGGACTGTTTGTTTTTTATAGGCAAGATTTGAATATAAAACAAAATAAATGTTTGGTTCCCATGAAGACTTCAATTTAAATGTTTGGTTCTCGTGAAGACTTCAATTTGGGTCATTTCAATGCTAGGCTGTTTGTAAGCAATGGAGTCAAGTGAGGCAGAAGCACGGCTATGGAACATTACGCTGTGCAGGTGATGAGTTGTCTCCAAATGCAACCGAATGGTGGAGACTGTTGAATTAGATAGAACTGGAGAGGAAGCCCACGTTGCTTTTGTGACTTTCAAGGAGTCTTATGCTGTAGAAACTGCTTTGTTGCTGACTGGGGAATTGTGCGATGGGGGAATTGTGAGGAGTCTTTTGGTCTTTAGAAGAGACATTCATTGAGATATCAAAGAATACTGTCCGGTTACAAGAAGAGACTAGGTGACATTTTGCATTTGAGAATAATTTGTCAAAACATATATTCAGTCATGTATGCAGTTTGGTGTAATATGTTGTTAAACCATATAATTTATTCCCTGTTTGAAGTTGATGTTTAGCACCATTAGAAATCACAAGATGTTATTTTTGGTTTAAAACATAGAGTTTAGCCCTGTTGGATAGTTTTCTGTTCATCAAAATGTCTCACAATAAGGTAAGTTCTCAAAGAAGGAATCATGTAATGAAAACTTAATTACTAAATAGTAATAATACAAATAAAGGGCCTAAGAAATATCCATATATTGATATACTTAATAAAATAATGTCATTTATTAAGTCAATATCCAAATAAGAATAATAAAATATTAGCCTATATAAAATGAAATAGAAATAATTAAACATAAAACAAGTCAAACTAGTCTACACTATCAATTTATATCAATGTCCCACTATATCAAAGTAGCATATCAATTAAATATAACACTATACAAAATATAATCAAGAGAAATACATGTTTAATCAATAAATTTAGCTCAACATTATAAATGTAAATGTCATATAAATATATAACCTATAATAATTTGACCTATAGAATAATATTCCACTAACATTAGCATGGCCCTTGACTATAAGAATGCCCTACATGTGTGTATCCATGAATAATTTTTAGTTTGTATGTATGCATCTCATATATATATATATATATATATATATGTATGTATGTATGTATGTATGTATGTATGTATGTATGTATGTATGTATGTATATATATATGGAAAATTATATTTAATCTATCAAACATTTTATAAATAACATGAATCAATAATGTGAACTAGCAAACATGTCTTGCTTAGATTTGTATTTTTGGGTTATTTTAATTTTTTTAGTTTTAATATTTAGAACATATGAATATATTAATGGAAATTAAAGTGGAAAGGATACATAATAAAAGAATTATAGAGATCTAAACAATATATAACACATACTAAGGCATAATGTGCACCAAATGTAAAATACTGAAAATGTGGAGAAAGTGAAGGCAAGAAATATGTCCCCACTATCAATTTTAATCATAACATCATAGCTTAAGAGATAATATAGGAGGTGGAGGGGGGTGAGAGGGAATAAATGTATACACTCATCTTAATATGTATATATTATCACCTCAAACATAATCCATAACACTTATGGCTAGTCAATACATGGGAGTGAGTAGGTAGCATGCTACAAGGATGTAAAATATAATTATATTGTTATGAAGGATGAATTATCATAAGATACATGTTGTGTATATTTGGATCATAATGAACAATTAAAACGCAAGAGCCACATGAAAAAAAAAATCCAAGTGATTGAATAATTATCAATGCAATACCATATGAACATAAGTATGTTAAAAATATAAGATTAAAAGAAATAAGAAATCAAGAAAACATGAAGAATCTTTGTATAATGTATTATGTTCTATGTGTGCATGGAAACATAAAACTAATCACTTGGAATTAATAATTTTGAATAATATAGCCTCTCATCAGTAACTTAATTTTGATGTTGTAAAAGCCCCATGATGATATGATATGGTTTATTTTCATGGTATTATTTTGTAATGTTGGTTAATTGTTCCATTCCTTTATCCTTAACTAATTTAATTAGATTTTGTAGCCACACTTGTGTATCATCAATCATTATATAATGTGAGGAAAAATATTATCTTTCCCTACTATTACATTCTATAGAAGCTTAAGTGACCATTTTATCCTTTAGAGGAATGTCCTAGGAATATTAGCCTTCATGTAATGAGTATTATAATATGAAGGAAAAGTTTTTGCATAGTTCCAAATGTACTAAATGCAATAACAGCTCTATCCACAAGGCACTTAATATTTTGTCACAATGAATAATAATTGTTAAATCTATACCCATTGATATGATTATAGTTATAAATTGGTCTTGCCCCCACTCATTCTATGTGATGGGGAGTGTGATATTAATTAAGAGATAATTTAAATAATTTATTATCAATTAATATCTATAAAATAACACTTGAAATTTTAAATTATCAATCTTAAGTGGTCAATTCCTATTTGCAATAAATGCACTCATATTTCATTTTGCCTTATAAACCATGTCATTTGAATATTGATTTTTATTAGGGACCTTGATGGGTATATTTCCTATATAAGGTGATGTACTTAGTTTAAATTATGTGTAATTTCCTTCTCAAGTGAAAATGACTATGAATCACTTGAAATTTTTGACTTGTTTGAATCATAAATGAGATAAAAAAACATAGGTGAAAATATTTATGTATACTTTCTCAAAAGAATGATAATAATTTTAAAGTTATATTTACGTAAGTGGAGACATAAAACACTTTATAAATATAAAATTATTTCTTAAATAATGTGATGTTTTCTTAAAATTTAAAATTTAATCTTCAATAAGTTAATCTTGAACTTGTTGCTTTGAAGATGTTTTGATGTGAATTCAATAACCTTATTATTATTCAAGTTGGATAATAAAAATTCTTCTAACATCTTAACATAAATTAAATATCAACTATGAATACTATATAAAACATTTAAGGCCTATCTTTCCTAACATTTTAAAAAATATTATAATAATATTATTCCATCATTTGATTATTTCCCAAAATATATTACATTCTTAGTCAAGTGACTACTAGGTTATCAATGATAATAAAAAACTTGAGACTCGAGAATGCCAGTTACTTTTTTATAATTATATTTAAATATGAATTGTGTGAGATGTTTTCCTGAAATTAAATTACTATTCATATTAGCATCACATGATTAAGATTATAAAGTGAGAGAAAAAATTGATTTTGGAAGTATCATATACCATGTATCATGGAGATGACATGATTATCAAGAATATCATTGGTTTGGAAAGATTCATTCATTATTTCAAACTCACAATATATTATAAACATAATTGTAATAGCTTCATCATAAACATTTTTATCATCACATTTATTAAAATCACATTTAGTGGAAACATCATTACATTATTTGGAATCACATTTTATGGAAACATCATTGCATAACTTGGGATTATCATCACATTTTTAGTTCTATATAAAGCATGTAAATAAAAATTCATTGTGTTTAAATATAAGTTGCATATATATTGGAAAAAATAACATCACATTTTGGAGATATAAAAATAATAGGAATAACATTTCATTGTGTTTCAATATAAGTCTAATGTAAAGTAGAAGAAATATCAACACATTTATTTTTAAGATAAGGAGTACTATCACTTTAATTTGCATCATTTTTAATTTAAATAGAAGGGTAAATAACATCACATTACTTTTCATATTTTTTAATTTGAAGAGATAGGAAAGGAATATTATGATTCACTTCAAAATAAGAACTATTATCACATTTTAGTTGATAAAAATGATTGTCATTATTTTTTTGTATTACTAGAAGCATCATGGAAAGGTAAAACATCACGAGTATCCATATCTATATCATATATACATGACTCTATTATATTTTATTTCTTAAAATACATGATGTAAACATCAAAAAGTGTTATATATAATTTATTTTTATTGTATTTTTCTTTTAATGTGTGATTTAGAGAGTGTATAAAATAAGTAGGATAGTTTATTTAAACATCATCTTGTTCTTATTATAATTCACAATCATACCAATCCTCTTCATAATTATAATAATTTTAATTTATGTCACAATCATATTATTCCTCTACATAATTTTCATCATTAATTATACAAACTTGGCTATTAGATCATTTATTAGTATAAGCATAAGGCATCAAATGGAAAGAAAATAGGAAATTCATAGGGTGAGGGGTATAATGGGGTTTAATCAATTAATAATTTGTAATTTAATTAACCTTAATATATTAATAAGCATAAACATAAGGCCTACTCCTAAGATAAAATCAAACATAGGAATATAGGGTTTTAAGATATAAACCCAAGGCTTAAGGCCACTTATGAAGGAAAAATAAACTATTAATTTTAAATTCAGAAATCTAAAACCCTAGTGATAGAAGAAAGAAACCCTATGAGAACATAGGTTTTTTAAAGGTTCTAGGAAAACAATTGGTTCCCCAATATATTTTACCTTATTTTTTATTTAGTGTATATAAACAAAATTAAACTTATTAATACTCATTGTTTTTAATATATGATAATAAAATGGGAATTTGAATGTTGCAATAGATCATGGTTAGACTATTACAATTTACTACTTATAATAAATTAGTAAAGGGTTTTATATGCTTATCATGATATGGTTTTGTGTAGGGATTATATAATGTACATGTGAGAATAAGGGTTTGAAGTAGACTATGAGTTGTTCTCATCAGGAACAAGGAGTCTAGAATTGCTTGGAATAATCCACCAATATATAAGCATGTGCACCATATGGTATAATATACCCTCTACAATACTTATCTATATATAATATTACCCTTAGTTTTAGCATAAGTACTTAAAACTACTTGTAATATACAAGCATGTGTAATATCAAAAGATCAATATGCACACAATATCTAAAAACATGCCTCATTATCTTTAATACCCTAGGTCTATTTTTGACACTAATTTTAAGCCTAAAAAGGGGAATAAATTAGGTTTAAAATACCTCAGCTACTCCCAAATGAATGATTAAGCACTACCTACATATCCAATATTATAAATAGGGATGTTAGCTTTTAGATGATCCAATAGGATTAAATATACTATGTATTTATATGAGACTCTTTGGGTAATTTTTGATGCCACTAAAATTTTAAATGTATGTGTTGACCCATAAAAATTATTTAAATTTTAAAAAAGACCATTCATTAGCATAGGTAGAGGTCTATAATAGTATGACAACTCTAGAATTTCACAAGTATATAAGTTTGATAGATTTATCTTAAAGGAAGGAATGTTTATTTGATAATCTAGGGACATTTTTCGTAACAAAAGGAATAGATTAGACATATAATATGGAATTATTGTAGGTGATAGATATAAAATTAGTAATGATAGTTCCATAGAAAACATGTGGATAAAAGATAATGTACACGTATCTTATGTGTATGAATATGTAATGTAAGGTGAAGGTAGATCAATACTGACATTTCTAAGTGTCTAATACTACACACACACACACACACACACACACACACACACACACACACACACACACACACACACACACTCACACACACACACACACACACACACACACACACACACACACACACACACACACACACACACACACACACACACACACACACACACACACACACACACACACACACACACACACATGTCTAAAAAGGAGTAGTCATAACTGACTAGGTGAAGCCTATAGACACAAAAATATGGTATGAGACAATTTGAAATTTTAGTTTAAATTATTTTTACCAAAAATTAATTTTTCATATACAAATGAATTTTGAATATCCTTGTTTGTTATCCACTTTCCTTTAATGAATCTAACATTTCTAGTTTTCTATTAGTCACCACATGAATTCCCTATTTTATGTGAATCCTAATTAATATCATAGTCAAAATATCTCAAGATCATCATATAAATATTACTATTTTCAAAATACCTTTACTAATTCTTAGACACATCCATATTTTTATATCCATCTAGTCATTCTTGACCCATCATGTTCCAAGCAATGGTCATTTTCTGAATTCAAATCAGCTTTATGGGTTGGCGCATACATTTCACATGTCATTTGCATGAGAAGTTACCAAAATTTTTAGATATTTATACAAGTAAATCCTAATCCTATTAACCATATAAAACTATCAAATAAACATAAATTATCACATTTATAAATTTAGACGAATTTATTTATACTTCACAAATTATACATCAATCACAAGGAGCAAGGCCTAAAAGGTTTTAAACCACTTCAATAAAGTCAAAATTTCCATTATAAAGTGTTGAAACCTAGATAAAAGGATGAATTCACACTATTGGAACATTATTTTAGACATTCACTTAAGGGGAAGAACTATGTGGAGTTTTATTTCCCTACTTAGAGTAATTATATATGCAAACAAATGTTAGCCATTCATTAGGGAGTGGTTGGGGTAACCTTAATCCAACTCTTTTAAATTTTTATGGGTTATATCTTAGTCCATTTTCAATACATTTCATTCATATATGTTTAGTCTTATACCAACACAAACCCAAAACATACTAGTATCTTAATCCTCTTAGTGCTTTCTATAAATAGTAAATTATAAATGTTCAGTGATACCTAACTCTAACATTCAAATTTATGTGTTATTGTAATATATTATGAAATTTGAATCTTCAAAGTTTTATATTTGTTTATATAATTAATCAAAAAATAAGGTAAGACATATTTTTGAACCCAATCCTTATCTTGAGCATGTCTAATCTTAGGTTTCATATTTTTGTATTTAAATCTAATTTTTAGACCTAATTTCTAATTTATTGTCATAATCATAATATCCTTCTACATATCATCATTATTTAATTTTGTGTCATATAATAAGGTCATATCCCTTGTCCCTCTAAGGTTAAGTGCTCAATTAAGTGATGTCCTTGTTGAACATAATCAAATTCCTTTGGTTACATATAAAAATGATAAATTATATGAGTTGAAAATTCATTCATTCATTCATTATTATTATTTTGATGAAAATGTTGTTAAAAAATGCATAAAATTATGGAATAATTTTATTAATAATGAAATGCATCATTTAGATAATGTTAAACAAGATAAAAATGAATACTAAGAAAGAATTCATCTTGATGATCTTAATGGTGTAGATATTGTAAAATTTCAAGAATTTGATAATTTCTTAAATCAAATTCATCAACAACCCCATGACTTGGATAAGGTCTTATAAATAATCCTATAAGATAAAAATTAAAAAAATGCTAAGGTTGTCACATATAAGGAATAATAACATGAGCCTTTCATTATTACCAATATGCATTTTAGAGGTACTAATTCTACCATAGGTGTTCAAATTAATACCATTAATAATATTCCTATGTGTACACCTCTAGCCACACGTGATGTCCACTCATACTATGGGGGTAACATAATTTTTTCCTCTGATTACTATACTTATTCCTACACAATAATTTTATGTATTGATAGAACAAACAATACAATTGCATACGAACACCAGATCTAGATGTGAGACCAATAGAAAAGACATTCACCATGAAACAATGAGAGAAAAGTTGAACACACCATAACATAGATATATTTGGGAAAACCTTCAAAGAGGTAAAAAAACCCACAAATATTATTCATATTATGAGAAACTAACAAGTACCCAATACAGTCTTTCTTCCTCCCACTTCTTTTTTCATTACATCTTACAATATAAACTCTTTATTATATAGGAAAGGTAATCTACCCATTATAAATGACTTTTTACAGCCACCACATTAATGGGTCCAACCTCTCTAAAGGTCATTTGATATATTTTATTATTTATTTACATGAGGATAAACTCATGATAAATAATAAAATATATTATTATTTAACCAATGTAATTTAATGTATTAAGGGTACATAAATAATACCACTTAACCCAATTGTTTCAATATGTAAATCCTATTATTACTACTCATATTACAACATGATCCATTCCTATTATATAATCTATCATTAATACTATTATAGATATCAAATATAAGGTGTTATAGTTGAAACACAATACTCCTATATAGATTTATTTAATTGATTCTCATGCATGTATACATAATCCATTAGCCTCAAATATTTCAAATTACCCTTTAATTATAGATATTATATTTCCTAAGATTATTATATACAATTATAAATGTGATACATATAAACATATAAGATAATTTAATTTAACATGTTTAGACTAAAGGGACAAGGAAGATTTGCATTTCTATTCAAAATTTGGGGAGCAAACTTACTAAGAAGATGGGGGAAGATAGAGACCGGCTAGAGCCACTATCCAAATTAGAGGTCCAAGGTAATGTAAGGGCATAAAAGAAGATTAAAAAATTCATCTTTATGGAATACATGATATGAATAATTGGACACAATGATGAGATGGAAAATGACTTTGACATAGCTTGGAAAAAATGCGTAGTCTAGATGTAGAGAATAAATATTGTAGTCACATCAGAGTGGATTAGTGAGGTCATTGGTATAATTTTTTAGGTAGTAAAATACTTCAAGGATAAAACTAAAAAATTATAACTCATGCATAAATTCTTAGAAACTAACACTTCCCTAAAGACTAAGAAGAAATGATTCTACAAACAAAAGCTACCTCAATGGTGGCCCAAGGTCTATCTCCAAATCATGAAGTACCTTACATTAGATGTAAAGTTTACATTAATATTATCACATCATTTTCTCCTTTTGAACCATTTTAAAGGTCATAAATTTAGTCTTCCATACTACTTATTTAAATCCCTTGAGAGCACCGCCATGGCCTACAAAATTAGTCAATAAAATGACATTATCCACCAAGTTCTAATATTTCTCCTAGTGAAAAAATGAGAAGTTTTTAGATGCAATTTTATACATTAAATTCTTGAGGAAGTATCATTATATGAGGATTATGGATACCCAAATAAGGAGGAAATGGCCCACACCCTAAAAATATACAACTGGCCGCCCCATCTACCATCACCCATAATTTTTAGTCGACCTTAAGTATAAAATCTAGTAAATTTAATGGTGACATCCCCTTTTCTCCCATATAAGAAATACCCAAATCCATTACTATATATTTGGAGTAGAAGGATGATATTAAAGGGAAGGGAATTTATAAATTCAAAGACCTTGATTGAGAATGTATAAGGAAGATGCATGCATTTAAGTAGAAGCTAATGGAAATGGGTATGGCTATGTAAAAACTCACAAATTAATTGAATGACATGAAGGATAAAAGTGACAAGCTCAAGTTGAAGTTCACTACATAAAAAAAGGAAGAAAATCCTTAGAATAAAAAAGTTATTGGTGTTGAAATGATTCCAAAATATTGTAAAGACACTCAAGTAGCCTTCAGAGTAAAGAGGTAAACTAAAAATCCACATAATAAAATAACTAAGGGTATGATGGAAGGTCTGAGTAAATAAACTCAAGGAAGAGATATGAGGGACTTTATTAAGGATAAAGTTGAGGAGATGGAATGAACTACCCTAAAAGACAATGTAGGATCTGAGGAGCCTTTAAAATCAGTTTAGTTTTTTTTCCATAACATCATTTTTTTTGTTTTTATTGTCCTTTTGTTCATATGGTATTGTGTTTTAAGGTTGAATGAATTCCTTTTTAGTTTTATAGCTTATGTGGATTTTATATCTTAACTTTTGGTTTACTCTATTTGGTTGAAACTTTGTGGTTGTTAGATCATTGTAAAACCAACTCTTTTTACCTAATCAAATAAAAAAACATGTTTGGACTATGCCTCCAATTATTTTAACCCCTAAAATTGGATAAGTTACAAAATGTGAACATGTGCAATAAGAAAATGGAGATCAATTAAAATATTTGAGAAGTGATATCTATAATCTGAACTAATAAACTATGTGCACACTTGAAACAAAACACCAACACAATAGGCACAAACCATTGGAAAATATCTTGACATGTGATAAATGACAAAATGATAGGATCAAGATAAGCAACCACATGAGAAAGGACACATAGTGGAAATTATATGGTAATATGATATATGTAATGTCTAAAAGTATATCTAGATCACATAGTTTTGAAGCTATGGTAGAAATTAGTGATAGATGGCATTGAGCAACACATTACATTTAAATTTCCAAGTAGGAAGAACAACATAATAAATACAAAAAATTTGTAGCTATTGGTAGGAAAGGCTTGAAGGTGCCTATAAAAGGAAAATGTCAAATAGAATAAAATGGTTTTGTTTTTATATTATTGTTGATAAAAAAATCAAAGTAAGGTTGGTTAGAAATCCATACATCATAGATTACCAAACTAAATAGATTAAGTGTTGTTTCATTAAGTTTGAATAGAGTGAATGTTTAAATTGAGAGCAATATAAATTTAATAATAGAATCACCATATAGATAATATATGGATATGTAATGTTGATATATTAATTAATAAATCTACATGATTAACTATTTAATGACTGACTTAGTCCCTTATGGTATTGTTGATTTAATAGATTTAATCATAGACTTATTCATGTTTTATTGATAATTTATGAGATTATTTTCATAATATATCTCCTAAGATAATACTTAGTAAATTAAGAAGGCAAAATAAATGTATAAAAGATCCTTTAGACTATATACAAACTAACTCACATTTGCATGTAACTAATTTTGACCTACCCTAATTCTGTTCTCTATGTGCCTTGGGTGAGTGTGCAAGGCTTCTTTGCATGATATGTCAGTGTAGGAGCTAATTTGATACCAAAAAAGGAGTGTGGGTGACTTTTTGAACTTGAGACTTGTCAACTAGACATTCACCATTTGGTTCTATTTTTAGGACATGTCAAATTGTTTTGTTATGCTAGTGCATGCAACTGATCAGAGAAATACAAAGATGGTTAGCTAAGCTATCACACAATTGAATTGTGTATAAGGTTGGAGGTGAAATTGGAATAAAATTTAGCAGGTAGAGATGATAATTTTAGCAAAGAAGGAATAAGCAATCATTAGCTCAAAAGGTAGATATATGATGAGAATCAAAATATGATAATGGTCAAGATAAATCCTAGGTAGAGGATGGATTCTAACTCAGGATATGCCTTGAGGACCCATAGAGAATGGTAATGGCATGAGGAATACTATCATTAATATAATGATGAAGAAAATAATGATAGAGAGCAAGAGTTATACTTAAAGGAATATATTGTAGGATCCCAAGATGGGGATCACTATAAAGAATCTAACATGGGAATTATCATATCCACTCAAATTGATGTGCATGTTCATGTGACTTATTATAAATCATAAGGACACCACCAATACACTATAGAGGTAGGTGAAATAGATGGATTCCTCATGTGGGTGTGAGAGGAGGCCCTGTTAGATCCCTTATTATTGTATTAACTATTTTACCCAGTGGGTACACATCTGATATGACAAGTGGATACCATGCAATATGGTATGAAACTCTTGGAAGTGGATGAATACCCTCAAAGCAATGTATTGACATAGATTGGAGTATAAGGAGAAAGAGGACCATTTATGGCTGAAAAAGTGGTCTAAGTGGCTATAGGATCCATTGTGCAACTATGTTAATATCTATTGGATCCATTCCACCAATTGGAAGAATATAGAGTTTAATTACACAAAAAATATCATGTCAAAATGAAAGCCACACATGAAACATTTGTGTCTATGTATACCCATCAAATATATTATGGGATGAATCTAAGATACCATAGTATCAGAAGGTTAAATTTTTTTTAGATCATGTTCATAATATTAAATTGATTTGATAAGTGAAGGGAATCACCTTGACTGAGAAGAAATTAAGCTAGTTTGCCATTACTTTGTTGGATCATTCATGTACTTGGTATAGGAAGTTGGACCCTACTTAAACCATTTTTAATTTTAAATTATTGAAGCAAGCATTATTAAAGGAATTAGACATCCCATAGTTTTATAAATAAATAATTTTTATGATCAAATAGATCAAATATGAATTGGGAGAGAACACACACATGCGATGTTAGGTTTAAGACCCTGGTATCTAAGATCTCATATGTAATTGATCATATGAAACACTCTCAATGGTTTGTGGGTTTATTTATTACCATGATATGAGATTAAATCTTTATGATAATATATTATAAACCTCAATAATTACTAGAGGATACACTAATATCCAAGGATTTTAACATGGAGGATACAAGATTCAATTCAGAGATTAAGACATAGGTCCCAATGATGGAATCATTAATATAATATAATTTGGCCACCAAATCACATGGTACACACCTTAATTTATTTTGTATCAATTGTAATCAAAATAAATTCCCTAGGTATAGGGTGCACACCTTAAAAATCTATTGTGAAGTTTACCATGAGGGAATTGAGACTCATTTTTCCCCTATTTTATAGCATGCGACTAAGAATAAGATGTATTTTTATTATAAAATTTTTGATCCTTTTACCCACAATATTGATGATTTTCATGTGACTGATGAATTACATAAGGGACATGATTGGAGTACACAAAAATCTATTGTAAGACCCATAACATATGGTTTAGAGAAACTTAGTTATGGATACCATAGACAACAACATGAAAATAAAGGTTGCACTAGATAACATGATAGGGGTGAGTTTCCACAAAACTCATGTCATTGGTGTTGATTTTTTTACCACTTTGAGCATGATTTTTCCCTAGTATCCCACTTATCCATATTTTGATGGCACACACAAGGTTGAAGATTATTTGGATCTATATGTGAGGATCAAATAAAAGGGGAATTATAAGAAAGGGGATGGGATGAATTTATGTTCGTGAAATTAAAGATAATATAAAAATAAGGATAATAAAAATAATGATGGAACCAAATTCCAAATGTTGATGAGTAATGGCATGACTACCCCAAAATAAAGGGCTCCTATAAAGGAGACTAGGCCAAGGTGTGAACCTAAGTAGTGTGGAACCTAATTATTTCACCCAATGCCTATCCTTATGAATCCTTGGGATATTTCATGATAGATAAAGGTGTTGAGTAGGGTCATCCATGTGATCTAATGCTTGTAGTAGGAAATTCAACTCACCTAATAACTAGAGGAGAAAGCTTAGCTAGATTTTTGGGACCATAAGGATCAAGTTGGTGATACTCATAACCTAATAGATATTCTACACTACAAAGGGATAATTTCCTTAGTATAACCTCATAGAGTAATATAAAAACACACAACTAAAAAATTTATTTATTTTAGAAGTATCATTAGGACATAATATGGAGACTACCTAGAGCATAAGCTATGATCAAGAGTTTATTATGGATGTTTGGATCAACATTTGGTCATCATGTGACATACTAATGGAAATTGGTACTGAAGTGAATGTGATTATAGGTGATTTATGGTATAATATGGGAATCCCATGTTGCATCTATCACCCCATGCCTTGACCATGGCCACCAAGATAGGAGTGCATCCCATAGGGGTTCTACACGATTCTAAACTCTAGATCATGGATATCAATTTTAGAATTGAATTTAAGGTGATAGAGCTTGTCAAGTAAGTAACTACCCTATGTTTTTTGGTAATTTCATGGTGTTATGAGAATAATGTGTGTCAGTGATTCAAACATCATTATATGAGATTCAAGAATAAAAGTTAGTGCATGGTGATTCCATTGATTAAATACCAATGCTTCAAATACATTGAACACATGAAGGTTAAAAAATATTTAAATTCCATCTAAAATATTACAAATTCAATAATAAGGTCAAGTGGAGAAGACACCAGGTGATATAAGAATGCATAAGTTTCCTTAGAGATGGTAAGTATTATTATCAACTGATGGGTGAAGGAGACATATAATACCACTAGGAAAATATGTGGGGTGATACACTTGAACCCTATGTTTTAAGATGAACATGAGGTGTCACATTCCATGATCACACCATCTATAAAAGGGATGGTCTTCAATTTGGAATGATTTAGTTACACCCCAAATCCTAAGATGTGAGGAAGGGGACTTTCTATAAAAATAACCCTTCCATTGAAAAGATAATTCCAAATGCATATGCCATGCCAAGATAAGAACCCAATGAATTATATGTTCCAATCATGAATATTTTACACACTAACAAAGAGACTCTAAGACCACAAAGATTATGGAAACATTCAACTATAAGTAAGCTTTAGGTGTGGTGCACACCTATTAGTTTTGAAATAATAAATATACAATCAAAAAGGAGATCCCTCCTTTATGAGCCAAATAAATAGTTACCATATACCCCAAGGATAATACTAATAGTCATTTTTTAGGATTATCTAGCTATGGATCATAGACTAATAGTGGTGAGATTTCATGAAGGATGTTTTTTAGTTATCAAATCAAAATGGTTGGGTAATAAGGCATTTTATGCCAAGTTAAAATAATGGTTTCAAATCCATTTTTATTTAAATAATTTTCTTTTGTAGAGTAGAATAGTTCATACAATGTTATTTGAGTGCATAAGTTAATAATTTGTTCTCATCTCTTAATACCCAGTTGGTAAAGTTGATTTGGGGATTTATTTTGAAAGTCATAACTTCCATATATCTAAGTGTATTTGGTGAGGTTGGGAACACTTTAAATTTTAAAAAGTTACTTCATTCTACCCAAAAATATATAGGTTCAAGAAACATGCATCAGGCTAAATAAATGAAGCACTACATTAGAGGATGAAACACAAATTTTAGTGTGGGGTAGGTAGTGTCCTAGAAGAAAAAAATATGGTGTTTGTAGAAAGGTTTTGGGATAAAGAATAAATAAGGAATGTGTAAATAGATATGGAGAAAGGAACTACCTATAAATAATGTGAACTAGTGCATAATAATAAATAGTAGGATAATGCATGGGAAACACAAAATTTAAAAGGAAGGATATCACATAGAAGGAAGTGGCATGATAGATAAGCCAAGGGCAAAAGATGAAGTGATACAATGCCTAGGTAGTGAACTAATGGACAAATATTTGTATGGGGCTCTGATAGAGTTATGTGTGACTCTAGAATATTTTTGAGATAGATAATACATGACAAATAAAGAGATTTAGAATTGAAATAATAAATTTATTGTACTAATATTTTCATTCTATACATGTCATACTCTTGAGAAGGATGCATGGATGTAACATTCTATCCTATTTATTACTTCTATCCTTATTCATGGTATGTAAAAAATATGTATATATAAATTACATGTTTATGGAGCTGAGAATCATTATGACCTATGTGGATCATCATCTCTAAATGTTATCATAACATCACCAAATATCATTATCATTGTAACTAAGTAGTAACATATAAGTGGAGTTAGATGGTGTGATTTTACACATAGGTGTAGGACCTTTTGATGTGTTTGTATCCACTAGCATGGGTTGAAGTGATAAAAAATGATAACCCCTAAATGGTCTTCAGGACTTATAATATAGGGATTGTGTGATAATTCAAGAACACAATTATATGGTGAGGATTGAAACTTATGTGTTAATACTTTAAATGAGTTTGTTTTCATTAGCATATGTCTAACTGAGGAATAACAATAATCTACAGACCCAATGGTGAAGGTTCACTTATATTGATGTAGACTAGACATTGATAACCTATAATATGATATATTATGCAAGATGTCCATTTGGATTAATACAGATGAGTGAAGTGTCTTCACAGTTTCCACAAGACAAGAGAATGGGTCAACTATTGTCATGACATTCAAAACTAAATAATCATATTAGATTGGTCTCCCCTAAAAAAATAATATTCATGATTATGTTTAGTTATTACTTGGTGAACCATTTGTATATTTATGGGAATTGATATGTTATGACAACCTAGTATATAACCATAATTTTTTTGTGTGTGACTAGGGTTTTTAGAATATTATCTATCTTTATTGTGGTATGATGTGATTCAATCGATGGTGACATGTGGAAGGTAGATTATGAATATTTATATTTAAAAATATTCTTTGGAGTTGGTGTGATAAGGATTGAGCATGGAATCACTTCAGGAATTTGGTATCTCTTATTGCCTAATGATATAACTACATAAATTATGTTATACATACACTTGAGATTGTAAATCTATGTATGCCTAAGGATAACATCACAAACATAAATGGGTGATAAATGAAAACCTAAATCTTATTTGAATGGATGTATATCATGTGAAAATTAAAATTGAAGAGTGACACATATACTTTAATTATTATAGGAACTAAACCATCCTAATTTTAATAGTTGTAGATGAAGCATGGTTGGATAACTTAGTTCCTTGATGGTTGTTGTACAAATGAGAATATTCATGTTACTTTGATTGATCATAAAATCCAATTTTTTCCCTTATACCTATACACATAGAAATCAAAATGATAATCTTTTCACTCCACTTCTCAAGGTCTAGTCAATATAGCTGATGTAATAGAAGATGATGGGTAGCCTAAATGAAATATGATGAGTATAGTCCTAAGGATAAAGGAAATAGAATATATAAGACTCAAATTTTAAGTTTATTAAATTTTTAAGAAATGTCAAAATAGGTTCATAATAATAATACTTTGGGATAGGATTAATCATCTAGGGATTCACGCTGACTAAGGATAAGATATGGGATATGGATGGAGTGAAAAACTTGGAATTTGAGTTAAAAAATAGTATTGCTCTAAAGTTAACTTTCTAGAATGACACTCTAGGGAATGTAAAATTTGTATGATTATATGGATTATTAGTGAGTGTCATCCAATGGTAGAGATATATTGGTAATATGTTAATAAAAAAAACATATTTTTAATGTATTGTAAGGGAGGCAATTACTATAGGTTTATATCTTCGATCAAAAGTGATTACCAATAAAAAAAGGGAGTTGATTACTATTTGGATAGGTGAAAGAAAGGATTTTCCTTGTGATAATATTGGAAAGGATTAATTTTATATGTTTTTTAATACTTGTGAAAATTTTGACAAGGTTTTTTGAAAATAAATCGAAATTGAATTGCTTTCTAGAATAAAAGTAAATTTGTAATGATTGAAGAAAAGTTGAAAGTAAATGCTATTATTTTTAGTATTTTACAATTATGAATGAATTAAATTTTTATTCAATTAATAAATTTATAAGATGCAAAAAAAAAAAAAAAAAGATACAAGTCTTAGGAATTTTAACTTCCAAGTATCTAGAAATTCTTTTGTGCATGCAAGCTAGAAAAATATTTTTGTTGTTCTGAATAATTGTTTATCAAAATTGAATAATATAAAATGAAATTAATGTAAGATTTAATTTATGATTTTATGATATCATAATATTATAATGATTTTATTTTATTATTCAAAAGAAAAAAATAGATTTAAGAAGCAAACTTTATTTTGTCTAGGTTGCCTAGGTTTTCCAAGTATTTGTGCGAGTGATTGTTTGTGAATGTAAGGCCTATTTAAAATAGTAAATGAATTATTTTTAAAAATTAAAGTTTTATTTTTGTTACTATGATCTAACTTATTTTTTTATACAGACTACATTCTTTAAAATATTCTATTATGCACATGTAAACAATGGAAATCTAAGCTATGTTTTTGGTGAAAAATAAAGAGAAGAAACAAGCTAATTTAAATTACTTTTAAATTTTATGAATGTAAATTATAATATAATAAACAAAGAAAAAACTAAACTACTTTAATATAATAAATCAAAACTAGAAGTGAAAACCCAAACCTGATCAATGGTGATGACCAATCAAAGGAAATGATTTGTTATAGTAAATAAGCTATCCTCAAGTATGTTAGCTCCTTGGTTTCTCAAGCATTACCTTTTGAAATATTGGATAAAAGGATGAAATTAAAATAAGGAAAGAGGAATATAATATTTGAAAATAAGAGTAACTGAATAGTGGTTGGGCTGATTCATAGACAGTAAAGAGATGGTTATTGATTCATATGAATTATCCTCTCAAAAAAATGTGTAGAAATACCTCAAAGAAGACCAAATATGGAATAAAGATTTTTAAAAATTGAAATTAGGTGGGATAAGGTTATTTAGAGATTGAAATCACCAATCTTCAATGTAACATTCATATCCAAAATTATTGTAGAACTGATATACTTGTAAGAGAAGCGTAGACCTTGAAAGGATGAGTTTAATTGTTTTTTAACTACAAGTTAACTTAAGAAAGATTGGGAGTGATTAAAACAAAAGTGGGAGTGAACTAGTATGATGAAATGGAAAAAATAAAGCAAGTAAAGAAATAAAAGTGAATAAAACATGTAAAATGAGTAAAAACTAAACTCTTAGTCTCTAATTTTTAAAATGAATCAACCATGAAAAAATATCCACTATTTTTAGGTGATAATTATGGAACCATCACTTTTTGTAATAGAAGCACCAAATACCTTAATGAAAATACAACAAATGAGTACTATATATATATATATATATATATATATATATATATATATATATATATATATATATATATATATATATATATATATATATATATATATATATATATATATGATGTTTTTTAAAGTGATGATTATGACATTACCATAGTGGAAACATCCCCTATTAGTGGTTTCATATTTGTTCATGGTATTTTCATTATGGTGTGTGGTGATTTCATCATATATAATGATAATTTATCAATTGTCACTTGCAAATAGAAATAGTTTCATCATGGTTGATCCATTTTTAGAAATAGAGTATGATGTTTTTTTTCACAGGTTTTGTATGTTTTTGGTATTGATAAGTTGCAATTAAGGGTGCATATTCCTATTACAAAAAGCCCCAGGGGAAACAAAATAGGATGAAAACCAAAAATATTGGAATAAAATATATATATATATATATATATATATATATATATATATATATATACTATAATAAGAGCATAAATAGACCAAAGTCCGGACATAGGAAAAAACAACAAGACTAGTTAAGCAAATCTTTCTATTCTTCCTTGAGAAAAGCTATGAGTTCTTCCTTACTAGTAGCCTTTTTAGGTTTTGCATGTTTTATTTATGTTTATTATTTGATTTTATTTGTGTTCACCCTCTTGGCATCCCAAATTACTCCCACTCTTGTTTTTATCACTCCTAATTCTTCCTAAGTTTAACATTCAATTTATTATTAGTTTAACTCATCCTTAAAAAGTCCATGTTTCTCCTAGAAATATCTCAATTTTGGATGAATTTTATATTTTTGTTTTTGCATTAAATTTTAGTGATTTAAATTATATAGAATCTTAGCCCACATGATTTCATTTTTATAATATCCATGTTTAATCTTTAGTCATCTTTATGGTCATCTACACAATTTTTGGAAAGGAGAATTCACTGTATCAACAACCAACTCTTTGTTATTTATGAATTAGTCCAACCAATAACTTCACATATTTTCAAATGTTGTGTTCCTATTTCCTTATTTTACATTGACCTATTTTTCTTATATTTACAAGGATAATTATTGAGTAATAATAGCTTGTTTACTACAATAAATTTTTGTCTTTGATTGGTCATCACCATTGATCGGGTTGGGAGTGTTCACTTTTAGTTTTGATTTATTATATTATTTTACTTTATTTTTTTATATTCTTATTATATTATAATTTAAATTTTAAAAAATGTAAAATTAATTGAAAATAAATTGTATCTTCTCTTCTTTTTTCACCAAAAACATAGCATAGATTGTTTTTATTTACATATGCATATTAGAATCTTGTAAAGCACATAGTTTACATCAAAAATATTAGCATATTATTGTAATACCTTAAGATATTTTCTAAGGTATAGTTACTATACATGTGGTTATAGTGATTTTAACCACTTAGGTAAATAGGTTACACAGGCCTATCTATTTTATGCTGCCCTATGGTTATGGTTCCACCCACCTCCTTATTTTTTGGGTGTTTCTTTTATGCCTATATAATAGGATTCTATATATTATTTATGGACACTGGTTAATTCATTTATCCATCTCTTTGATGAATCTAATATGGTAATCAGAGCTTGTGGTTTAGGAATCTTGGGAGGAAGCTTGTGAAGCAAGAGAAGATGGTCTTGTCGGGGAGGAGCGTGAAGTGCCTAGTAGAAATCCATGAGAGGAGGAATTTTTTTTCCTATGACCAGCCATTTAACTTGGAGGAAAATACCAAAAATTAATTTGAGCACTATTTATTATTATTATTATTTATATAAATTTCTTTGACCTAGAATTCATCTATTGGATCAAATGAAATTAAATTTCACTGTGTATTTTGTCTGAAAACTGCATTTGAAGTTTTTTGGCTAGTCATTTTCATAAAGTTTAGGGAGGAGACCATATTTTCATTAGAGCACTATTTTTGGTGTTTGAGGGCTCTAAAAATTTCTATTTTCCAAGAGAAGATAATTAGATATGATGACATCTAATTTGGCCAAGTAGTTTGTCCAAAATTTGCATATGAAGTTTTACAGGTTGGCCAATTTGCACAACGATTTTTTGATTAGTTCATTTATTTCACGCAAGATTTTATGATAATTTTTATTTCAATCAATAAAAAATAAAGGTGCATTTTTTTTTAAATTTTGAAAAATCATTTTTTAATTCAAACATTAGAAAATGATTTTTAGTAAAGGTTTTTCCTAGAAGAACACATTTAATTGTGTTGGGAGATAATCGTAAAGCCAAATCGATTGAAAATTTCACCATTTTCTAGGTTTTGTATCTGGATATTTATGGATAATAATTATTTGAAATTGGATTGGTAGATCTCCCTATGTATTTATTTTTGTCCATTTTTTGATATTTTTAAAAGATGGAAAGTTTAAATCTCTCAAATGATGTTGACTTTTTTGCTAAAAACTAGAGGTATTGAATAGTTTGTGATTTGAATCAGTGAGCAAGAGGAATTTTGTGTAAAGTCATTATATTTTTTCCAATATTTTTATTTTTTGGGAAAAATTAGGTTAAAATGGCTAGTTTACAACACCTCTGGTTGTCAGATTCACAAAAATTGATAGGTAAAAAATTTAGTTTATGGAGTCATAAGGTTTTGATGATATGTGAATATTAGAATCTTGATCAAATAGTTCTTGGTAAATATCAAAGTCCTACCACTAGTAATTTTGACTATGATAAACATCATCATGAGGCTCTTATGTTGTTAAAACTATCAGTAGAAGATAATTTAATCTTAGAGGTCATAAATGTGACTAGTGCATAAGATTTGTGGATTAATATTAGTTCTAAATATTAGGCTTCTGAATCTAATAGGGTATTGTATTTGAATAATTTATTGTTTTCCACTAAGATGCAAGAAGGTGGCTCTATTTTTGCATTTGTGTTGTAGATCAAAGAGATCAATGATCAGTTGAAGGCTATGTAGAATCCTATTGATGAGCAAGATTTGATTGCTCTAGTTATGTAAAATCTTCCACCTTCATTTGAGTCATTTTTGGAGTCCTTACACATGATTTTTGAGCTGCATACTTTGGACTTTGAAAAGTTTTCCACATTACTATTATAAAAGGAGAGATGGCAGAAGTAGACAATGTTGTATACATCTACTTCTATAGAGAATGCATTATTCATCAAGGGAAAGGGTAAGAAGTTTGGTAAAACTACTAGTTCTCTGACAAAAACTTCAAAAGTGGTTCTAATAAGATATATAAGTGAAAATGTTCTTACTATAAGCAACTTGATCATCTTAAGAAAGATTGCAAGAAAAGACAAGAAGATATGGTTAACCCTAGAAGGAAATTTCATCATGCAAATATAGTTGAAGGTGAAGGAAAGAAAACATCTCCTAGTTTTGATTTCATGGCTTCTATTGGTAATTCTATGATTGATCAAGATTAGTAATTTGATTCAAGGGCATCTCACCATTCTACATGCCATAAGGACTAGTATGTGAATTTTATTGAAAATGATAGTAGTAATGAATTTGTATCTTTTAGAGATGGTAGAACTTATTTTATGAAGGGATATGGTAATTTTAATATTATTTTTAATGGTGTAGTTTAGTATACATTTAAGAATGTTAGGTATGTGCCTAATATGAAAAAAAAATTCTTTCAATTAGTGAGATCACTACAAAATCTGATTTTGTTACAAAATTTCAAAAACAACAATGTTTAGTCACTACAAGAGATAACAAGATTATTGTTATTGGGATTGGTGAGAAATGCTTGTATAAGCTTATAGATCCATAGAGGGAAAAGGAAAGTGCACTTACTATGGTTGATATCACAAGTTCACTATGGCATGAAAGGTATGGGCATTTGAATATAAAGTATTTGAATACATTGAGAAAGACTAAGATCATTAAGGGAATTCCTTCTATTTAGGATAGTCATCATGTATATATTGGATGTCAATTGGGGAAGAAAGTTAGACATTTATTTGATCTTGGTAAAGCTTAGAGAGCTAAGGGAGTATTGGATCTAGTACATGTTGATTTATATAGTCCAATGCAGACACCTACCCCTTTTGGAGCCCATTATTTTTTGTTGTTGGTCGCTAATTTCTCTAGGAAAAAGTGGGTATACTTTCTAGTGAAGAAATATGATTGTTTTTATAACTTTCTTACTTGGAAAGCTATGGTTCAAAAATAGGGAGGATGGTTAGTGAAATCTCTTAGAATGGATAATGGGGGTAAGTTCATCTCAAAATAGTTCAAGGAGTTCTTTCCATTGAAGGCATACACTACGCTTTACACTCCACAACAAAATGGAGTTATGGCAAAGTGAAATATGATGGTGATGGACATGGCTCATTGTATGGTCTAAAGGAAAAGTATCTCATATAGATATTAGTTAGAAGCAGTGAATATGATAGTGTTCATCTTCAATAAAAGCCCTACAAAATCATTGGATAATATGACCCCAAAGGAGGATTGGTTAGGTTGAACTCCAGATGTAAGTGATTTTATAATTTTTGGCTGTGTAGCTTTTGAAGTTATTCTTAGTCAAAATATAAGTAACTTGGATGCAAAAAACAAAGCATACATTTTATTGGGTACAATGACCATTCAAAGGCCTATAGATTACTTGATGTTTTGAATAATAAAGTTGTGGTAAATAGAGATGTCATAGTAAATGAATAGATGCCATAATTCATAGAAACTAGTACAATTTTAGATATTGAGTTATTATTTTCTTTTAATGATTTGATTATAAGTTGTGATGTAAAAGTTGAGTAGGATTCTAGTTCATTAGTGGAATCACATTCCAGGGAGAGAGTTTTTATAGGTCATTATGAGGTTCTACTAGAAAAACCAAAGAATCCAAAGTGGTATTCTGCCACAATAGATGCACTAAAGGAAGGAGACTTACCACAAGGTGTGGAAGGAAGAAGATTGAGATCAGGAAAGTAGTTTGGTAATAGAGGTGAGAATGACAATTTTTATCTAATAATTATTGTTTCACATGTATTTGAGCCTAATTATTTTTTAGAGGCCAAAGGGAAGCATGAGTGGGAATCAACCATGCAATTTTAATATATTCCTTGATAAAAAAACAAGACTTGGGAGCTCATAGAGTTACCGCCAAGAAATAAATCCATTGGTTATAAATGGATTTACAGGGTAAAATACAAAGCAGATGGTTCCTCAGAAAAACACAAAGCTAGACTTATTACAAAAGGTTATGCACAAGAGGAAGGGGTTGATTATGAGGAGACTTGTATTCCTACTACAAAGATGGTAACTTTTCATTTGATTTTTATTATTACTACTTAGTTTGGATGGAAAGTGTACCAAATGGATGTCAAGAGTTCTTTCTTGAATGGAGATCTAGAGGAGGAAGTCTACATGGTTCAGCCACAGGGTTTTTAGGTTCTTGGTAAGGAAAATCTTATTTTTAGGTTGATTAAGTCCTTTTATTCAATTTAGCAGGATCCTCAAGCCTAATATATGAAGATAAACTCATACCTTAGGGAGTCTTATTTCAAAAGGTGTAATTTTGAACCAACTCTCTATGTAAAGGTGTTTGGTGATGATATATTGATTCTCATTGTATATGTTGATGATATAGCCATCACTGGGAGTAGTTCTAGTCTTATTTAGTAAATGAAGGCTAATATTTGTTGTACTTTTGACATGATAGACTTAGGACTACTAAAATAATGTTTAGGTGTTGAGTTTTGGCAAGGTGGTTGTGTTGTATTCATTTAATATAATAAGTATGCTAAATCATTATTGGAAAGGTTTTAAATGATATATTTTAATCCAACTCACACACCTATGGAAGTTGGAGGTAAAATTTGAACTAACACTACTTCACCTATGATCAATGAAATAGTGTATCGATAGCTAGTGGGTAGTCTCATTTACCTCACTATCAGTAAATTGGATATTTATTTTACAATGAGTTTTTTATCTCTCTTTATGTATAAACCATAGGATGTACATTGGTTATATGTAATATGGGTATCAATATATGTCAAAGGTACTCTTGACTTTGGCACAGTATATAATAAGTCTATAGATTTTGAGCTTTCAGGATATTCTGACTCTGATTGGGAAAGATCAGTAAATTCAATAAAATATATAATAGGCTACGTATTTACTCTTAGTTTAGGATTTTTCTTATGGTAGATCAAACTAAAAACTATATTGGAATTATCTTCAATAGAAGTAGAGTATAAATTTGTGGTCAGTGCAAGTTGTGAAACTATGCGGGTAAATAAAATCTTGGAGGATCTTCAGTTTGAGTCATCAACACCTACTATAATTTTGTGTGACAACTACAGTGTTCTTAAGATGGTGAAGAATCTATAATTCCATGCCAAGACCAAAAATATTGAGGTTCACCATCATTACATCTGACCTTTGGTTACAAATGAAGACATTAGTCTCTTCTATTACCCCACTAGAAAGTAGCCAGCTAATATAATGACCAAACCACTTGGTTCAAACAAGTTCATTAAATTTAGGGACAAACTTGGTCTTGTTTTTGGTTTAGTCATTAAGGGAGGTTATTATCAGATTATTATAATACCTTAGGCTATTTTCTAAGGTATAGTCTGTATGCATGTGGTTATAGTGGTTTTAACCACTTAGGTAAATAGGTTACATGGGTCTAGTTATTTTATGTTACCTGATGTTTATGGTTCCACCCACCTCCTTATTTTATAGGTGTTTCTTTTATGCCTATATATTAGGCTTCTATGTATTGTTTATGGACATTGGTTAATTTATTTATTCATCTCTTTGTTGAATCTAATGAAAACGTAGGTTAGATAATTAAATTTAAAAAAATCACTTTCATTTTTTCAAACAACTCATTTTCAATTTTAAATAAGGCTTACATTCACACACATGTCTAAAACACATAAACAACCTAGATAAAAGAAATTTTGCATCTTGGATTTGATTTTACTCATTTTCATAAGAAAATAAATTTATAAGATTAAGAAACCAAAAAATCATAGCTTCAATATTAAATTCATTTTTTGATTAAAAAAATCATTTAGAACACCAAAAATTAGTTTATATCTTGGTTGCACAAAATAACTTTTAGATACCTAGAAGTTGAAATCCCTAGGGCTTAGATCTAATTTTGTTTTAGTTACCTTCTAAAAATTTATTAATTGAATAATAGTTTTATTAACTCATAATTTTAAAATACAAAAAAGATGACATCTACTTTAATTTATTTTCAACTTTCTTCAATCATTGCAAATTTACTTTCATTTTAGTAAGTAGTTTAGTTTCATTTTATTTTTAAAAAACCTTATCAAAACATGCACAAGCACCTAAAAAATACTTCACAAGATGAGTGTAATAAAAATACTTTCTCACAACTTTCCAAATAGTAATAACCTCTTTTACAATTTGTTCAAAATAAGCTATACATTTAACATATTCCCAATCTCTCTCTACCTTTGGATGACACTCATTGATCATCCCTATTCCCATAAAGTAAGTCCATTTAAAGTGATATTTCTATTATGTCAAGTGAAATTTATATTTATATTGATTTTTAACTTAGACTTCAAATATTTTTCTCCACCCATATTCAATATCTTATCCTTAGTTAGCTTGAATCCCTAGACAAGTGATCTAGGCCCATAGTACCATTAGTAAGACCCCTTTGTATTCTTTCCCACAAAGTAAATAAACTTAAAATATGATTTTTCCATATTATATTTCCTTACCTTGGGTATAGACTCATCCTATTTCATTTAGTCTACCCATCATCTTCCATTACATATTTTATCTTAGCTAGATCTTGAGAAGTCAAATGTACAAGTTAACATGTTTCTTTCTGTGTGTATATAAATTTGTGAACCCAACATGAAACACTTATCATTTTTTATACTAATCAAGACCTCACCCTTGTTAGTTTATGAAAAGGTGTATTCTTGAGGGAGAAATATGTATGCACCCAAAAATTACATGGTGTAACATTTTTGATAAGTATGATGACGATGTAATGATATCAAAAATATGTTTTGGATTGGTTCTCTCTAACATTATTACCATATAAATAAATTTTGGTCTTTTCAAACCTCAAAGTTTACTTTATTTTAGTTTTTACCAAGTTTTTCCATGAAGGAGTAAGTTTAAAGACTAAGGAAAAAAATGGGGTATGAAAATACCAAAAGGGGGTTAGAGGATAAAACTATTATAGAGAAATAATCTCAATAATTTTATGGATATCACTTCACAATCACCAAAATTATCATAAATGTCACATAATGTAATTTTTGGGTGCATATTATACTCACATCTTTAAATGGAATAGGTATTTTGCTTTAGCATCTAGTGCTATGAGGGTTACTTATACAATGTTGACCAAAATGTTAGTGTATGTGTAAATGATTGTGTCTGAGGTCTTGACATCATCCTATACTTTTGACCATATAATTAAGATCTTATACACGTCACTTTGCATTGGAGTGGATGTTACTTTTGTGTTTGTTTCACCTATTGGTGGTCCATTTGGCATAACTAACCAACTTTATGAGGAAAAGAGGGGAAGAAAAGTTCAAATGATGAAGATTTCCCCTTTTCCCTTTCACCTCTCCTTTAAAATAGTAGGATTGGTAGAATAAAATCCAAGGTCTTTATCTACCAAGTCATAACGAACTAGATACCTCAGTTGGCTAATGCAAGTTACTCCATATAAAGGGGATCATTTTGAGTACATTATAAGACTTATGAAATAAACTTTGGTCTCTCTTATTCCTATAAAATCTATCTCATCCAAATTTATCAATGAACTCATAGTTGAAGGGAAATTTACATTAGTCTAAAAATATCCAATGGTGATTTAAGAATGACAAGAGAATGAAATAACATGCAATCAAGATATACATGCAAGCACAAATTTCAATTTTAAAACTAAACCTCTTATTCTAATAAAAGATACAAAATGAAAAAAGAGAGAGATGGTAGGGATAATGAAATTATGAGATTGATTTCTATTGAGGATAGCCTTATCTCTATTGAGGAAAAAAATATCTAGAAAAACTAGTCTCTATTTGGCCAGCATGGCACAACTAAAAACTAGAGATGGTTCAGAAGTCTAAGGACCAAGTAGCTATGTAGAAGAGGGAAACAAATTCACCACAAACATGTGCAAAAAATTAATATCAATCACAAATCCTTCATATAAAATAAGATTCATGAAACACAAATTTAGGATTCATTAATACTTAGATGAGTTATAGAATGGTCTTCAAACAACCACATCTCACATAAAATGGGAAAAAATAAACTAAGAATGTAAAAAATATATGAATTGAAATTGGCATATCTCTCTACTCTAACTCTAATTCTAAATAGACAAACCCTTATAATAGTGGATAAATAGTATTTTATAGTGAATTCAAGCCTATGGAATCATCGATCAACCAATATGAGGTGGTTGCAATCATTGAATAAGATGTTACCATTTGAGGCCAAATCAGAATCAAATCATCTCGAATATCGCTAAAATCAAGATCAAGATCATGCCAAATGATCTCTCAATTGAATTTTGAGTGGATGAATTCATTTAAGATCCCCTTAGGATAGTTAGTTGTCCATACTCTACTCAGTGATGACCTTTCATAATTAAAGTAACACTCTATATTTTATTCTTTCACTTGATCCCAATATATACATAAAATCTTCTAATCAATGCCAATACCTGACTACCTAAGAAACTTGGTCTTATGGTCCCTCTTTCCACTAGAAGACAATATACCATTCAATATTTTAGATTTGATTAGACTCATAGTCTAATTTATGGATAGTAATAGCCTAGATAGGAAAGTTATCCATAAAATTGATTCCTTGATCATATTAGAGGTTCATGTATCTTCATTTGGAAGATCGTAAGTCCCAACTATACATTTGATGCTTCCTATCTACCCTAGAGATATGATATTATACCACATGGAATCACCTTAGGGACTCACTTGATCTGCCTCTCTACCTAATTGTGTTGATTACCAAGATCATGAGGAAATGAGATGCTATCATGTGGCATCATCCCATTATCTTAGAGGAACTACCACCTACTAACCTTATAATAACCATCCTAGGGTCTTAGGGAAATAAGATTGTACCATATGACATCATCTCAAGGATTTATAGGATGTATGGTATATATCATGGTCTAAATATGTTTAAAGAAATGGAGACTTGAGATCTTAATAGGTGACACCTCCTCAATCGATTTGGACCTAAAAGAAAGAGTCTAGCTATTAGTTTTTAAATACATATATTTGGATATTATACTTAAAATTTCTCAATTTTAGCTAAAAATGGCTAATGTAAAATCTTGAAATGAAAGATGAAAATTTTATAAAGTTAGCAATTTAAAAGGGGTTTTTTGCCAGACATACAATTATTTTAGTTCATTTAAAATATTAAAGACTAAATATTAGATTAAATGGAATAAAAATAATCAATTTTATATATTTTAAGGGAATGAATGAAATGAAATGAAATATTTCTATAAATTACTCGATACCAAGCAATATATGGGACTGAGAATTATAGTAAAGTCATCCCATGATAACACAAATTCTTGACACAAGGGCTTCTCTACTAGAATTTGAAAAAAAAAATAATCCCTTCTCGATGATAACTCTTATACTATGGATCTTGATTAGAAAAATTATTTTTATACTTAAAATTTCCTCTTAAAACAATTCAATTAAGTTGTCCACCCTCAAACTATCTAAAATGGACTCAAAATTAGAATACTTAATTAAATTTAAGTAGTTTAGTCCAAAAAGATAACATCCTAATTTTGTGATGGTCTTGATGAGCTAGATGATGATCAAATTAAATATTATAAAATATTGATGTGGATGCAAGTGTCATCCAATTGGTAGGGTTGTGACATATTGAAAGCATTCTCTCATCCATAGATTAATTCAACATATAATTGGGTTAATTGATTTCATGGGCCTAATGATTTGATATTGTGACACTTGTCAAGATCTTGATCATTTAGGACCTCACTAGGGTCATGTAAATTTATGGATCATCTTGGGGAGTAAGAAGATAGGATCCTACTATGTGTCATGATTTCAAGAGTCTGAGAGCTTGGTAATAGATTAAAAGTATATGAATGATCCTAGGGCCCTAGATAAATGATATTATGACATGTGGCATGATCCTATGTATTTTGTAGATATTTGGTTTATTGATGAAATTGAGGAGAGATATGGGAAGTGAGGATGCTATATTACACCATACATCATGATCCTTGGCATCCAAAAGATTTATGAAAAATAGATAAGCCCTAAAAAGTTCTAGGGAAGTGATTAAGTGACAAGTGGTAACTCCTCTCTTGCTTGAGTACTCAAAAGAATTTGAGTACCTATTCACTCAAGGCAAAAATAACATATCTTTTAAATTTTTCAAATTTAAATTTTACCTAAAAAATGACTAACCAAAAAAAAAAGATAAAAGAGAATGAGTTAGATGATCGAAGATAGGTCATTTTGTCTAACTCAAAGCCAAATCCAATCCACTTTTAAGATAAATGACTAAGAATTAATATTAAATAATAAACATACTAAGTCATTTCACTTTAAAAAGGAATGGATATGGATCAGACTACAAGAGAAAAGACCATTAAATCTAGAAATTGCCAGATGACTTCCATATATCTATGGTGAAATGGCACTAAAACTTTAAAATTATTTTAGAATATTGATAAAAATAGACCAATACTTATTATATTAATGTAAACTTAGATAGTTGTATATATGAAGACAAAAATGTAATCTTTTAAGACCAATCACATAAGATATAAATTTGTGTTTTAGACTTGTTAAAAACAATATAGTAATCTTAATCAGGATGATTACACCCTACACCATAGGCACTTTTTAATCATACCAAAAACTATTACATACTCAAGGCATAAACTTAACAAAGTAAAAATACTAGAGTCTAGAGAAAACATGAGGTTCCATGATTTCAATAATGAAATTAGGGCATGTTGTGCAAGCAACAATAAATGGTGTCTTTTTAAGAAAATACTATTAAGTATTTTAGAATAAATAAATAGTAAAATAACCAAGAATTACCTTTAATATTGTGCATGGAACATGAACAAATCCAATAAAGGGATAATATTTGAGTAACTAAGTGACAAAATGGAGTACCTCCATGACTTGGTGTGTGCAAGATGATTGAATTTATCATTTCATAGGATGTGAAAGAATTGATTTCTTTGGACCCAACCATAGGATAATGAGTCTTACCTTGGAGATGTTTTTCTATACATTGCTTCACTACCATCAAAACATCTTTATCCATGAAAATTTTTCCTCTTATCCCACTCAAGGCCTTGCTTTACTGCTAGTCAAGTATCCATAACCTTGATAGAGATTACCTGAATCAACTAGGACTCAGTATTTATGAAATTGATTTTATTTTCAGTTCTTCTTTTCTCTCATTTTTGTTTGTCTTAATTTAGGGTTGGGGACCACTATGGAAAATGAAAGGCATAACCATATATTTTTCAATCTAGGTTTTCACCATAGTAGATTCACCCAAGAAAATTTACAAACCTTTTAATATGTGAAATTTGTGCTTGGTTTCAAGAGGATACTTTTAGTAACCAACTAGTTTTACCCAAAATTATTCAAATTTAAATAAGTCCAAAACACATACAGTAGTTAAAGCCTTCAATATTAACCCAATAACATAATCTAAATCAACAAAATAACTCAAGAATAATATTCATATAAAACACCATATATGCTACCTACTTATAGGATTTTCACTTCATCAATTTTCAATGACCAATGTGGAACCATGGGATAAAAAAGTTAGGATAAACCCAATGCCAAAATAAAAAGGACAAAACAAGGAAACAAACTTAAAATAAATAACAAAAATAGAAAAATAAAACAAGCAAGGAAGGGAAAATAAGAGAAAACAAAAGGAAAATATTTATAGGATCATTTGAAGTTATCTCAAACTTGGAATTAGGGGTTGAGAAGATGTCTTTTGATAATCAATAAGACCTCATGACTAAATTAATTACCCCTATGACCTATTATGTCAATATGATTCAATTTACCATTTCATAGGACCTATAAGGATTAATTACTATAGATCTAACCATTAGGCTAATGAGTCCTACCTTAGAGATGTTTGCCTAGAAATTTATCGACTTTTATCTAGGCATCTATAGCCCTGACAAAGTTGTGTCTGATCCCACTCAAGGCCTTACTCTATTGCTATCTAGGTGTCCATAGCCCTGATATAGATTTATTGAATTCATTAAGACTGAGTCTTTCTAAAATTAATTTTCTTTTTAATTCTAATTTTCTGTCTCTTTTAATTTTTTATCTCAGTTTAGGGTTGGGGATCACTATGGAAAATGAAAGGCATAACCATATATTTTTCACTCTAGGTTTTCACCACACCAGGGTCACCCATGCAGATTTTGAAACCTTTTCATATGTGAAATTTATGATTTGTTTCAAGAAGATACTTTTAGTACCCAACTAGTTTTACCCAAACTTAGTAAATTTTGAAAAAGTTTGAAACACATAGATAGTTAGATCCTTCAATATTAACCCAATAAAATAATACAAAGAAATAAAAAAATCAAGAAGAATATTCACATAAAATGTCATCTATGTTACATAGTTACATGATTTTCACTTCATCACTTTTCATTGACCAATGTGGAACCACAAGATAAAACAACTAGAACAAACCCAACACCAAAATAAAAAAGACAAAACAAGGAAATGAATCTAAACTAAAAAACAAAAATAGAAAATTAAAAAAATAAAAGGAAAGTAAGAGAAATCAAAAGGAAAATATTTACAAGACCATTCAAAGCTATCTCAAACTTAGAAGTAGGGTTTGAGAATATGTCCTTTGATAAGAAACATGACTTATTCACTAGTTAGAAACCTAAAATAGAACATATTCATATTTAGTATTTTAGGAAGGTTGGTAGGAATACTTATAAGAGAGGACAAGGCATACTTACACTTGTGTTGGCCTTTTTTTTCAAAAACATTATCTCAAAGAGTTATTAATAATGTTTTTAGACAAATTAAATAGATCTATATTATAAAACTTAGTTATGCACTTACATTCTATTTTTAGGAATCATTTGGGATAGATTTTGAGATATAACTCTACCCAAACTTTGAATTATAGTGGTGAATAGGGGTGGAATTCAACACATACCAAATAAAATTGTATACCCAACCTAAAAGACTTATATTTCTTGTGACAACCAAGTAGTGATTCCACTATTGGCTACTCTTCAACTAACATGGACACTTAGGTAGTATTTGTGTTATCATTTTCATCATCCAGAAGATATACACTTGGTTCTTCATAAGTTAAGAAACTTTTAGCATTATCAACAGTGGTTGAAGTGTGTATATATCTACATTAGATCAATTTACTTTTAACTTCAACTCCCATTGGCTTCACTTCTTGATTCAATACACTATGTTCATGGTTCTCATTTCATAATTGATAATGTTTTCTATTGATGGGATCTCATGGATGTTGTATTCCCATTCCACAATTTTATTCAAATAGTCCAAGTATTTAGATGCAAGGATAGCCACTTAGCTCTGTTTCACTTCCTTTATCTCTAATTAACAGATGGGGATAAATTTTTTACTACCACTATATTGATATTTTGGAGTCATTTTCCTAAATGTAGGAGAAATAACATATCATATGGGTGTTTCAAATTCAAATCATGTATCTTATTCATCTATCTACTCTAATTCATATATTTCATCTCCAAATTGACTAAAAGAAGTGTATAATTGTTACTCTTATAGACACAACTCTCTACTACTTGAATCTTCATAAGGGAACTTTCCTGATATGAATTTAGCTTTTTCATCATCAGAATCAACTTCATCACTACTCTTAGATACTGGGTCTTACCTAATGAATGGGAAATTATTAGTCAACATGAATACTTCAGTACCTATCCCATTTCTAAAATTAATAGAATCCAATTTGTGAATCTGGAAATGCAGTCTTGTAAGTCATTCTCTACATTTCTACCTAAGTACCTCTTCAAAAAAATGACACTTAATCAATAAAATACAAAAATATGCTTGATCATTAACATAAATAAAAAAACCTACTAATCATATATATAATTATCATAGCTATATACATTAAAATCAAGAGTAGTGTTCTCATTCAACACATGTAGGTTGGATTGATTGTAATTCTAGGTTAATGCTCTACTATAAGGGAAAAATTGGTCTAAACCATGAATTATAGGTAGGTAAGTCAAAGTATTTTGGATGTGAACACCTAAATGTCCTACTAAAAAAATAAGGTTATCACCATAACCATGTGGAATCTTATTTATTTTCAATGATGAATGTTTATTGATAAATATATTGCTAAGGATATGAGTACAGATAGGGTCCTTTGAATAAGCATAGTACTTAAGGTATTTAATGATCTAAGATAAACCTCAATAGCTAAAAAATATGTATGTAGGAATGAGTCTTATATCCTCCTATAAAGCAAGTGAAAATGACTATTGAATGTTCTCATAGATTCATTAGGATCCCTATAGGATATAGAAAACTAATATTAAAAAGTAGCAGGGTCAATAGGCACACTAAAATGGTTGATAAATATATTTTCAAAGATAACCCATGAGGTGAGGTTTCTATATGGAAAACCTAAGTACCAATGGTAAGCATTTTCATCTAGGGAATATGGATATAGGTGGCTAACCACATCTTCATGTTAGATATCGGTTTTTATGGTGGCCTCTTTAAATTCCTAGATGTGTTCTTCAGCTATTTGAATCCCACCATGTGTATACTTTGAACAAAATTTATCGAGGTTTTTAGGCAACTCATGAGTAGGCCTTAGAATGTTCACAAGGAAAAAACTTGCACAATCCAAGAGAAGGTCATAAGTGGGTTTAAAGGTAGCCAAAAATACCAAAATCAAACATAAACATCAAATATTGTCCTATTCAGACCCTCATTCTAGCACCAATCTATTGGTGGTCCATTTGGCACAACACACAAACTCTAGGAGGAAAAGAGGGGAGGAAAGTCTCAATTGGTGAGGATTTCTCTTTTTCCATTCCACCTTTCCTAAAATAAACTAGGATAGATAATAACATCCCCAAGGTATTTTTATACTAGGTTTTGGAGAACTAGATATATTAGTTGGTTGATGCAAGTTGTTCCATATAAGGGCTCCATTTGGACTACATTATAAGACTTATGAAATAAAATTTGGTCTCTCTTATGCCTAGAAGAGCTAGATAATTTATATTTATCAATGAAATCATAGCTTATGGGCACTTGAAATTAGTCTAAAAGATATAATAATGCTATATGAATGACAAGTGAATAAAAGAACATGTAATCAAGATATACATGTAAGCACAAATTATAATTCTAAAACCAAATCTCCTACTATAATACAAGAAACAAAAGGACAAAATAGAGAGAGAGAGGGAAATGAGAAATAAAATATGAGATCACTTTATAATGAATACATCCCTAGCTCTATTGAGTAGAAAAATATATTGAAAAAATAGTCTCTTTTTGGCTAGCATGGCATAACCAGAAAGCAATGACGGTGTAAGAGTCTAAGGACCAAGTATCTATGTAGAATAGGGAAACAAATTCACCATATATATCTGAATATAATGAATATCATCCAAAAATCTTCCATATAAAATATGATTCATGGAATATAAATCTAAAATTCATCAATACTTTGATAAGTTATAGAAAATTATTCAAATAGCCTCAACTCATGCAAAATAGGAAAAACTAAAATAAGAAAGCAAGAAATACATGAAATAAAAGTGGCATAACCCTCTAATATATCTCTAAATATATATGGACTAACCCTTAGTATAATGGATAACCAGTCTTTTATATTCCATACAAGCCTATGTAATCATCAATCAATCCACTACCAAGTGGTTATAGGCATTTAATGGGATGTGCCCACTTGAGGCCAAATCATAATTGAATAATGCCCAATTTTAATGAAATAAAGATCAATACCACACCAATTTATATCTAACTTAATTTTAGTTGGCTAAAGTCATTGAATATCCCCTTGGGATAGCCAATTGGCCATACTCTACTTAGTGACGACTTTACCTAATTAAGACAAGACTTTGTTTTTTATGCTCTCACTTGATCCCAATGTATACACCAAACCTTATTATCAACATAACTACCTAAATTTAAAATAAAATGGGTCCCAATGTCCCTTTTACCACTAGAATATAAGATACCATGTGATTTTTTAGATCTGATTGGACTTATAGTCCAATTTATGGATATTGATGGCCTATATGAATAAGATTGCCATCAAATTTGTGCCTTCATATTGTTCTGGGAGGTCAATATATTTTCATTGTGAGGACCATGATACATGGTTACTTCTCACATTTCAAAGAGCCAACATGTGTATCAATATCAAAGTCTAAGCTATGTTAATATCTTGCTATTTTACTACTTGATTGAGGACCCCATGACCTTTTTAGTTTTCATTAGATTAGGGTGTGGTGATATATTAATAAGTGTAAAGATACCTCTCACAAAAAAATTGTAAGTATTATATCTACATTAAATGTGTCCTCTCTTCCCTAGATCCCAAATATTATGTCACATGGCATCATCATAAAGACTCACTTGATCCACCTCTTTGCCTAACTATTATGATTATCTTGAGAGTATGATGAAATGGGATATTGACATATGGCATCATCCCATTCATATAGAGGATATAGTACTTTCCAACCTTGTATTAACCATATTAGGGGCCTGGGAAAATGATATTTCACCATGTGGAATCATCTTGGGGACTTAGAGGATGTTTGGGTGAGCTCTTGGTCTGAATCACTCTAGAGAAGTAAAGACATGAGATCTTGATAGGTGGAAAATCCTTAGTAAACTTGGGCTTATAGGAAAGATACTAATAATTATTTTTTTAATACATATAATTAGTTGTTAGACTTTAAATTTATCAATTTTAACCAAAATGGCTAAGGAAAAATCTTTCAATAAAAGATGAAAAAACTACAAATTTAAAAGTTGAAAGGGGTTTTTTTCCAAAGATATAATTAGTTTAGTCCATTTAAAAGATGAAAGACTAAATATTAATATTAAATGGCATAAAAACATAGTTGATTTTAGATCTTATAAGGGAGGTAATGAAATATTTTAATAAATTCCTCAAGACCAAAATAGTCTATGGGACTGAGAGTTGTAATAAAGTCATATCATGATAACACAACTTATTGACACAAGAGATACTATACTAATATTATATAAATCTATAATCCCTTCTTGATGCTAATTATTATACTATGGATCTTGATTAGAAAACTTTATTTTTTCTTAATATTTAATCTTCAAACAAGTTATTTATGTTTTCCACCCTTAAGCTATTTGGAATGGACCCAAAATCACAACACTTAGTAAATTTTAATTATTTAGTCCAAAGGGACAACTCCTAGTTCTATGATGGTCTTGATGGTTCAGATGATCATCAATCTCATATAACATTGGTATAGATGATAGTGTGTTATATTGTTAGAAATTTCATGCCATATAATAGTTATTCACTCATCTATGGCTTGATTTATCATCCACCTGGGTTAATTGTTTTTTGTAAACCTAGTGAGTTGAGATAGTAACACTTGTCAAGATCTCACTCATCCAGGGCCTCATCAAGGGATTATAAACATATAGACCATCCTAGGGAATGGGGGGATAGGATTATTCCATGTGGCATGATATAAAGCATATGGGAACAGAGAAATATATTGAAAGTATACATGTTATCCAAGGGCCCTAGATAAATATTATTATGTCATGTGTCATGATCTTGTGTATCTAGGAGATATATGGTTTGTTGAGGAAATTGAGGAGATCCTAGGGAAGCAAGGAAGCTAGATTATGTCAAATGTCATGATCCTAGTCATCTAAAGATTTATGCAAAATGGATAAGTATTGAAGAGGCCTAGGGAAACAAAGAAGCAATAAGTGGCATATCCTAACTTTCTTAAAGACTCGTAAGAAGGCATGTGACTGTTGGCTCATGTGGAAAACAACATAGCCACTAAAATTTTCAAATTTGAACTTTACCTAATAAACAACTAAGGAAAAACCAAAGAAAGACAAAGGATAATAACTTAAACAAATGAAGACATGTATTTTTTATTACTCAAAGATAAATCCAATCCACTTTCAATATAATCAACTAAGAATTAAATTGAAATCATAAAATACTTAGTCATTTCACTTTGAAAAGGAGTAGATATAGATTGGATTGCTAGAGAAAAGGCCATGAAAATATAGAAACCATTAGATGATTTGCATAAATATAAGGTGAAATAACACTAATAAAAGTAAAATTTAAAATTATTTCATAACATTGATCAAAATATACTAAGACTTATTAGATTAATACAAACTCAAAAAGTTGTATTTATGAATCCCCAAATGTATTCATTTAATACCAAACATATACGAAAAATATATGTGTTTTAAGCTTGGTAAAAATATAAAATCAAGGTTAATCAAGATGATTACAACCTACCCCATATAATCATTTCAATCAGACCAATAACCACTATAGACCCAAGACACAAACTTACCAAAATAAATAGACTAGACTCTAGATCAAAAAAGAAGTTCCATGATTTTAGTAATGAAATTAGTGAATGTTGTAGAATGAAAAAATACATAATTTAATTGGATTATATGACTTTTTATTATCTAAAGCACATGTGTTTTTTAGTGTAGAGGTTGTCTCCTTCTTTCCCTTGTGCTTGAACTTTTCTTTGGTGGTTTCCACATAGTGATAGGCCTCACCCATCAATTTGACTTTGATTAGATTTAGTTTGCACTAAATGGATGGTTGTAAATCACTTTTATATTTAAGGATTTAGTGATGATTTATCTTAAAATATCTCAATATTTCATAAAGAAGGTGTATGTGTTGATATAGGCTTAGACTAACTGGTACAGTCCTTATAACAATTGTGACCACTGCATTTAATGATCATCATAGACATATTCAAGGTAATACTCATACTTTAAGTCTTCCATGAACTCATCCTAGGTTGACTCATTTTATATATAATCTTTTTCCTATAAATAATATGTTTTCCACCATTTATTGATAGGTGAATAAAATTTAAGAATTGAAATATTGATTTTTTATTCATTATAGAAATCATTAAAGGAAAAATAAGGATCTAACTTATATAAAAAAGCGTCTAATACATCTATTTTAAGCTTACCCTTGAACACATGAATGTATAGGTTTAATTTAAACCTAAGGGGACTCAACCACCAAAAATTTTACCTAGTGATGAATTCAATGGAACTGTCTATTTAAGGACTTTTGAAAACTAGTTGAATAGAAAATTATATTCTTCCAAGAGTGCTTCTCTAATTTTATTTTTGATCAAGACATAATATCCTATTACATTTACTTGGAAATATTTTTGAGATGGTTAGGTAGATATTTTTATGGATCTTGAGGTTTGATTCCAAGGCTCATATAATTTGATTATGTATGGTATGTCATGTAATAATAAGTTGTACCATTTTTATACCACTAATTAGGTGCCCAAGTAGTGAACTAATAGATAACTCTTTAGATGAGGGTTTGATTGAGTTTTATACAAATGTAGAATCTTTTTGAGAGAGATATTCTAAGATAGACAAAGAGAGATATAGAACTGAAATAATAAATGCATTTTATTTATTTTTTCACTCTATATAAGGCATACTTTTGAAAAATATGTATGGATGTAATATTATATCATATTTGATACTTCTATCCTTATATGCTTTATGTTAAATATATGTATATAAAAATTAAATTTTGATAGGGTTGAGATCCTTTATGATTGTTGAAATTTTCATGTGTGGCTTATTATATATGATTATTATCATGACATCCCCAACTATCATTACTATCAAAACCGAGTGGTAAGTTAGAGGCAAAGTTAGATGTCATAGTTTTCCATGTGGGTGAAAAACCTTATCATGTGTCTAGTTTCATTAGCACATGTTGATATGAAACATCAATAATATGTTAAATGGTCTTCAGGACTAATATTATAGTGACTATGCAATATTGAAAGAGTATAAATAGGTGGTGAGGATTGACATGTAGGTTCTAATACTCAAAATTAATACATAATTTTTTACATATGACAAATTGAGTAATGATGGTAATTTTTAGAATAACCTAGTGGTGAAAGTCCACTTAGATTGATAACAACTTGAGGTATAATCCAATGATATAGGAGGTCCACTTAGATCAATGTAGATGTGTGACATGTCTCTAAAACTACCACAAGAAAAGATAATGGTTTTATCAAATTTTTGGGAGTCATTTTTGATTATTCTAGTTAGATCATGAAGTGACAAGGTGTTAAACCCAAGGAAAATTTTGATGAATGGATAACTGACCAGCTAGATAAACTGATAACTAGTGGTAAATAGAAATAAGTACAAGAAAGGAAAGTAGGTCAAAATTCTAATGTAAATTAATTATTTTCAAAGTTAAGTGGTGTGATAAGTGACTTAACTAGGAAAAGATAAGCATGGAGGGAATTGAGGTGTTATAAGGCATGTTACCTATCACCATTTTCAAACCTAATGTATAACTCAAATATGATAACCTAGGTATAAATAATGGAAATAGTATATAAATATATAATGTAATAATAATTTTCAAACCATAAATTAAATCAATAATTGATATCTTTGTTGAATCTATAAATATGAGCACTTAGCCCATATCACATGATACTAAGTGAAGATTATGCTAGAGGATGGTTATGTTGAATAAGGGGTAGTTCTAAGGAATATATCTATTAGAGAGATAATAGAGGGAGTTGAAGAGATCATAATTTGAAGATAATCTAAAATACATAGAGTGTAGGGGAAGATAAGGTCCTATGGAAATATCTATGCATTGAGATACCTCTAAATATTGTGAGCATGAAGACACAAAGATATGGAAAGAGATAAAAAAATACCTCTTATAGTTAGAAGGGTATAACTTAAAGTCCCTAGATATATTTTGGATGTGGGAAGATATCAAATAAATAAGTTTGTAAAGTTTTAGCTCCCATGACATTGGGGGATTGAAATAAAACTAGGAACCTACAAGCACTAAGGATAAGGTGCAAAAGACCGCTGATAGAGTAGATCATTCACATGGAAAATAACTCTAGGAGGTATCAATATCCTCCATCATGAATGAATGGGTAAATGGAGTGAATAATAATATAATAAAATGGGATATTAGTAGATACCCATGCATGAATAAGATCTAAATAAGAAGAGGAAGTGGTCAAAGAATGGCAAGCACAATTATACACTAGTGAAAATTGGTAATTCCATAGGCCAAGAAGATACACATTTAATCTATGCACCTAAATTATTGTGTTACTTCAAATAATAGGTATAATAGGAAGGAAATAAGTTGAGAATTTTTTTTTATATGCTATCATGCTTGGTATCCATTAGCTAGACCTACAAAATGATGATATGAAGTCTAAAGGGGAGGTCATGAATGGGTAAAGATATAGAGATATCCCACCTGGATGGTTTAGGACATATAATAAGTTTCCCTCACTCTTAGAGAGTAATATATGTATATACTATGATGTATTCACATGTAAATAGAAACAACAAGCTAGGTTATATTCTCCAACACAATCTATAGTAGCCACTCCCATGATAAAAGAATTAAATCAATCATAGGGTGAAAATATATTGGTTGAATTCAATATGCATGAAAATTATATTGGGATATAAATCCAATTTTATGAGGATGCATACAAGAAATTATTTGGGAGAATAACTAGGAGAAGCTAGTGAGAAAGTGATGTTTTAGAGACCCTTGCAAAGTACATATGGTGCTTGTGCAAGAATGAAAGGTTCCTTAGGTAATTAATTGACACTTTAGCACCAAATATATCTTAACATTAAACCTATGAAGGAAAATGAAAAAATACCTAAATGAAAACACCCCTTAAAGGTATGGTATTGTTTTGGTGCATAATGCACTATAGTTCTCTACAAGGAGAATGATAAGAGAACTATTGGACAAATAAGAAGATAGGTAAGAGTGCACAAGTTTCCAATTATTGAAATAATGATGAAAAGTTTATCATAATGAACCTCATAGAAATTGGATTAAAAAAATTGTAAATATATACAGAGTAGTTGGTTATGGTTTAACTTAGTTGGTAGATGGATTGCATAAGGAAAGAAAACAAGATATGGACTAGCTATCTAGGAATGAATAACTAGTTTAATGTGTGATGATGATAACCCATGAATCGGTGAATGAGCACAAGTGCATAAAATTTTAAGGGATATCAACACTAGTAGTTACAAATTGAAAGACATAATTTGAACTAAGAACTTGTAGTGCACCCAAAAGAGCCTACTAGCATGACAGGTGCAAAACATTAGAAACCATGATGATATGTGTCAAATGATAAAATTATAGTATATATAAAATATACCACATGGACATACAAAATTCGGTGGTAATTTTGAAGGAAGACTAAAAAATTAAGCTCTAACAACATATTCAAATAATATATTTGTGAAGCACTAGTGAAAGGTAGTGGTAGATGGCATCAATATTCACAATGCATTTAAACTGCTAGGGTAGGTATAAATTAATGGTTCAATACATGAAAAATAGTTGAAATAATTTTTAGGAAAGCCTATAAGGGCATATAAAATAAAGAGTTCAATTATATGAAAATATTATGTTTTTGAATTTTTACTAGTAAAGGAAATCAAAATAAGGATGGTTAATAACCTAAATGTCATAGATTATTAAATTATATATATTAAGTGTTGTGTCATTATATTAGATTAGAGTTAAGTATGAATATGAAATAAACATCATTATAATCACATAATTTCCTTGTTGATCATATATGGCTATGTAATGTTGATAAAATAAATAATAAATATATACGATTAACGATTTAATGACTGACTTAGTCCCTTATGGTATTATTGATTTATAATATTTAATATTATATGTAGTAATGTTTCATTTATCATTTATGATATATTTTTAGAGAATATATCATGAGCTAATACATTTTATGATAAGAGGGCAACATTAATGTATAAAAGAGCCTTTAGACTATATCTAAACCCACTAACAATTTCATGTAACTAACATTGACCTACCTCATTCTTTTCTCTATACACCTTGGGTGAGATTGCAAGGTTTCCTTACATGATATATAAATGTAATATCTAATTTGATACCAAAAAAAAAGTGTGAGTGACATGATGTGCTCAAGAATTGTAGACTAGATACACAAAAAATGACAAATTAATCACCAATTCATTTCCACATATCCTTAAATATTATGTTTTTTGATGGTTCTATGATCTCAATTTTTAATTGTTTCATGCATTTAATCCCTTATCCAATCATTTTATATAAAATGTTTCAATCAATATCAATGAGAAATTATCCCGAGATAAAATTATAAACATTAAGCAAGGACCCAATGAGACAATATTTTAAAATGTGTTTGATATAAGACCATGATTTCTAAAATTAAAAAACCGTATGGCTAAAAATGAGTTTTAAGATATATTTAATAAAATTTTAATTTCCCCTCTCCACAACTCTGAAATATTTAATAGATTCAAATCATTTGATGATTTATGCCACACACTTAAGGATTAATAAATAAAGAATATATCTATGAATAATTTAAAGTATGTGGTTAATACTTAAACTATTTCAAGTTTAAATATTCAAATAAAAACTAGTTTATAAGGCCAAAATTAATGACACAAATAATGAGGCAAAGACAATAATTAATGTAGTATCACAACCTACTAATAGGCTTGTCTTATCCACCCAACCAATGAGGAATTATTCATGATTATATGAACCTCATCATAAGATCTTGTATAATTTATTTGAGTGAAACTTCATATCTCTCCCTCACCCTAAATAGGTTGATTAATTTAGGCCTCTATCTAAGGGGTACAACAACAATTCATATTGTGAGTATTAAATATTTTCATGGCACTCTACAAATATATGATTTAGGACTTCATAGATGATAATATTATTTAGGTTAAGTATATTAACAAAACTACAAATGATTCAAGATCAAAACTAACTAGGAATTCAAATCTAAAAATATTTACTATCCCTTTCAAAATCATGGATCAACAAAAAAAAAACTAAGTCTGAGGTTCATATGACCTACAATGTACATCCTCCTAATTCAACATATGGTCACCCATTGCATGGTATTATTGGTGCACTTACAATTATACCTGCATAATGACCTATAATTACATTAAACAATAATGAAATTATTGGTGATGGTCCTACTTATGTATCATTATTTTTAGTGCCTACATCAATTCACAACCTATACATAGTGTCATGGTAGACAATGTTTCAAATGAAAACATTTTCAATATTACACTCCTTACTACCCTTGAATATACAAAAGAAAATTTATTGGGTACAAAAGATATATACAAATGGTTTCATGGAAAGATATATATCCCTCTTGATTGTGTTGTGTTATAAATTTAGGTGGGTCTAGCTATAGCTACTCCTTTATTCTTAGTCTTGTCGATTACATGGAATTTTGACATGTGTTTTGAACATCTTGGGATATTAAGCTATGTGTAATGCCATTTTATATACATATATGTGTAGAGTATATGCATGGTAGTAGGGTAGTTATAGTTTTAGCTATTCCATATGAATATATTCTTCATCTCAAGATGACTCCTCATCCACCACTACCACCACCATATTTAGTTATACAACCTACTAAGTTTCATTCTAAATGTAATTCTTATAATAAAATCATTGACTTGTTGATACTATCAACACTTCAATTACTATTACATTAGATGTTTATTCAGGACTTCTAACAACTATTATCTATTCCATCACATCATATGATCATATCATAAAGAGATTCATGTGTTATACATCAAACACAATAAAAATTATACTCTAAAATAGATTCCACTTACTACAATTGGTGTTATCTTTACACATCATATGTAGAACCATAGGAGTCATGATATAACATGATACTATCTCTATAATTTAGATGCAAATATATATGATACTACTCATTAATAGGAAGTAACCATTAAAAAAACTTGATACAAGACCTAAATGTGAGAATATCTTTGATGGGATCATTATTTAGCAACATATAATCATAATATTTTTAAAAATATTAAAAAATCAAAATTTAAAACCTAAACACAACATGTTATTACTAGTTGTTATATTGATATATGTTATTTATCACATTTTTGGTAGATTACATATCCCTTTTCATATGCATATGAATTACATGGTATATATGAGTGATACGTAGGACATATAGGTAAACATTTTATATGGATGCATAAATTCAAAACATTCTTATACCCAAAGGCCATGCCAGAGATTTGGAAATCTCATTCTATAGGTTATATTATTATAATTTATATGACCTTTTATTTTTATCATGTTGAGTTATATTAATTATTACACGTGTATTTTTGGTTATTATTATATTTTATAATATACATTTAGTTAGTCATCTGACCTGTACTCCTATTTTTTATTTTTTTAAAATTTATTTAGTTTATATATAAATATATATTTAAAAATATAATTTGATATAATACTTTAAAAACCAATTTAATATATATATATATATATATATATATATATATATATATATATAATTTTAAACCATAATTTATATATAGCATTTATTTATATATTATGTTCCTCACAATACATTCATTCCAACTTAAAATTTCTACTTATATAGATATTTATTATTATATGTTCTCTCTCTTAAAATTTCTACTTACGTAGATATTTATTATTCTCCTCTCTCTCTCTCTCTCTATATATATATATATATATATATATATATATATATTTTGTTAAAGGTTTTACAACTTTACTAAGTTCAATACCTAACATAGCAATATCATAAATCTTACTTATAGAAAATAAATTAATAATTGAACATATTAATTGTAGATAAATTAACACTACCACTTATCCATAGATAAAAATCTAAACCACAATTAACTTACAAACATTAATAGATATTTTTACACTTAAATGTAAATATGATACATTTGACCAATCTTAAATTTTTAAGTTCATTACTCAAGACATTTAAATATGAAAATTTATTTTTAATGCATTGCCTTCTCTAAAATTCCTTATCATTTTGAAAACAAATCAATTATGATATATATATATATAAAATATTTTTCATTTCATTCATACAAAATTTTCCATCTGATAATAAATATAAATCAAATTGAAAGAGAAAAATAATATTTATTAATAGAAATCATTATTAAAACTATATTTACATTCAATATATCAAAGGAAATATTAAGAGTGATTCCAAGGAATATTTTTTAGAATTTTTTTGGTTTAGTATTCTTACAACAACTATGAATATTAATGCAAAAATGTGATCCCATAATACAACTTATATGATTAAAATCCAATTTTTTTTTTGGTTTTTAAGGTCTCATAATTAATCTAAAAAACAAGTGTTCCTCATAATAAACATAAGAAGAAGCTCCAACAATATTCAACCAAGAGGAATCTAGCCAAAAATCTCCTAAAATATTATAATTATGTTTCAATTCTCCATGAAACCTATAAACATCTCAAATTAAAACATTTAAAATCTCCCAAAGAGGTATAATGATAGTTGATCATCACATAATAACTATCCATAACCACCCTAAATCCCAAGGGAAAGAGGCATGACAATACCAAATTCACTTAATCAAATTTGTGTGAGGTTATAGATAAATAAGAGATCAATTAAATCATAAATAGAGAGGATTTCCAAGCCATAATAAATTTTTCTATAACACAGATAAAATCACAAATAATGTTACTTATAAATTCCAAGGGGAAAGAGAGGAGGGGAACCTTACTCTTATAGATAATAATAAACTTTAATGAGATTTATGATAGTATATTTTCATGTTTTGTGACCTTTTTCTAAAACCAATAAACAACATTAACAATATAAAATGAAAAAAAAAAGATTTGACTCATGATCTTCTTTGATGCAACTTGGAAATTAATGCTAATAATTTTTGTGATAGTTTTAGAGGCTGATTTGAATGTTTTTGTGTCAACCTTTTTTGCATCAAAATTATAAAAATTATTATTTATGTATATTTTTTTTAATAAAAAAAAGCTAGGAATGACTTTCATAAACGTATACATCTAAATCTATGCATCATAATGTTTGCACCAGGGTTTGCATCAAAATCTCAAAAATAAACCCAATGGCACAATTACATCATGGTGTTTTTTAAATATTTTTAATAAATTTTGATAAAATAATAAAAAATTTATGTGATTATAGGTGTAAAAATATATTATATCAAAATGCTAAAGATGTATAATAATCAATAAATCAAATTTTGACAATTTTTTAAATATGGAAAATTACTATTTTTGGAAAATACTTGGAAAAAAAATTACCCCAAAATGAGATTTTTTTGGACTATTATAAATGTATGACACTAATAATTGTTTTAAATATATGATTATGCATGATTATAATTAGGGACAAAAATAACCCGGTGATGATAGCCTTGTGGTGAGGGAGTTGAGTGTTAGAAGTAAGATGTCTTACAATCCATTCCCTGGGATGGTACACTCTCTAGCATCATTCCCACACTAAGTTATGGTGGGCTATTTATGAAAAGTATACATAATGAAATGGGCTACTAGATTGGTGTTAAATGTGATGGGGGTCAGCATGTGGCTTGAAACCTATGTTTAATATGTTGAGGCAAGTTCACAGTCCATGGTTAGGAATACTATTACTACTAGTTTACGCATTTTAGTTACAAAAATGTTAGTACCCAAAATTTTAAGGTAAATACTTATATGTTTATAGAACATATTTTATCTTTGAATATGGAAATAAGTGATGAATTTTGTGTAATATATCATATCTAGGGTTTTTATTTGATCATTGGGTAAGGTAGATGTCTCTATCGATAAGTTTAGGATAGATGGTTTGGCCAACAAGGTCTAGGTAGATGGGTATTTCTCTTAAGCTAGGTTTTCACTTAAGAAAAGGATTGTGAAGGTGGATGGTGGGATGAATGGTTTGGCTCATATTATCTCCTTTATTTGGGTTGAAATAGGATAAATAACACTTTCCTCTTTGAATTCAGCTCCATAGGTGGAGAAGTCTATGGAAAAAAGACCTTACATCCAGGTTCCATAAAAGATTCACTAGTTGTCTCTTTTAAGGAAGAGGCACTTGAGGAAGTGCTCCATAATGAATAATGGTTTGTGGATAGATATTTAGTATATATATTTGATAGGTTTGGGCCTTATCTCTTGGATCTTCATCAATGGATCTCATATTTTTGGTGGCTTGTATTAGAGGACATCTTAGAAATTTATCCATATTAAAGGATTATTCATTATTGTTTTTTATTGTCTTACCAATGAAAACAAGATCATCTAGGCCAAATATTGGAGTTTGGATCAACACCTCCTATTTTTAGAACCATGGTTCTTATATTTTAATCCTCTATTTGAAAACCTCTCCCTTAGACCCATTTTAGTTTCGCTATCGTATCTTCCTCTTTAATTTTAGGAGGAAACTTATTTGTAAACTATTGGTGGAACCTTGGGTGTCATGATAGATATTGATGCTTCTACTTCAAAATTTTCCTACACTACCTTCATGAGGATTATTGTTTTCTTAGATATTTCTCATGATATTCTAGAAATAATTTCACTAAAATTTAATCATTGTTGTTGGACTCAAACATGTGATTATGAAGGGCTCCCCTTCAGGAATTGGAATTATCTCAAAAATGATCATTTATCTACTTATTATCAGAGATCTAAGTGAAAATTAGATTATTTTGTGGGAAGATTACTTGTGATGATCTTCTAACTTTTTTTTAGATAACAATTCTGATACACCTTTAGGAGTAGTTTTAGATGCCATTATTAAGGAGGTTTGTTTAGCTTGCTTTCCTCGTGTTGAGCCTATTACTTCATGATATGAGGTTTCTGAATTAGCTAGGTGTAGTAACATGATTTTATATTTTAGGAAAAATGTCTTGAGAGTATCATCTTTGGATATGTATATTTATTCCAGTGATGATTATAGTAAAAAGTGTAATCAAGAAGATTGGGTTATAGTGAGAAGTAAGAATAAAGGACATCTTACTCCTAATTTTCTATCTATAATACTTCACTCTTAAAATAAAGTGAATAAGGGAGAGAATTAGGTGTGTTCCAATTATATTTTGATTTAATTGGTATTTTTTTTTAATTTGTGGTATCATCCTTTATGGTGCCATGACCATGTTTGGCCTATATTTTAAATCTTATGTTGATGGCTCATGTTCTTCATATTTTGTCATTCTTTTATACCATAGTGTAATGGCCCATCAATCATATTATCTACCAAGAAAATAGGTAAAAAATATAAATAACCTCTATACAAGCTTTTTGTAAGTGGAAAGGAGTGTAAGCCATTCATGTCCATTGATTGTGAACTTGTGCTAGTTGATTATGATCAATGAATTATAGGAAAATACATAAAGAAGTATAATATTGAAAATGAGAGATCATAGGTATAAGTATACAATAATCATATACATGACTATTATAAGTGGGAAAGAATTCATGACATTAAATTTTAATGAATGTAAACTTGCCCCATTTGGCTATGATAAAAATGTGATTAAAGCAAATTCACCTATCTTGATTAGGGTTGTTATCTCACTGTCAAATATATAATATCACACAAAATAAATGAAATTAAAAAACATTAGTTTAATTCATACAATCCAAATGGATATCAAGTGGGGGGTGTTGAGAAAAATGGATTGAGTTAGACTAACATTGGTCAATCCTTGTTGAATGACCAAATGCTACACTACATTTACAATACTTTGAAGAGAACTCAAACTCAAATGTATTTCTCCCACTTATGTGTATGTGTGAAATAATAAATTAAAGTATAGATGATCTTTCATATTTTACCTTTGGCATAAGCATGCAAATGTGAATTGAACCTTTGAAAATCTTGTATATAAATTTAAAAAATCTATGGATAGAAAATGAAAATCTTTTAAAATATTTTGAGAACAAGGAGAGTTTTCCGTAATGCCTGAGAGAAACCTTGTACTTATAGAGGATTTTATTTTTAATTTGGGAAACTATTTGGTGAAAAAAATATGACCCAAGATAATACCTAATGGGAAAAATAAGATTTTAATGAAGTATAACTTGAAATAAATTCTAAAAAATTATGATTGGACAAGTCCACTCCTAGTAGATAGGGTGACAAGTCGATCTTCTCCAAAAAATGTGAAATTTTATAGAAGTAAAAAAGAATAAAATTAGGTATCATAATGACATAATAAAGATATGAATAACAAATATTCAAAATCATAGACCAAAATAGATAAGAACCAAGAAAGATGCACTAATAGACACCTTATTTATTATCAATAGTTTATATGTACAAAAGTTACAATAAATGACATAAAATATGTGATTATAAAAAATTTAGGAATTAAATTTTTGTACCAATTTATTCTAATAATGAATTAAATATATTAAAGGAAATACTAAAACCTGAGTGTGTATAAAAAATATCACATGACATTGAATTTTTAGTATGCAGGATATGTCATGGTAGAATTTGCAATAACACATGTACTAATTAATGTCCATATATATAATCCAAAATATTGAATTTGAAATTACAAAGGGTAAATTTAAAGGAAATAGTACACCTATTTATGTGTTTTAAATTTTATATGGATAATTCTATTGTTGTATGAAGTGGAAAGAGGATGATTTTGGTCCTATTTATTGCTTGGCTAGGGAAATAAATAATCCCTTCAGTGGTAATGGGAGAATATTGCATCAGGTGTCACTATACCCATGACCATATTGATTTAAGTAAATAAGAAATATTTTATCCCATATCTTGATATTAGATGTTGGTAAAATAATGTGTCCCATTTTTGAAGCATTTACAGATTGTAGTTGTTGATGTTGATTCATTTAGAATTATCAAGTCTCAATTTTTTAATGTAAATAATCAAGTCCATGAGTTAGAAATATGCATTATTCCAACTCTTATTAATGATGAAAATTAACCCATCTATAATTCCCAAAGCATGTGGAACCATGATGGTTTCACTATAATTAATTCCAAGATTGTTAAATATTAGTAAAATTGAACATCATTCATAATAGAATATAGAACCACACAATGGGTTTGATATACCTAATCCCATGTCCATTGAGCATCACTTAACCTAAATGTTCATTACCCATAATATATCTAATCAAATTACTATAGATGGATATAGATTATATTTTGACATGATCAAAAGAGAATGAAGGATATTCATGCCCCCATTATGACTGCATTGCTTATATATTTTTATTTAAAATGAATATTTTTGCCTTTGATATTGTAACTATGAGATTTTAAACATGTGCATGAATAATTATCATTCCCTTTTGAAAATTTTAATTGAAATTTTAGATTTTAAATTAGAATGAGCATGAATAAGTATCATGCACCTTCAATTTATTTTCAAGTGATATAGAATGCCATGCATCTATTGTTTAATTGAAAATATATTTATAACTTGTAAATTTTATTTTGTAAATATTTTGAATATGTGCTTATACATATGCATTAAAGTGTGTATAAACTTGAATTTTTATTCTTTTAAAAGTGATCGCATATGAATGTCATATGCCTCCAAAATCTATATGAATGTGCCAATATTTGTCATGTATTTGGTTTTTGAATCTTTGAAGTCCTGTGCTTTGTTATAGAATCTATTTTTTATATTGTTTTGAATCTTTGAAATTTTGTATCTTATTTTTTTTAGTGTACTTTTATATCATGTGTCTCCAATATTTATATTTTTTTGTAATCTATTATTGTAAATCTATCACAAATCTGTAGTGTGTAGCTAGTTTGAACCCTTTTGAATATTGCACAATGTGCCAAAATATATTATGTTCTAGTTTGTTATTTTATAATAATCTTGATGTATTCCCAATTTATATGTGAGGAATAGAAGCATCAAATTCATCATATAAAAATAATGTGTATGTTTTGAGATAACTAAGAATATGGAGGAGATTCCATATGTATATAAGTAAGCATAAAAATTGTCATATTTGAGAAAATGATTGGTTGGATGGAAATGCTACCATGCATAAGAGTAAATTATGTGTTATTTAACACAAATTATATGGAGTGGTTTTTGTATGTATTGTTTGAGATATCATGTGAGAAAGTTTCAGGAGAATTAGTTAAAAAGTTTTTTTTTTAAAAGGCAACCCATATAAATAGGTTGGTTAAAAAGAAAATATAATTCATATGCATATTGAGATTTTGTGATTTATAAGATCTAAAAGATAAAATGTCATAGATGAGAGCATTTAGTCATACCAAATTAAACTAGATTAGGGTCATCCTATAGTCAAAGGACATGCTTTTCATGGTAAGCCAAAAAATCCAATTTATGACATATGTAAAATTTGAAATTGTGTTAATTTTAATGTATTTTTAATGCCTTATTCATGATTTAATAATCATGTCTTATTAGCACTAGTATTTTCCATGCCTTTTTTAGACTTGTATAGGGCATTTGTGAACTTGTCTATAGATTTTTATGTCTATATATAGACTTTTTTGTTTCACAACAAATTTATCCACTAAGTTTTTTATGAGACAAATAACACTTTAGTAATTGTTATGTTTTAATTTTGTTGATCAAAATTTTGTTTGAGATTGATAATTTTGTTTTTTTTAATTAGGTATTACATGTCAATATGCAATCTCAATATTTTAGGTATAATCACATGATGGAGACCATGTGTGTCCTACCATTCATTAATGATTAGATGGATACACTAGATGCAACCATTATTGGTAATGTTGGGTGTATGTATTTGATGTTGTATGACATACATATGATGATAGCCTTGACTAAGCATAATGACTTAGCCAATTACACTTTCTAGCTTCCAACAAGATATATGACAATGAGCTTGGAAGATGTATGGAGGATATGTGATTGCCAAATTTTGGAGTACATGTGACCTTAATGATGGTGGTGGGATCAATGAAATAACATAGGATTAATTTTATATGAATGGTCACACTTGAAGTAATTTTTATATCCCTAATAATACTATCATTTTATTATCATATATTATATTGTTAAATGTTCTACATTTTCAAAAAAAATGTTTTTGCACTATTGAATTCCTTCATTGTAGTTTACGATAGTGGTGTGTCTATTTCATACCAAATGCATTGATTTATATGTGATATTAATTATCATCACACAAAATGTTATTGGTTTTTTACCATGCTAGTCCACTTATATAAATATTTTCACAAATTTACCTGAGAGGGATTTGAAGGAGGACTAGGCTTAGTCACATGGTAGTTTGGTATTACATAGGATGTGCCACCAACTTCATATGTACGGAGATGATATATGAGAGATCCATTATTAGAGGGTAAAATGGGCTGACCTATATATTTATACTTAGCTTTAATTCTTTAGTAGATGTGGATCATGTTATCTAGACATCAGATATAGATGATATTGGTTATACACCAACATATACATGATGGTGGCTAGCCCATTGATGGCCTACCTTGTTTCCAATTGTAGTAGAGGATGTTACTAAGGTTTAGAATGGATTATATGCATGTGGTGTTGTAAAAACTAAACCTTAGACACATATTATAGGTATGTATTTTTATATTTATTATTTATGCATAGTGTTATATACTTTAATAAATCTAATATTGATATTGTATATCATTTGATTTGAAAGGGATGATGAGTATTAGATGAACATAATATAGACATCCCTCCAAGTCCTTACATGTAATGTTATCGTGAGGTAGTCCCTATCTATTTTGGATCAAGTGAAAAACATTATGGGTGAGTATGCTCCAATTTTTGTCTAGCAATGATAGTTATTATAACCTACATTACAATAATAACACAACATGATGACATGACATAAGAGAGCTATAATGCTCATCTAGTGTAATCAATTGAGGTCAAATATTACTAGACATAAAATTCACCCTCTTTAGCCATCAAATATGTAGATTATAATGTGTTTCCCAAGTACATAGGTTACAACATGATCGTGCAAATCCATAAGACCGACTGACCATGTCTAAGGAATACTAGAGAATGATTTGATATCACTCATGATCTTGACTAATTAATATTAGAGATTTATATTCTCATGGTATGTTATTGGTATATGGATGTGGAGAGGCAAAGTAAGATGATCCCATTATTGTGTGACTTTATATGTAATAGGGTTACTTTGTTTACAAATTTGATATATATAAACTTTGATATACATGTTTTGGTATTTGTAAATCTGTGGATTTTGATATTGTAGACGTTATTTGAGAATATTTTTTAATTTGATAATTTATTTTATGTGAGGACACTAGTACTTAGTACATTTTTATATTCGATTATGTTCTTTTAAGTGAAATGTGTTAATGATATTTAATTTTCAATTTGTGATGCATGCATGTAATTTATTTTATAACAAACTATATAAAAAAAAATCACCATCATGATGGAAGTAATATTTATGCACCTTAATAATTGTTATCTATAATTTCCTTGTGATAATAATTATGTGTTTTTGTATTCTTATAGATATTTACATATGTATTAGTTACTTTTGGCCCTTATAATTGATACTAGTATTTTTATATCTTTGAATTATGCATTACATGTTCATATCTTGGATCTTATTTTTTTTAATTTTGTATCTATTTTTTTGTGTAATTAAATAAATATTTTTAGCACATATCATGGTGTCATTATTGTGTGTGTTATTTATTTTTAATGTTAATAAACCACTTTTAAAAGTAAAAGATAAACTAGTACTATTTGTATTTAGTATTGTATTTAGTTTTTGTAAGAAAGCCTATCCCAAAACTGCATTTATGTACAAAATAATATGTTGTACAATTGATAATGTGTTCATTATCATTGATCACAAAGTAATTAGTAGCATAGTATATTTCATATTAGAACCTAGTGTAGGTTTAAAATCATACTCCCTATATCCCATTCCTTGAAGATACTTATTATTTATATATTCTTTGTATGTTATATAAAACCATATTTTAACATCCCCACTATGATCTAACTATAAATACGTAATTTTGTTTTTAAAATAAACATATGTACAAAATTAGACTACATTAGGAGAGTTTAACAAAGATCATAAAAATGTTCATGTAAAATCATGATACATAATTCATATTACAATATAAATTATGGATCTCTATTACCATGAGAGTATGACATCTCAATATATAAAGTAGTTATAACATTTTAACTCAACTCATATAAATACAAAAAAACCAGTGTCAATGTGCATCAATGTATAATTACAACTCTTCAGATAATTTTACAATAATAAGTAAAAAAAAATGCAATATAAAAATAATTAGATACTTGGCTACCTTAGAGCATAGTTCCCAAACTTCAAGTATTTATGGAAATATCAAGTGTCATCTTGATAAGTAGTACTATTATGGGGAGAGAAAGCATCCTCTGAGTATTTTTCCACACAACCATGGACCAAAGATCCCCCACACTAATCCCATCAGGGAATGGCCCTTCATGGATGGGTAGATAGTGATGGTACGAGAATCTACAAAAACTAGCAAGTACATGTGTGTTGTATGATTTCTAACTAAACATGCAGTGTATCATATAAAACTTGATCTATTGCAATATATCGCACATACATGTAAAATCATACTCATGAAATGATATTCTCTCACTAAACATATTTTGGCCAAAGATTTATGAATACTAATATAAAAGTGATCTATAGATCTATCAATTTCATGCACACAACTTGATTGGAATGCCTTCATATAACATTACAATCCTAGTTAAAATAGTGAAGTATATCTCACTCCTTACTCTTCATTAGAAATGCATATTGGTTAAATACAATTCAACCACAAGATTCAACAACTGACATCCTACTAACAAATGCATCACATGATATGCCAATCATAGGAGTAATAACAATAATCATTTAAATTTGTAAAACATATGCAGGAATCTTTCATTATATTTTATCCCATACTAGAAATAATGATTACAAATATACCACCTAGGTAAATATACAATTAACTGTAGAATTCAAGTAATATTATTTGTTTCCAGCTAACTACACCCTATGGTGACCCATATTACCATAGTCCAGTGTTTTAACCATAACTACTCAATATATAAACCAACTCATAAAGTAGTTATAAATACATGGAAACACACATTGCATTCAATAGCAAGAAAACTTAAAACTTTGTTTTTTCCAAAAACATAAAATGTCTAGTTTATCAATTGGTTTATTTTTTTGGGGTTTTATAAGCAATCATTTTCTAATATCTTATTCAATTCTTTCATTGTCCAGATAATATTTCTCCTAAGAATATCAACTAAAGAAGATTACCCTAGTTTTATAATTATGTTAATATGTAACTCAACGTCAAATTTTGCATGATGGTTTTTCAAGTTTAAGGAGTCTAAAGGTTCTAAAAGTTTTACTCCACAATATAAGGTAGTTATAGTTTACTCATTTAACTCCTTTAACATATAGTTTGGTTATCTATACAATCATTACATGAATCTGGTTTTGTGTTACTACTCTCACACTAAAGTTACCAATTCAAGTTTTTATACCCACCGGCATTATAACTCTATTATTGTAGTTATAGGATAAATTTATCACAAGATTAGAAAGTTTAAAATAAAATTCCATTTTAATTCATTACATAAATCAAGTTTATGAAACCTACTGAGTTCTGCTACAAAATATAGATAGATATTGATTTCCTCTAATAATGTTTTAAAGCAAAAGGTATATTTACGTAAGATCTAGATTTATACCTCAGAATTCACATATTACCACCATATCATGGATAATATGAATTTGTTATCTAGCTATATTTAGTTAACAAAATATTTTTCTAACAAATACTTTTGCTAACATTAAAACTATATCCCATTTCTAATCAAGACAAGGAAATCTTACTTATTTTTTTCCAAAGATTATTATCTATTTATCTTACACAAGCATCCATCATTACTATGTTCACTTAAAGCCATTTAAAATGGTATTTTTTAAATTTTATAATAAATACATGTGTATTTAATGTTTTCTAGCACCTAATTAAGTACATGCTTATTTAAAGTAAGATTTCATATTTTTTAGCTAGTTGAAAGAATGGGGTGACACCCTAATATATATTTTGTTGTTATTTTTCAATGAAAACTTAAAACAATATAGAATCTATGCAATTAGGATTAATTATCAATTATGCACCCACTAATAATGCCTCACACCATTATGATTTCTATTTATCCAATTAGGCGTTTAAAATGGGTTAAGGTTTTATGACTAGTTGGAATCCCATAGCGATGCCTATGAGAACTAAATCAATGCATAAGTGTTTGAAAACAACTAGCTAGAGTTTGTAGTTTACATTGTATTTGAGCTAAATATTTTCAATGTATTCTATATATCTATTGAGGGAAGCATTTACAGTATTTTGTTATAATTATCTTAGTATATTCCCACCACTGACTATTAAGGAAACAAATTTATGTAATTGAAACGTCCAAATTGATTTTATACAAATCATTAGCATTTTAACTTATATTATTTAATTTTTTTAACACCTACAGGGAATCAATATTATCTATCATGATTTCAGTTTACCAAAAGAAAATAGATGTATAACTCAATGCCCTGTCATATTATTTTGTTAAGATAATTGTTTTTACTATCTTATCTTTGATAAAAAAGTCATTATGGCAGCTCAAATAAGACTCATATATATAAATTATCTCAAGCATTGAAATGCCTAGCAAGATTGTATGGTTATGGCTATGGATTATTTATATATATATATATATATATACACACATTCACATTGATAGCATAAACATTGTGAATCAAATATCTAGTGAGTAGATTTTTCTTTAGAATATAATTTACTATGAATTTACATTGGTAATTACAGTGACTTTATGAGATGTGACATCATATATGCAATGAATGGAATCATATTTTTTTATGGTTTCTAAAGATCGTACGATGCCTATCCTTTGCAAATCATTACTGGGATTATATAATATAATTTACTATTTTAATTAACTATATTCTTTATGGGTGATGTCTATCTAATTTAAATATAGTTATATTACACACACACATGCACATGCGCATGCACACACACACACACACACACACACACACACACACACACACACACACACACGACAGATGATAAAAATCAAAACTTGTAGTTTTATAAATTTAGATATAAAGCAATACTACTTTTCCTCCTATATGGTGGTACAAGTTATCTAAATCATATTTAATGTTATTATACATTATTTAATAATATTATTCCACTCACATCAACAAAACATTGAATTTTAATACACCACGTATCATTAAAATTCATTTGTTGATCTTCTATGTTTCTTCTTCTTCTCTACATTGTGTCCTTTCTTCTTTCCTCTCAAATGCATATGATATGCAAATTATCTTTTAGTATTTCTCTTAAATATAAAATAGATGTTAAATTCTATTCCATTTTTTTTTTTTAAAAATTTATCTTTAATTTTTTTCTTATTTTTTCTAGATTTTTAATTTATTTTTTTCTTTTTTCTATTTTCAATGTTTTTCTATTTTCTATTTTAAAAAAATAGTAATTCCCTTTTTATATTTTAATATGAAATTTTAATTTTATATAAACTCCATTTAATATTTAATTATGCTTTAGTAACTTAATGGTATAATCATAAATAATAACCTATATTAAATTTTATCTTTATTAATTTTATCTTTATGTGTATTATTGACACACTAAGATAAATACATAAGGAAATTTATTTTCTATAATTTACCTACTTAGGAAATCATGAAAAATAACAATTTAAATAAATAGTAAAACCAATCATTTTAAATGCATTATCTACCATGACTAATTATTGTGGTGTATGCAAGTTTTCGTTAGCTCTCTATCAACCAATGATATCTCCATCTACACCACCCTCTTTGATGATGCTCTCCCTTGAATATGCTCGAGGGAAGAATTCTCTTATATCCACCTCACAACACATAGATAATTCGATCATATCACATGATAATCATAAGCAATAATATATAACTAAAAAAATTCATTAATATGCTTAAAATATAAACATATACATAAACTAATTCATAATAAGCAATCATATATTATCATCTAATTAAACATTATTTTATTATCCCAAAATAGCATAAATCTTAAAATTAATCAAAAATATAGCCAATATCTTGTGTATCTACTATAACCATCCATAAATAGTCAAATAGTTAATTTAGCAAGGAATCAGGATGCAACATCCTTCTCCTTAAATCTAGTCATCATCCCATATGACTCTTATTCAAACATAAGATCTAAAATAAAAATATTGTTTAATTAAAAATAAGATATTATAATAATATCTAATCAAGAAAATAGATGTAGAAATTAACTAAAAAACTCATCATAATCTTCCCATGTAACACTATCCTTAGAGTATTAGTCCCACTAGACCTTGCACTGTGACATCTCTTTGTTACACAAATAAAGTTTTCATATGTCAAATACCTTGATTCATTCTAATATGGCCACCCCAAGATTTAGGACATGCAAATCATTCTAATCCAACACATGTATAGGATCAATTATATATTTCTTAAGATATGAAACATGGAAGACATTATTTAGAAGAGCTAGGGTTGGTGGAAACACAAGACTATACACAATAGGATTGACCACTTATAACACTTTGAAGGGTCCCACATATTTCGGTGATAATTTTTCAAACTTCCCAAATTTAATGGAGCTCTTATGTGGTTTTACCTATAAAAATAGTTTATCACCAACTGTAAAGTGCATTTCTTTTCTCTTGAGATCTACATAACTCTTTTATCTATCATTGGCCTCAACCAATCTTTACTTAATAAGTCTAACTTGATCTTCCATCTCTAAGAGCATCTTGGGTCCAAAGACCATCCTATCCTCTAAACTATCCCAACTAATGGGTGGCTTACACTTTCTCCTGTAAAGTGCCTCAAATGGTGCCATCTTCAATGCTGACTGGTATGAGTTGTTATATGCAAACTCAACTAATGAAAGATAATCTTCCCACTTATATTATTTATCCATGTAATACATTCAAAGAAGATCCTAAAACACATGATTGACTCTCTTAGTTTGACTATCAGTCTCAAGGTGATAAGCTATACTAAAATTAATTTGCATACTCAAAGTTAAATTCAGATTCATCTAAAACATTGAAGTCGTATTCGGATCATGATCTAAAATGATCTTCTCTAGAAAATCATGTAACCTATACACTTCCTTTATGAATATCTTCACAAGGGTAGGTGCATCATCCATAAAATTACCTGGTATGAAGTGAGCTACCTTGGTTAGTTTGTTAACAACTACCAAGATCATATCATTCTTATTCCATAACATTGGCAATACTTAGACAAATTCCGTACTAATCACCTACCATTTTCATTTTAGAATATCACGTGGATATAACAATCTAGCTAGATGAACATGTTTAAATTTCACTCATTGAAATTCCATATAATATGACAAATAATCTGTTGCATCTTTCTTGATTCCCTTCTAGAAATATAGTGGTCTGAGCTCTACCATGAGCTTGGTTACACCTAGATGTCTTGAATAAGGGGAATCCTACAATTCCTTAAGCACTGTGAACCAAAAATTCTCTTTATTTAAAACATACATTCATCTATTGTAACATAAAATACCATCACTCTCCAAATTGAATCATTTATATCAAGGATTTTCTGCATGTTGTGATAATGCCCTTTTGACTTGATCATAAAATTTGTTTCCTAAAAATAACTCAATAACCTGATCCCTAAAGGTACTCCTAATAGTATTTATAGTTTCTATATGCATTATATGACTAAGGGCATCAACTACTCTATTCTCTTTATCTTTGATGTAACTAATATCAAAATCATAATCAGACAAAAAATCAAGCCAATGTCTTTGATGAGCATTCAAATTAGGTTGGGTGAAATATACTTGAGTCCCAAGTTATCCATCTTAAGTTCAAAAGGTTTTCCAAACAAATAATGTTTCCATACTTGTAAATTGTGAACAATTATTGGAAGCTCAAAATAATGATGGGCATAATTCACTTCGTATGGCTTAAGTTTTCATGAATCATAAACCACTACTGCTCCATCCTATATAAGGACTCCACCTAGTCCATCTCCTGATGCATCTGTGACTACTAAAAAATGACTATTGGGGTATATAACTCTCAGTACTAGTGTCCATGTGAGCCTTCTCTTCAACTCATGGAAAGCTAGATCATACTTCTCTAACCAAACAAACTTGTTATTCTTACATTACAAGGAAGTAATTAGGTTATCTATTTTGGAAAAGTTTGGCATGAACTTCCTATGATAGCCTACCAACCCCAAGAAGCTTCTAACCTCATGCACATTATTTGGTGCCAGTTATTCCATACTGGCTTTAATCTTTCCTACATATATATAAATACCATATTCAAAGATAATGTATCCCAAATAATGTACCCACTTCTATAAAAATTCATACTTGGATAGTTTACCATAAAGCTTGTGCTTCCACAACTGTTGTAGAACCAATTCCAAATGTTAAAGGTGATCCTCTTCATTATTTGAATAGATAAGAATGTCATCAAAAAAAACTAACATAAATTGGTCATGATAATCTCTAAACACACTCTTCATTAGATTCATAAATGCTTCTAGAGTATTAGTTAGACTGAATGGTAACACTGTAAACTCATGGTGCTCATATCGAGTTTTGAATGTTGTTTACAAAATGTCCTCATCTTGAATCCTCAACTAATGATATCTTACTTGAAGGTCGATCTTATAAAATATTGTTTCTCCTTACATTTTATCAAAGAGATCATCTATATGAGGTATTGGATACCTATTTTTTATGGTTGCCTTGTTCAACATTATGTAATCAATACATAGTTGAAGGGTACCATCCTTCTTCTTGATAAAGATAACTAGTGAACCCAAAGATAACACACTTGTCATAATCAAAACTTTATCTAATAAATCATAAAGTTGAGCCTTTAGATCAACAAACTCTATGGTTGTCATCTTATATAGTGCCTTAGACTATGGTTTCAAACTAGGTATGATGTTGATAGAAAAATTGAACTCATGTCTAGGAGGAAAACCTGGTAACTCATCTAGAAACACATCATGATAATCTAAGAAATGAATAATATTCTAGAGATGGTTCCTTAATTTCTTTCATTTCATTTATCTTGATGATAAATGCTTGACACCCTTTTCTCTGAGCCTTTTTAAGTTGCATAACTGAAATCTGCCAAAGCTTTAACTCTCCCTTCTCACCTTGAACATGTGTTTGATTCCCAAAATCATTAAGACCCTCCACCTTATTAAAGTAGTATTCAACTTTATATTTATGTTTTGTGAGCCATTTGACACCCAAAATCACATCATATGATCCTAGAGGTGTTACATATAAATACATAACTATTGTGAATTCATGTAACTTAATCTCTGCTTTGACTAAACACCTATCTACCATGAATTTTGAATCATTATTGTATTATAATAACCATGTGTTTTCCATTACACCAGATCTTTTAAGAAAATTACTAAGCATCTTATGAGCTATAAAACATTTAATGGCTCATGTATCTATCAAAATGAAAACTAGATGGTAAAATAAAGTAACTAATAACTCAATAGGTAGTGTCTCATATTTGGCCTATTGATTATCAACTGCTACATGAATATACTACTAAAAAGCACCTTACTGAGGATTAGGGCCTTTTACCTTTGAATTATCTTCAAGACAATCACAAGCATAATGATCCTATTTGCAAATGAAACACCTTCTTGGTGATCCTTTCTTTAAATTATGTTGGTTTCCCTTGAAATCATCCTTGGATTCATTACCCTATTTCTTATTTACTTATCCATTATTGAACTTATAATTCATATTCTTAAACTATTTCTTAGAGTCTCCACTCCTCTGTTTCCAATTCCTTTTCTTAAAGTTTGACTTAGAATTATTAAACCTCTTCTTGAATCTACCCTTAGCCTATGATAGAGACTTCAGCTTCTACTCTTGCTTGAACTCCTTCTTAAACAATTGGTCCATGGTGGAAGGTCCATGAACATCTACCTCTCCACCAATCTGGGGCCTCAAACTCATAATAAACTTCATAATCCTAAACCACTCATCTCATTCATATTGAGGAACAACTTCAATATTTTAATGAACTTCTCCCAATACTCATTCACTGACATATCACCATAATTTAGATTCTAAAAATATATAAGCTTATAATAAAAATATATTTATGGGAGTCATCATGATCTAAATATAACCACAAATTAATCCCAAGTGGTGGTGGTCGAATTCAAATTCATTTCCAACTTTTTATTGGCCCACTATGTAACTACCTCACTAAATAACTGGTAAGCTCTCTAAACCACCTTGGTGACCTTAGAGTAGTTTAAAATTTTAAAATACTTATCCATATCTATCAACCACACCTTAACTCCATTTCCTAGAATAATGCCATCAAACTTAGGTAGATTCACCTTATTCATGTCTCATGCTAATTCCTCAGTAACATGTGCTCTAACATCCTATAGATTTTCTTACTCAATCAGATGCTCTACACATTCATCCAACTGATCCTCTCCTTCATGTCCATGACCATCTACTCTAGAGCTAAAATTTTATATTTGGTCTCATTCATGATTGCAATAAGTTGATCCATATTTGTTATCTGCTTAGTGGTAAATCAGCTAGAACTAAATTGAGGGTTGTTGTCACCAACATTCGAAGGACCCTCACCTAGAAATCTCACTTTTACCTTCCTTATTTCTATCAAAATAAGGTTATGAAAATATTATTGGACTCATTAGGTCCTAGAGTTCAAGATATAACTCTGATACCACATTTAACATCCCTATTGGGATCTAACTAAAAATACATATTATTTTAAATAAATATATATACAAAATTAGACTACATCATGAGAGTCTAATAGAGATCATAAAAATGTTCATGTGTAATCATGATAAACAATTCATATTACAACATAAATTATATATCTATGTTACCATGAGAGTATGACATCTTAATATATAAACTAGTTATAACATTTTAACTTAACTCATCTAAATACACAAAAACCACTATCAATGTGCATCAATGTATAATTACAACTCTTCATGAAAGTTTTACAATAATAAGTAAAAAATAATATAATGTATAAATAATTAGATAATTGGCTACTCCAAATCATAGTTCTCTAACTTCAAGTATCTGTGGCAATCTCAAGTGTCATCTCGATAAGTAGTATTATTATGGGGAGGGAGAGCATCATCTAAATATTTTTCCACACCAACCATAGACCAACAATCCCCCACACTAATCCTATTAGGGAATGGCCCTCCCTTCATTTATGAGTAGATAATGATGGCACATGAATCTTGAGAGACTAACAAGTATCTATGTGTTATATGATTTCTAACTAAACATGCAATGTATCATAGAAAATGTGATGTATTGCAAGATATCACACATATATGTAAAATCATACTCATGAAATGATAATGTCTTACTAAACATACTTTGGCCAAATATATATGAATAGTAATATAAAAGTGATATATAGATATATCACTGTCATGTACACCACTTGATTGGATTGCCTTCATCTAACATTGTAATGCTAGTAAGATAGTGAAGTTCATCTCACTCATTACTCCATATTAGCAATACAGATTGGTCAAATAGAATTCAACCACAAGATTCAATAACTTACATCTTAATAGAAAATGTATCACATGATATTTTAATCATAGGATTAATAAAAGCATATATTTAAATATGTCAAACATATGCATGAATCTTTCATTATATTTTATCCCATACTAGAAATAATGATTACAAATATACCACCTTGGTAAATATACAATTAACTATAAAATTTAAATACTATTATTTGTTTTCAGATAACTACACCTTATGATAACCCATATTACCATAGTCCAATGTTTTAACCATAACTACTAGTATAGAAACCAAATCATAAAGTAGTTATAAATACATGGAAACACACATTGCATTCAATAGGAAGAAAACCTAGAACTTTGTTTTTCTTAAAAACATAAAATGTTTAGTTTATCAGTTGGTTTATTTTTTTGGGATTTTATAAGAAATCATTTGATAAATATTTTATTCAATTCTTTCATTTTATGATTAATATTTCTCCTGAGAATATTAACTAAATAAGACTACCCTAGTTTCTAATTATGTTAATATGTAACTCAACATCAAATTCTGCATGATAGTTTATCAAGTTTAAGGAGTCTAAAGGTTACACAAGTTTTAATCCACAATACAAATTAGTTATAGTTTACTCATTTAATTATTTAAACACATGGTTTGGTTATCTATACAATAATCACATGAATATAGTTTTATGTTATTACTCTCACACTAAAGTTACCAATTCAGGTTTTTATGCCCACTAGCATTATAACTCTATTAGTGTAGTTAGAGGAGAAATATATTACAAGATTAGAAAGTTTAAAATAAAATATTGTTTTAATTATTTACATAAATCAAGTTTATGAACCTTACTAAGGTATACTACAAAAGATAGACAGTTATTGATTTCCTCTAATAATGTTTCCAAATAAAAAGTATATTTACCTAAGATCTAGATTTATACCTCAAAATTCACATATTACCACCGTATCATAGATAATATGAATTTGTTATCTATCTATATTTAGCTAACAAATACTTTTGCTAACATTAAAACTATATCCCATTTCCAACAAAGACAAGGAAATCTTGCTTATTTCTTTCCAAATATTATTATCTATTTGTCTTACACAAGCATCCATCATTGCTTTGTTTGCTTAAAGCCATTTAAAATGTTATTTTTAAAAATTTATAATAAATACATGTGTATTTAATGTTTTCTAGCACCCAATTAAGTACATGCTTATTTAAAGTAAGATTTCATAATTTTTAGTTGGTTGAATGAATGGGGTGACACCCTAATATATATTTTTATATTTTTTTCAATGATAACTTCTAGTAATATAGAATCTATACAAGAAATATGAATTATCAATTATGCACCTAATACTAATGCCTCACACCATTATGATTTATATTTATCCAATTATGCATTTAAAATAGGTTAAGGTTTTATGACTAGTTAAAAGCACATATCGATGACTATGAGAACGAAATTGATGCCTAAGTGTTTGAAAATAACTGGCTGGAATTTGTAATTTACACTATATTTAAGCTAAATATTTTCAATGTATTTTGTATATCTATTGAGGAAAGCATTTATAGCATTTTGTTATAAATATTTTAGTATATGCTGGTCACTAATTATTCAAGAAATAGATTTATGTAATTAAAACCCCAAATCACTTTTATACAAATCATTAACATTTTGACTTCTATTGTTCAATTTATTTAACACCTATAGGGAATTAATATTATTTATCATGATTTTAGTTTACCAAAAGAAAATAGATTTATAACTCGATGCCTTATCATATTCTTCTATTCAGCTAATTATTTTTAATATCTTATCTTTGATAAAAAATCTATTATGGCAGATCAAATAAGACTCATATATATCACACGACTATGGTTGTGGCTCATATATATACATTCACATTGATAGCATGAACATTGTGAATCAAATATGCAATGAATAATTTTTTTCTTAGAATATACTTTACTCTGATTTTACATTGGTAATTATAGAAACTTTATGGGATGTGGCATCATATATGTAGTGAATGGACTCATTTTGTTTTATGGTTTATAAAGATCATACAATGCCTATCCTTTACAAATCATTATTGGGATTATATAATATACTTTACTAGTTTAATTGACTATATTCTCTATGGGCAATGCCTTTTTCTCCACGCTACATCCTTTCTTATTTCCTCTCCAATGCATAGGCTATGCAAATTATCTTTCATTATTTCTCTTAAATAGAAAATAGATGCTAATTTTTTTTCTATATTTTTTGTTTTATCTTTTTTTTGTTGATTTTAAGGTCTTAAATTCTTTTCTTATTTTTTTCTAGATTTTTAATTTATTTTTCTTTTTTTTTTTTAAATTTCAATGTTTTTTTTTTTTAATAAAGTAATTCCCTTTTTATATTTTAATATGAAACTCTAATTTCATATTAAACCCATTTAACATTCAATTATGCTTTATCAATTTAATGGTAAAATCATAAATAATAACCCATATTAAATTTTACCTTTATTAATTTTTCCTTTATGCGTATTAATGACACATTAAGATAAACACACAAGAAATTTTATTTTATATCATTTATCTACTAATTCAATCACATAAAAAAATATTTTAAACAAACACTAAAAGTAATCATTTTTAAATACATTTTTTACCATGACTAATTATTGTGGTGTATGCAGGGTTTTTCTAGCTCTTTGTCGACTAGTGATGTCTCCATCTACACCACCCTCTCCAATGATTCTCTCCCTCTGGTATGATCAAGAGAAGACTTATCCTACATCCACCAAACAACACATGCAATTAGATCATATCACATGATAATTATAAGCAATAATATATAATTGAAATAATTCACTAATATGCTTAAAATGTAAACATATACATAAATGAGTTCATAATAATAAATCATGTATTATCATATAATTAAGCATAATTATATTATCTTAAAATATAATAGATCTTAAACTTAATCATAAATATAGTCAATATCTTATGTATCTACTATAACCATCCATAACTAGTCAAGTTCTTAGCGAGGAATCAGGATGCAACACATATTATATTTATGTGTGTTATTGACAAGTTCTTAAATGCTAATTGGATTTTTTGAGGTGTAATTATCTTTGTAAAATAATATGTATGAATTTATTCTATTACCATTGTATCCAGTTTTATAAATGATAATCCCTTTATCTACAAGTTGTGATATTTGTTGATGCAATGAATGAAAATTATTATCATGATGTCAATTTATACCATTATAAGTGATAAAATATTTTAATTTTTCATACTAAAGATGATAAGGAGGATTAGATTATTTTAGATGAATAGTAATTAACTTTTTTTATCCAATAATATATGGAAAATATCATGTGGCTAGTCTTTTAATCTATCAAACTAAAGTGGTTTCCTCTTATAAAAAGTAGATTTAGTAATTTTAGGAGATGTTTTGTAAATTAATTGTTTCCATTTATTTAGTAATTTATCTTTTTTATCCTTTATTAGAGTTTTTTCCATTAATATATCCATCTTATGAATGACTTTAACTATTTTTTTTCTTTTAGAAGTTAAATTTATATTTAACTATGTAGTGATAACTTCTTACTTGTTTGGAGATGATCCTAACTCATTATCATTTTAAGTTGAGGAATTAAGATCATATGAATATTTGAACACATCCATGTACAATTTATTAAAATAAATTTAACTTTTATTTATGGATCTTTCCTTGAATGGAAATAAGAGATCCCCACAAAAAATTAATTACTTTTCCAAATTCAAGGATTGATATGTGTAGACACCTAAATTTCATTTAGTATGAAAATGCACCTAATCTATTTAATATTTTTTTTTATATTAATAAAAATTATTTCCTCTTAAATTTAAATAATTAAATAATTCAAAATATTGACTAATTCAATTATGCACCCTTCAATCCTTATTTTAAATAATAAAATTTGTATTTTCCACCTCATCAAAACATCTCCCACCTTTTTCTCTTTCATCCCAACCAAATCCATAAAATTATCTAATTTTTATGACTCATCCCCTGATCTATCAAATAAATTGACTTAGTCTTACTAAGTCAACTAACCAACCCCATGCTTTTCTCAACTATTTTGAAAAGATTCATCCTCATGGGTGAGGAATCATTAGCCACCATTGATCATTTAGAGTATTGAAAAATTCCAAATGATCCTCCATTTGATATTTCTCCAAGAATCTAAAAATACACTTGCAAATCTTCATTTTCAATCATCACAAAATCTAGAGATCACAATCATAATCAATAAACTAGAGCTCTACACACTAGTGAATCAAAGAAAATAAAAGAGAATTAAAGAATTCCTTTTGCACCAAAACATTTGTCATTCTCTCCTTGCATTAGAGGAGTGAGGACCACATATTTTAAAGAGCAAATCCAATGCATGTCACAATGGATAAATCTTGTGCATTCAAAGCATAAAGTTTGTGATTTTTGTTTTCTTTGTTTGTTGCTCTACCATAGTTTGAGTTTTAGCTTAGATTAGGATTAATTTACTTCTTTATAACATCTCAATTTAGTTCATACATTTTTGGCATATCCAGTGGGACCTTTCCCATATTTTTTGATCATTTTTGCACTTAGATAACATTTATCTTTTGGTTTATAATGTTTATGTTTACATTTTGCATTTAATCTTGTTTTTTTAGTGTTGGTACAAGTTATAGGTTATTGTCAATGATCTTGTATTCAGTTGTGTGTGATTCTCTATGTAATAGTGAATTTAGAAGCTTTAATAGTGAAATTGTAAACCATAACAAAAACATTGTCCTATTTTCTTACATTTTTTTGTGTTTTTTATTATATTTTTAGGTTAACAATGTTTTTGTTTAGAAATAGTGATTTTGTCATTATTTACAACATTTTTATCATAAAATAGTGAAATCACTCTTTCCTACAGTGAATTCATAATTTCATATGACAATCATATTTTTCTACAGTGAAATCATGTTTTCTATAGTGAAATCATCTCTTTTTACAAAAAATTCATTCTTTTTTACATTTAATTCATCATTGTTGGTATTGAAATCATTACTATTGGCAGTGAAATCATCCTATGAGCATGGGTCTTTTTATTTTTTGCTTTTTATGTTTTTTATGCATTAATTTTATTTCAATTTCACTTTTTAAATATGTTTGTGTAACAACATTTTTGTGACAAAAAGGTGTTTTTCACTTATTTTTCATGATTTTTCACTTATTATATTATGGGTTATCTCATTTATAGTAAAAGTAAACATTCTAACAACTTGTTTACATAATGTTTGCTAAAGTGGATCAACAAAAATAATCAATAAAAGCCAATTTCATTGTTATTAAAGTTTAATGTTCATATTTTCAAAAAAAATTGGTAATTACATCACTTTTTGTTTTAGTATTTTTGTTTGGGGTTGTGAAAATTCATGTATGCTCTTTCCTTGACATTACATTGGTAATTATACTTAGAAATTATAAACATTTCCATATTTATCTATGTTACCCAAGTAATATCCATGTATGCTCTTTTCTTAACATTACATTGGTGATGAAACATGGAAATTAGAAATAGGTATCTACTTTTATTTTTCTTTTCTTAGGGGCTCTATTGACCATAGATTTCACCACCACATAGTAGGCCAAACCCTATTTATTGGTTGGGTATATAAATTGAGATCTAGTTATTTTAATTGCCTAAAGGGTACTATGTTTTAATCACACTATGACATGAGGGGATTTCATGATCCAGTACCTAAAATTTCAATAGCTTAATCAAAATTAGATATCATTGATTGTCAACACACTAACACCCTTACAACTATGTTGGGCACTTTGAGATAAGACCTAATAGTATGCATCTAATTTATCAATTTATTTCATAGTTTTTTCCCTTAGATAAGCTTGTTTAAACCTTAAGCCTAGGATAAACTTTTTTTCCATTAAACTTTGCTGCATTAGTTAGTGGTTAGCATAGAGAATTAAATTTCCACACACCCTCAAAACCAAACTCAATATGCCATGGGAGTGGAAATATCCTCCATGGTTAGTGCCTTAAAATATTAAGCTACAATTGAGAGCATGGATAAGTGAGTCACAATAGAAGGCCCAATAATTCTTCACAACCCTTCATCCTAGTTTTTACCCTTTATGTGCAATTGCTTATTTGTTTAGAATATAAATTTTATTTGTTGTTTCCTTTTGTTTACCACATGTTTAAAATCTTTGTTTTTAAACTATTTCTTTTTAAAATCACATCCTTAAAATAATTGGTTCAATAATTTAAGTTTTTCATTCAAATATTTGGTTCATATTGTAAATTTACACCATCCTTTTTCTTCAATTCATTTCCTTTTTCTTTCTAAACATGCCTATTACTTGACAAATGACAATGTTAAATCCTCCTACTACAAGGTAAGAGCCTTTTGGCAATGATCCTTTTCAATTTATTTGTCAAGAGCATCATGTATAAATACATGAAATAAATGAGCACAAAGAATATGAGGGAGGGACTTACCAAGATGAAGGTATCCCCAAAACCTTCACCTTCCATAGATGAATATATCATGTCTAATAAAAATGAAGTATTGCTTCAAGTCTTGGACTTTGGTGAAAAGTTTCCATATAATTTTGATGTACATAACTTGTAATATCACATTGCAAGCAAGGATCCTTCTTCCAATCCTAATCAACAAATCCCACAAGGCTCTTTAGAGGTCAACAATTCTCCATTCCCTCATCACAATCTTATCCCCAAGTCTCTCAAGACAAAGGGAAAGCTCTTTCATGTGAAAAGTCATCCTAATCTAGTCATGGTTTTCCCACATAAATCTATGCAAATCAAGGAAACCAAGAGATTATGAACTTTAAATCTCACCAATCAAATAATCCCTTTGGCAATCCTAACATGAATGTAAATATAAATTTACCTTCATAACACCATCCAAATAATTTGAGTTTAGATATGGATTCAAACTCATCAATCATGCATCCCACCAATCAAAACTTAAATCCTACTTCAATTTTTCCCATCATACAACAAAATCATCCAAAATTGAATATGTTCCTCCCATCTAATTCAAGTCAAAACAATCAAAATTTGATTACACCAAATTTTTTTAATCACCCAAACTCACAGAGTTATGATCAAATTAATTTGAGTGTGAATCTTTATTCAAACTAATCAATCAATCCAAATCAGAGTTTTAAAAACTCACCCATCATATACAATCCTAACCAAATCTTGAATAATATTCTATCTTTCCCAATCAATCATCAAATCCTAGTTTTAATGTTGCTTCACACACATTCAACAATCTAAGTATAAACCCAAATGTACTATTATTGTTTGGATCAGCTCTCTAAATCCCAATCCAAGTTAAAACCAATCTAGATCTAATCAATTCCTTTCATTTAAATCTACCCCAAATCCCAATACTAACTTAAACCAAAAATAAGTGCAATCCAATGCCAACATTAACCTTAACAATCCCAACACAAATAACACAAACCTAGGTTTTAACTAATTTAGTTCAAATGCTAACATGTTTCCACAATAAAATAATCCAAGTGTGTTTAACCAAACAATTTTTGGTCAAAATACAAATTCTAATCCCATGAAATTCAATTCTAACACATCAAACAATCTAAAATTTAACCCAAATCTAAAACAAATAAGTTCAAATTTTACACAAAATCCTAATCTTGGTTCTAACCAAAATCCAAACCCAAATCAAATAAATTTTGGTTTTAACCCAAATTCAAATCAAATGAATTTTGGTATTAATAAAAACCTTGGTTATAACACTAACACTTTTTCCCAACCTTAAAACCTTAACTATAAGAATCAAATCCCCAAAAAATTTAATCAAAACATGCCCCAACACACAAATCAATTTACAAATCAACTACCTAATCCTTTAAGTCAAATGGACCAACTATCATCTTTTCTCATGCAAGAATTTCAAAACATAAAGGATAGAGTCCAAGTCTTTCAAGATGGCTTCTATAACCGACAAGATAAATTTAAGTTTGAGTAAATTTGTTCATATCTCTATGATGTGAGTAAGATGACTACACTACTTTCCAAAAATTTTGAACTCCCCAAATTTGATAGGTATAAAGGTAAAGGAGATCCCAAGGAACATTTAACAATATTTTATCACACATGTGTAGATATTACTTATAGTAATGAATTCATGTTGCATCTATTTCCACAAATCTTCAGGGGCCAAACCCTTGAATGGTTCTCAAGACTCCTGAAAGGATATATCTTCACTTTTGAAGACATATTTGAAAATTTTGTCCGTCACTTCTCTTACAATATTGAAAAGGATTTGAACACTCTAGATTTTCATAATACCAAACAATAAAATGGTGAAACTTTTGCTTCTTTCCTTCAAATATGGCTAGTAATGGCAAGCCTCTTTACATGGTCATTTCTAGAAATAGAGTTAGTGGAATTTTTTATGAACAATTCAAACCTAGATTTGGGACATCACTTATTACTTATTTTCCCATGATCTTTTGATGAGATTATTGAAAATGGAATTCAGGTGGAAATAATTTTGATCAATAGGGGTATAATTAAAATATTTAAACCAGACAATAAAAATTCCTCAAAACCAAAAGACAAACCCAAATTCTTTGCCAAAAATAAGAATCTTGTTAGATATAGTGTAACTAATGTAAAATAGATTTAGAATCCACAAACACAAAACATAAAACCAATCAACTCAAAACATCACAATTCTTGGTGGGCAACCAAAACAAGGGATACCAAAACATAAGTTCATTCAATTAGGTGATACTAACAAAAATGTGTTTTGAAAGTTGGCTCATGTAAGCATGATTGTGTGTCCAAACACAAAACATTTTAAATAAAATTTTCCCAAACTTGATTGGTATAAAGAGGATGAATACTATGAATACCATCGGATTAGAGGTCATTTAACAAACCAATACATTCACCTAAGACATTATATTCAGGATATTATTGATAAAGGTGACATATTAGTATAAAAATAATCATCAAAAAAATATAACAATGATAAATTAGGGATATACCAAAATCCATTCCCTAATCATGAGCAAGGTAAGTGTAAATAAAAACAAGAATAACTAGAATCAAGCAATGTTAACCAAACTAGTCATCTATTTGATTCCATAATCAAAATCATTGAAATGGTACATAAACATGTTAAGATTATCACTTTGTCAAAATATGAATGTGTCATCACCACAATATGTGCAAAGATTACCTTACCAATTGTATCTCCCTCTAATGTTGAATGTAGGTACATCATTATAGATCATCTTGAGAAAACACCAGCTAACATATCCATTCTAGACATTCTCAAGACTTTCTCCATGTATAAAGATATTTTGTATAAAGTCCTTTAGGAATCCAATGTTCCTTAAAACATTAATCCCACAAACTTATAATAATTAATAGGTTCTTTAGTAACAAATAATCAAGTAACATTTGATCATTCCAATGTTTCTCCTTTAGGTTTAGAGCATAACCTCCCATTGTATATAGAGGTTACTATATATAGACATAAGGTAAAAAGGGTTTTTATAGATAATGGTTCAACCCTTAATCTATGTACACTAAGACTTATAAAACATCTTGGGTATCTAGTAATAGCTTTAGAGGCAAATATCATAATAATAAAGGGATATGATAATAATGAACACCAGTCTATCAATATAATCCATCTTCCTTTGATGGTAGGATATGCCATTAAAGAAACTCTTGTTCATGTTATTGATCTTGATTTGCCATACAAATACTCCTTAGATGCTCATGGATCCATTCCATGAATGTCATCCCATCCACCTTTCATCACTATTTAAAATTCTCCTATGTAGGAATGGTAGTAACTATTCAAGGGGATCCTCATCCCTTCTAATATTGAAATTTTTTGGAAGGTAAATATAAAAAATCCAATTATCTACCAGTCATAAAAGACAATTTTACCCCTATTAAGGATTATCCTTCATTTGAAAACTATGTCAATCCTGAAAGATTATTTCAAACACCTCCCCTTGGTGGTTGGATTAATACTCCAACTCCCTCCATATATATTGAAAAAACATTAACCACTTCACCATCCATTGAGAAAACTTATACTAGTCCATCCATTGAGAAAGCTTCTAATAATCCATCCATTGAGCAAACATCCAATCCATCATCCAACAAAGCATCTTCTTCTTCTTCTTCCCATTTCAAAATCATTAATTGAGGCATGAATGAGTACCTTATTCAAGATTTTTATACAATCACAATATACACCAATCCAAATGAATATGGCAAACCAAACCATTTAAAAGATAAAATAATGGTTAAAAAGCTCAATTAAACAAAATTTCTCAAGGAAGGCCTCATTTTTTATGAGCATATTGATGATTTGAATTCCTCCTATATTTATTCTAATGAGTTAACTACTTACTTTTCCACCAATAGATATAAAATCCATCATCTGCAAAATAATGAATTATAAGGGCAAATGTCTTGGTCTTTGTGAACAAGGTGCCATTAAACCAATAACACTAAAAACCAATGAAGGGAAGAATGGTCTAGGATTTAAAAAATTTAATGTACATCTAATGATTTTTTAAAGTGACTCTTCTAATGAGTTAGAAGATGATTCATTGGATAGTGAGATAGGTTCCATCATTAGTCATTTTGAATATCTATCCCTTAACAATATTTTCCATGAAAATGTCATGCTAACACTTGACCTAGAATATCCTTCTCTCATCCAATGGGACCAAAAATCTACACCACAACTCAACCATTTCCAAAATGATGAAGCTATATCTAAGTTCTTGAGAATCAGGGATCAAATTCCTGTGGATGATCAAATGAAAGGTTTTATCATACAACTATTAGATTCAACATATTTTGGGGAATGTAAATTATGTTATTCTATTAGTTTTACATCTACATCAAAATAAGAAGAGGTTGAAGAATATTTTCATCTTCTTACACCACCCATAACTTATAAAGATGAATCAAGTCTACTTGTTGAAGAAACTATTTCTATAAACATTGGCACTAAATTTGATCCAAATATTATAAAGTTTGCTATATAACTCAATTCATAAGAAATGGATGTCTTTACACTATTGCTTCATGACTTTTCTAATGTATTTACATGGTCTTATGTGGATATGCTAGGGTTAAATCTAGAGTTAGTAGTTCACCACCTTGTGGTGCATCAAGAGGCAAAACCAATAAAATAAAAGCTTTGAAAAATGCATCCCAAAATAGCACTAATAGTAAAGGAAGAGATAAATAAGTAGTTGGTTATAGGTTTTATATGCCCCATTGACTACTCAAATTGGATATCAAACATTGTGCCAGTATTGAAGAAACCTAAGAGGATTAGAGTATGCATAGAATTCCATGATATAAATAAAGCATGCTCAAAGGATGACTTTCCATTACCTAACATAGATATGATTGTTGAATCAATTACAAGCCATGAAATGCTATCTTTAATGGATGGTTTTTTAGGCTACAATCAAATAAAAATTGCTAAAGAAGATCAACATAAAATAACCTTTACAACTCCATGGGGGCTATTCTACTATTGTGATGCCTTTTGGGTTTAAAAATGTTGGGGCAACATATCAAAGGGTAATGACCATTATCTTTCATTACATTCTTAATGATATTATGGAGGACTATGTGGATGACATTTTGGCTAAATCTAAATCTAGAGTAGAAATCCTTAGGTGCTTCACCATATTTTTAAGCATATGTGAGAATACAACATGAGGTTAAATCTAATAAATGTGTGTTTAGTGTTACATCAATAATTTTTTTTGGGATTTATTATTTCATAGCATGGCATTGAAGTTGGTCCTTAAAAAATTTCATCTATTATGGATATGCCTCCACTTAAAAATCTTAAGTAGCTTAGAAGCCTATAAGGAAATATACAAACCATTAGAAGATTCATTTCTCAAAATTGTAGATATTTGTCACCCATTTACCTTTTTATTAAAAAAGGATATCCCTTTTACCTAGATAGAAGATTGTGAAAAGCCATTTAATAATATCAAGCAATATATTTCCAATCCACCAGTATTAATGCCACTAGTTGTAGGTAAGACTTTTTTGTTGTACATCTCAACTGCTCAATATGCCCTTGGAGCATTGTTATCACAAATTGATGATACTAAAAAATAATGAGCAATTTACTACTTGATCAAAACATTGATATCTTATGAGTTAAATTACTCTCAAATAGAAAAAGCTTGTCTTGTAATTGTTTTTTATTCCCAAAAACTATGACATTACATGCTTAATAATTAAACAAAATTCATCACTGAAATTATACCTCTTAAATATCTCCTATCCAAAACTAATTTAAAAGGAAGGATGGCTAAGCGGGTTATGCTTCTTAGTGAGTTTTATTTAGATTATGTTAATAAAAGGCAATAAAAGGACAAGTTTTGATAAATGTATTAGTAGACTCACCGCTCAACGGTAAGGCACCTCTCATTATAGAATTCCAAGATGATGCGATCATGTCTATAAAAAATCCCTAATTTGGCAAATTTTCTTTGATGGATCTTTTGCAAATCATGGATCAAGGGAAGGCATCTTATTAGTATCACCTGATGGGGATTGTATTCCTAAGGCATTCCAAATTGAATTCCCTTGTAAAAACAACATAGCAAAATATGAAGGTCTCATATTAGGCCTTAATATGGAAATTTAGTGGGGGAATCCAACATGTCCTTATTTTCATTGAATCCAATCTTAGCATCAATAAACTAACTAATGAATTCTAAGCATGTGATTATAAGCTAATACCATACAATAAAATGGTGGATAGCTTAAAAAAATCTTTTGAATACATCCAATTCAAATAAGTTCCTAGAATAAATAATCGAGTGGCAGTTGTTATGGAAATAATAGGTTCCTTACTTGACTTGAGAACAAAACACAATAATTTTTTAGTTGAGTAATTAAGGATGCTTGCTTATGATACACCAGAATAAAAAATGGTTTGTGAGGTAGTTGGTCCCACTTCTCCATGGTATTCTAATATCTATACATACCTATTTAACCATAAACTTTCATTTAATCCATCCTCTAACCAACACAAATCCTTTATTCAAAGAACATCCTACTATACAATCCTTGGTAACACCATGTATCATCATGTATATGATGGAACCCTTCTACGCTATTTAAATTCTAAAGATTATGCTTCATCTATTTGAGAAGTTCATGAGGGAATTTGTGGATCACATTCAAGTTATATGATCATTGTGAAAAAAATTCTCTAAGTTGGCTATTATTGGCCAACAATGGAATTTGATTCATACACCTATGTCAAAAAGTGTATACGATGTAAAAAGCATGAAGTTCTTATCCATAGTCCTTCACAACATTTACAACCTATCATAACACCTTAGATATTTTCCACATGGGGGATATACATCATTGGAAAAATGAATCCTAGTTCTTCTAATGGGTATAAGCACATTATAACTACAACCAATTATTTTACTAAGTGGGTAGAAGCAATGCCACTTACCTATGTGACTGGAAAGCAAATTTCCAAGTTTATCCTTAACCACATTATCTACCATTTTGGAATTCCCTCCACTCTCATTTATTATAATGGAAAGTCCTTCAAAACTAAAGATGTTAAGACTCTTTGCCACACCTATCATATCAAGCATAGATGGTCCACTCCTTATTACTCACAAAGTAATGGTCAAGTTGAGGCAACAAATAAAAATATTTTACATATTCTTAAAATAATTATCAATGAAGTTGGTTGTTACTAGCACACTCAATTATATCCTTCCCTTTGGGAATACCATACTAGTATCTATACACCCATGTGGGCAACCCCTTCTTCCTTGTTTATGGTTGTGAGTCCATTTTACCCATCGAGGTTAAGATTCCATCTTTGTGAACATCTTTACATTAATCATTGATGAAGAATCAGATTGAGTATCACGCTTAAGTGAATTTGACCTCTTGGATGAGAAATTACTCAATGCTTTAAAATACCTACAAGTTTACCATAATCACCTTCACCATAACTATAACAAATGGATTAAATCCATGGAATTTGAAATCAAAGATCTTGTTCTAAAGAAAAATCAAGCATCTATTGAAAAAGTAATGTACAAAAATTTAGTGGTTAAAAATGTAGCATGAAAAACATAGCAAGGATAAAACATAGCAAGAAAAAAATGTATCAAGGACAAAACATCATAGGAACAAAACATACTAAAGTATGCACTCATACAAAAAATGACATAACTTTCAACTAAATTTCCAAACTCATGAAATCACATTTTCCTCTATTATTTTTCTTATAAATTTGGTGCATTACTTTTCCACCATGAAATGTTAACTAATATCACCAAAATGAACTAGATAAAAAATAAACAATGTGATAATCACTAAAATGTCCCAATTATGCTCTTTGTGACATTTCGTGATATTACCAATATTGCTATGTTTTCCTCACTATGTTTTATCCTCACAATATTTTTGTCATACTACATTTTTTTTGATACATTATCACATAGAGCCAAAAATTAGCATAACGCTAATGTTGAAAGAGATAAGAATAGAAAATTTGAACCTAACTAGTTAGGTCCATACATCCTTATTTCCAAATATGGATCAAGAGATTAAAAATTAGCCACAAAAGATGGAGAGGAGCTTGATGAACCTATGATCATCATGCACCTTAAAAAATTATATGCTTAAAATTGGTTCTATATGTTGTTATTGGTATATCCAAGGGTAAAAATTATTACATGCTTAATAATTAAACAAAATTCATCACTAAAATTATACCTCTTAAATATCTCCTATCCAAAACTAATTTAAAACTAAGGATGGCTAAGCGGGTTATGCTTCTTAGTGAGTTTGATTTAGATTATGTTAATAAAAGGCAATAAAAGGACAAGTTTTGATAAATGTATTAGTAGACTCACCGCTCAACGGTAAGGCACCTCTCATTATACAATTCCAAGATGATGCAATCATGTCTATAAAAAATCCCTAATTTGGCAAATTTTCTTTTATGGATTTTTTTAAAATCATGGCTCGAGGGAAGGCATCTTATTAGTATCACCTGATGGGGATTGTATTCCTAAGGCATTCCAAATTGAATTCCCTTGTAAAAACAACATAGCAAAATATGAAGGTCTCATATTAGGCCTTAATATGGAAATTTAGTGGGGGAATCCAACATGTCCTTATTTTCATTGAATCCAATCTTAGCATCAATAAACTAACTAATGAATTCTAAGCATGTGATTATAAGCTAATATCATACAATAAAATGGTGGATAGCTTAAAAAAATCTTTTGAATACATCCAATTCAAATAAGTTCCTAGAATAAATAATCGAGTGGCAGTTGTTATGGAAATAATAGGTTCCTTACTTGACTTGAGAACAAAACACAATAATTTTTTAGTTGAGTAGTTAAGGATGCTTGCTTATGATACACCAGAATCAAAAATGGTTTGTGAGGTAGTTGGTCCCACTTCTCCATGGTATTCTAATATCTATACATACCTATTTAACCATAAACTTTCATTTAATCCATCCTCTAACCAACACAAATCCTTTATTCAAAGAACATCCTACTATACAATCCTTGGTAACACCATGTATCATCATGTATATGATGGAACCCTTCTACGCTATTTAAATTCTAAAGATTATGCTTCATCTATTTGAGAAGTTCATGAGGGAATTTGTGGATCACATTCAAGTTATATGATCATTGTGAAAAAAATTCTCTGAGTTGGCTATTATTGGCCAACAATGGAATTTGACTCATGCACCTATGTCAAAAAGTGTATACCCTATCAAAACCATGAAGTTTCTATCCATAGTCCTTCACAACATTTACAACCTATCATAACACCTTAGATATTTTCCACATGGGGCATATACATCATTGGAAAAATGAATCCTAGTTCTTATGATGGGTATAAGCACATTATAACTACAACCAATTATTTTACTAAGTGGGTAGAAGCAATGCCACTTACCTATGTGACTGGAAAGCAAATTTCCAAGTTTATCCTTAACCACATTATCTACCATTTTGGAATTCCCTCCACTCTCATTTATTATAATGGAAAATCCTTCAAAACTAAAGATGTTAAGACTCTTTGCCACACCTATCATATCAAGCATAGATGGTCCACTCCTTATTACTCACAAAGTAATGGTCAAGTTGAGGCAACAAATAAAAATATTTTACATATTCTTAAGATAATTATCAATGAAGTTGGTTGTTACTAGCACACTCAATTATATCCTTCCCTTTGGGAATACCATACTAGTATCTATACACCCATGTGGGCAACCCCTTCTTCCCTTGTTTATGGTAGTGAGTCCATTTTACCCATCGAGGTTAAGATTCCATCTTTGTGAACATCTTTACAGTAATCATTGATGAAGAATCAGATTGAGTATCACGCTTAAGTGAATTTGACCTCTTGGATGAGAAATTACTCAATGCTTTAAAATACCTACAAGTTTACCATAATCACCTTCACCATAACTATAACAAATGGATTAAATCCATGGAATTTGAAATCAAAGATCTTGTTCTAAAGAAAAATCAAGCATCTATTGAAAAAGTAATGGACACAAATTTAGTGGTTAAAAATGTAGCATGAAAAACATAGCAAGGATAAAACATAGCAAGAAAAAAATGTATCAAGGAAAAAACATCATAGGAACAAAACATACTAAAGTATGCACTCATACAAAAAATGACATAAATTTCAACTAAAGTTGCAAACTCATGAAATCATATTTTCCTCTATTATTTTTCTTATAAATTTGGTGCATTACTTTTCCACCATGAAATGTTAACTACTATCACCAAAATGAACTAGATAAAAAATAAACAATGTGATAATCACTAAAATGTCCCAATTATGCTCTTTGTGACATTTTGTGATGTTATCAATACTGCTATGTTTTCCTCACTATGTTTTATCCTCACAATATTTTTGTCATACTACATTTTTTTGATACATTATCACATAGAGCTAAAAATTAGCATAACGATAATGTTTAAAGAGATAAGAATAGAAAATTTGAACCTAACTAGTTAGGTCCATACATTGTTATTTCCAAATATGGATCAAGAGATTAAAAATTAGCCACAAAAGATGGAGAGGAGCTTGATGAACCTATGATCATCATGCACCTTAAAAATTTATATGCTTAAAATTGGTTCTATATGTTGTTATTGGTATATCCAAGGTTAAAAAAAATCTAAAAAAAAAACAAAAATCAAAAAAATCAAAACAAAAAAAATCAAAACATATAAAAAACAAAAATGTATAAAACAAAACATGTGTACATAGATCTTCCAAATGTGAAAACCAATTTACTGTCACTTTGGATAAGTACCATGTTGAAAACTAGGTTTTTAGCACCATGTGTAAACCATTATCTATAACTTCCCCAATTTCTCAGGGGCATCATTCTTCATTCATCCATTATATATTTCTCAGTATGTCATTTTTTCAAATGTTAGTCATTTATCTTATAGCATGCTAAATTTTGAGTTTGATATTCATTTTATGTAAACTTGTATTCTTGCTCATGATTTTGAATAATGTCTTGCACCTTATTTCACATAATAGCCAAAAAACAAAGGAAAAATTAAAAAATCAAAAAAAATCATAAAAATTCTCAAAAATACCAAAAAAATCTTAAAACATCACAAAAAAACCAAAAATACAATCATTCCAAAAAAATTAGCTTCAAACACACATCTATCTTACACATTGTTTGCTTGTTCTTGGGTGGGTCACTTGTGCATCCTTTTCATCAAAACACTTAACATGTTTCATCACTCATCCACTTTCTCATCACTTCCCATATTAGGATAACTACATATGCCCTGCTATCCACATATAGACTTTATCTAAAGTGGATTATGTAGGTAGTGCTTATAGACATGGGGTCTTTAACCTCAGCTCAACCACTACCTTCCCCATTGTCCATTTCTCCAAATGTTAGATTAGCTTATCTTTCAGCTTGTCTCTCACTTGTTCAGTTCTTCCTCACTATTGGATACAATTGTTTAGTCTTTGTTTAGTCTTGTCCTTACTTTTTACATTTTTTATATGTCTTTATTTTTTTATTATTGTATTGTTTGTTTTCTATCCCTAGTCATTCACTTGGTTATTTTTATCTTTTTCTTTATCTTTAGCCATTAAGTTTGTTCTTTTCACTTCATTTTTAAATCTCTAACCATTACAATTGTTATTTTTATATCTTTTATCAAGTGTCTTCAAAATTTTGGCTTACTCTTTGTTTAGTTATGTTATTTTTGTTTCTAATTCTTGATACATTTATTTGCATTAACATTTTATGTGTGTTTTAATCACTTAGCTTAAACTTTTGTTTTGACATCTTCTTTTTCTTTATTAATTTTTGTGTTCTTATCAAGATTATTTTTTGAAATGTATGTATAGTATGGTTATAACTATATCATGACGTACTTTGCTAAAAACACAATTTATTCTTTTCTTTTGTACAAAATGCTTAAAACATCAACATTCATCATGATTATTCAATATCATTGGTGGTACTATGTTTTATGCTATCTTAAAAATTAGGTTTCTCCAAACACTCCAAATTTTATTGGAAATCCAATGTAAATAACAAAAATAAACAATATGCAGTAATATCACATTTTACATCCATTCACACTATCCAATCATATGTCAATCATGTCATCAATAATAACTATACTAAAAAAAATTCATACATGCTAACATAAATTAAAATATAGGAAATATAATTAGTGATATCATCTACCCATACATATATCCATCAAATCTATATTAACCAATAAGTAATACATCAATGTCCATGGTGCATAATACAAATCATATATATATATATATATATATATATATATATATATATATATCATATATATATATATATATATATATATATATATATATATATATATATATATCATATATATATATATATCAAATGTGTCTATACAAAATATACATCTCAATATATGTATACATCAATGAAATCCATCTATCATGATATCCCCTATATCTATGTCTCATCTTGAGATGTATACATATATTGAGATGTACCTTTGTATAGACACATTTGATATATATATATATATATCAAATGTGTCTATACAAAATGTACATCTCAATATATGTATACATTAATGAGATCCATCTATCATGATATCCCCTATATTTATGTCTCATCTTATCCCTCAGATGGAGTATCTAGTCTCAGGAATAGATATCCATGTCATGATGTACCCTATGAAGTACCCATCATATGTGGAACATGCCTTACTGACCTTTCTAACTCTACTAGATGAATGGATCTAGTAGACATTGATAATTTCATAGAGTACTCTTTAAATGATGTTTCTCTCTGGTCTCAAGGCATAACCCCCTCATATAAACTCCCATAATATGTATCCTACTCCATAGCTAACATCACCCTATCTAAAGTGGCTAGTTTTCCCTCTTTAACTAACTATACTCTAGCCTTTGTAAGCTAATTCTAAGTTATGTCCCTCTCCTATGTATAATATTATATGAGAGATATGTAGTCTAGCATATATGTCTCTACATCATGGGTAACCAATCCTATATCCATGGAATCCTCATCCATCCCATCAAAAATACATTGTAACCTATCTACATCAACATATAGTCACCTAATATCTATAGTCTAATCCCCTCTACCATCAACTACACCCTATAATTTGTCTACCTCCTAGTGTAATCCATTTATCTCTCTATATTGAGATCTAATTTCCTCTCAGTGTCTATCCATAAGTGCATGTTCCTCTACCAAGCTCAAAGCATGTAAAGAGCCAACAACGTCCCCTCTCTCTACCTATGTCACATATGATACTCTAATAGTATTATCCTATCATGTGTCCTCCTCCTCACTCTCTTCCTCTATCAATAGAGTCTCTCCTCTGACCCTCTTTTATGTATCAACATCCATCTCAACCCCCACTTCTCACAAAATCTTAATATCCTCTACATATGTGATCTACACATCATGAAGATGGCTAAAATCCCTAGTCCATCCTCTACCTCATACTCATGGTTTTTAATGTCCTTTGTCTCCCATTATATCCCTCCTAATCTAGGCTCCTAAATATGCAAATTTTGGATGCCTACTCAAGCTATCCACTAACCTCTACTTTCATGTTTGCAGTGGTGCATATGGCATCATCAATCTCAATGGTCTCTATTAAGCCTACCAATCTACATATCCATCAACCACTCCTACATCAATAATAACTCTCCTATCCCTCTATCTCATAGTCTATAACTATATCCATCTATGATTAACAATGGCTAGATCAATCATCATACCCCACTATGGTCTCTCCCTTACTGACTGAACAAATACATGTGGACTAGGTAGAATATGTTACATCACACCAAACTATCTCATCACCCTATTTGGGTGATATATATCTGTAATGTACACATATCTCCTAATGTGTAGAAAGGGGTCATCATGTAATTCATATGAAGCTCCTCATGAGGCCACTGCCACACAATCTCTCTATATGATATTCATGTGATATGGTCATCACTTAGCTCATCAACCACTATCCTATAAAAATATAGATCACCCAAATGTGGTTTTCATACCCCAATAATCACATGTCATGCATATTTCAAATTCTCATCCTCCTCCCATATGCTTAGATGTCCAACCAGCCTCTCAATCACAATGTGATCCTAGCACCAAACCTGTAGTAATGTAGAAGGCCCTATCTCTATCTGACCTAAATAAATAAAATGGTGTAAATCATGGTATAGATGTGATAAAATGCATGGACCCCATGTGAACCTCTTTCTCATCTCCATCATATCCCCAATCACATATAACAAACCAATAAGACAATCTCCCACTCTTGCCAAGAAACAAAATGCCAATAAAAATAACCACGAGTATAATAGTAAATGAATCCATCTCTAAATCAATGTAATAGTCTATGGCAATCCCACCTCTAACAATAGGTATTAATCCATCACCAAAAATCCAATATAAAGTAACATCCTAAAGACCTTGTCCCCAGTAAACAAGTTTACCCCATATCAGGATACCTAAAATTTGATACACATCATTAAGTGTAATAGTCATCTCCATAGTCAGTAAGTGAAATGTACTAATCTCACTATGCCACCTCTCTACTACTGATATCAATAGATCTCTATCAGCTCTAACCTCCAACATCTGTGCAATGTAGGATAAACCACTCACCTATAGAACTCCCAACCCACACCTAGTGAAGCTATCCATATGCATCATAGTTGTAGATCTTCGCTCCCATGTCACCATTAATGGTAATACCTCCTAAAAATTAAAAACATTATCATTTTATTAATTTTCAATCAACAATATGTTCTTCATTTTATTTAAAATTTCAATATTAACCCTCAAATTTAAAACAAAATCAAAATGAAGTAAAAACATCTTCATTCATTACAAAATCACTCTTAGTTTTTGTAAATTTATTGCTAACATTCTATTTACAAAATCATTATTAACCTTAGCAAAATTTCTTCACACAATAATGATTTTGCTTCCCTGTTTAGTGATTTCATGATAGCCCAAAATAGTGAAATTGCAAAATCCCTCCTAATCAAAATTGTTACCATGTTTGATGATTTTGCCTCAAGGTTCAGTGAAATCATTATTTACCCTAATGAAATGGCTAAAATCTATGCCAAAATCACCATTTTCAAAACAAAAATTTTGTTTTCTTAAATTTTAAACCCTAATATATGCTAATAAATGACAAAATTTTCAAAAACCAAATGACTTACCAGAGGCCTACGCCTCTCAGGTCTCTATAATTGTCTCACTCACTCTACTTAGTGCTCATGGTGTGGAATGTGGTCTATCTTTCCTTGCAAAGCTCAGAGTAAATATCTCAAAAAATAATTCTTACTTAATAAACTTGAAGATTAATTTGTACAAATGATTTTCTAAACACCATTTCTTATACTTGTATTTTTTAATCTTACCAACTATTTCTCCCCCCCCATCCAACCCATTACTTCATTCATCTAGACCATTTAAGTAACATTGAATCAATTTATTTTGGACTTGTATTCAAAATATTACAATAATCTCTCAACATAAAATCAATAAAAACATTTGTAAACTCAATAATTTTTTTAATTTATAGATCCACAGTTTACTATTACTGAGATATATCATTCCCACACACACTCAATTGACTCTTGTATCATTAGTAACAATAATAAGTATTAAATATTTTCATGGTTAAACTATTATTTTCAAATCCATACTCTAATTTTCATTAACTAGGGATAACCTTTTTATACAACCAACATCTTGTAAATTTGACATTGATTCAGACGTAAATTGATTTATCATTCTTCTACATCATTTTAACCATTTAATCTTTTCATCAATTTAAAACATTCGTTTGTGTTCTCATACAAACCCTTGAGGGGGCATCATCACACTAATTTTCATTCATTTGGGGCAAAATTTTCCTTTTCTATTATCAACACTCTACTTCTATTATTCTTTGAAACAATATTGATTCACAACACTATTTCAAAGAGCGGTAAATGTAGACACCTAAATTTCATTATGTCAAAATGAAACTAATCTATTTAATAATTCTTCTTAAATTAATAAATCACATTTCCTCCTAAATTAAAATAATTGAACAATTCAAAATATTGAATAATTCAATTATGCACCCTTAAATCCTTATTTTAAATAATAAAATCTAGATTTTCCACCTCATCAAAACATCTCCCACCTTTTTCTCCCTCATCCCAACCAAATCCATAAGATTATCCAACTATTATGACTCATCCCCTAAGTTTTCAACCAAATTAACTTAGTATTGTTGAGTTATATAACCAACCCCATGGTTTTCTCAACCATTTTGGAAAGGTCTTCGTCCTCATGGGTGAGGACTCATTAGCCACCGTTTATCATTAGGAGCATTGAAAAAGTCCAAATGATCCTCCAAAATTTTATCCTTCTCTAAGAATATATAAATATACTTGCAAATATCCATTTTTAATTGTCACAAAATCTAGAGATCACAATAACAATCAAGAAACCAAATCTCTACACATAATCAAATCAAAAAAAATCAAAGACTTCTTTTTTCACCAAAACATTGCTCATTCTCTCTTTGCATTGGAGGAGTGAACACCACATATTTTAAAGAGTAAATCAAATGCATATCATAATGGATAATCTTGTACATTCAAATCATAAAGTTTTTTGTTATTATTTTCTTTGTCTGTTGCTCTACCATAGTTTGAATTTTAGCTTAGGTTAGGATTAGTTTACTTTCTTTGCATGTTTAAATTTAGTTCATACAATATGTTAGAGAGTATAAATTATTCTTAAATAATAATATGTAAAATTAAATATAATCATCATGACCTTATTTAAATCCTTGTATATATTCCAATGTTAACTTAGGTACCATCTTTTTATTATAATTTGATAAAAATGCATCTTTTAAATTTTTAAAGCTAGGCAAGGATCCACTAGGTAAACTATAAAACTATTATAAATAATTTCTTGTGAGACTTGTATGGAAATATTTTATTATAATACTTCCATCACTCCCCCATTATTATAAAGAAAATTTATATTGAATTAAATTAGTACAAAGATCTCCAAAACCATTGAACAATGATAGTGTAGGCATAAAAAATCTTTTGGATATGGATGTTCATATACAACTCATGTAAGAGGTTACCTTAATATAAAATTATATTTTATACTTGCATAAAATCATATAATTTGTAAAGTGAGATAAAGAACTTGATTTTTGAGGTCACCAATAACATGCATCATGGCTACAATATGACTAATAAGAATAGTATTAGTTTTGAAAGTCTCACTCATGGGTTGTAAATGAACACCTATTTTGAACATTGGTAAGATATGATAATGAAAAATGTCATTACATAACATAGGATTGCATTCTAAGACAAAATCAATACAAAACTATGAGTCATTACCTATCTTATCACTTAGAATTTTCATATAAGTAGAGTAATCATATTTATCTTTATTGGATTGTAGTAACTTAATAGAGGAGGAAGAGCCCTCATAATTTACGTTATGAATAAAATCACGTTTGTTGTGTAGAGGGTGACTATATTGAGTAATATTGCATAACATTTCATTATCATCACTTTAGAAGTTTATAGCAACATTTTCACTTTGATTTTGTAAATCACATTGATTTTCATCCTTTGATATTTAAGGAGAGGTATATAAAGTATCATGCAATGTTGTAGTATTTTCCATTATTTCCATGTAAGGAAAAATAAATTTATCATAATATTGTTTATCATTTATCCATGTTTAGAGAATAAACTAGGGTATCATATACATTTACATCATCTACCTTGTTTTTAGAGAGAGGGGCTAATAGATTTACTTGTATCATTTTATATTTCTATGCAAGGACCATGTTTTTTTAGTTTATATTGATTAATATGATGTAATGAAAGGGAAAAATTAAAAGGTAAACAAGATGCACTGATTATTGATTCTTCACATTTATTTTCTTGTGATAAATTAAGGGAGATAATATATTCATTATCAATATGTTATTTCTATTATGTTTTATGGAAATAGAAATACAAAGGAGGAATATATAGGAAATTAGTTTATTAATATTTGAATTAATATGTTAAATTTCCTCTTTGTTATATTATTAAATACTTATAGGTATTATTTCTAAATTTTATAGCACCTCAATTTTGTACACTTTGAAAATACATATCATAGATGTACCTTCAACTTCTAGACTTTTTGGCTGCCAAAAGGATCATGTACACTAGCTTTCTATACATAATTAATTGTATCTTAGTTTGAATAATGTTATTCTAATGACCCAAGCCTTTTATCATGCCTAGAATGTTATAATCTTGATTATCTTCCATCTTTAAAATTTATGTATGTACACCTATTTTCTAACTACCCATACACTTATGTCCTAGTTAGACTCTTACATCGATGCAAGTGTCATATTACAATCCAAGTGTAAAGTTATCTAAAGTCATATAATTTTTAAATGAAAAGTATCCTAAAGGTAGGCCTAAGTGATTTAATGTGAGACATTATCCAAATGGATTGGTATAAATACAAGATCAACCCTCATTCATTCCTCACCTAGAAAACACCTAAAAAAAACTATCAACGCACAAGGCATCTTACCTAAAGCATTCTATCAATCACTCAAGTGAGAAAATCTTACATATTTTCTCCTATTTCTATATCAGTTATAAGGAAAACACATCTATAGGTTTGGAGTACTAAAGGAGCATTACATAATCCACATTTTCCAAGTTACAAGATAGGTCAGTATTGTACTTACTTATCACACATTGCATGATTCACACATAATCCAGCATGTAGGGAAGATATAGATAAGTATGAGGCCTTATTAAGAGAATTGGCTATTTAGGCAACACTAATTTATAGAGGGGTATTTGAGGCAACTCAACATTGTGTGCCCTCTAACCCATTTTTTCTATAGTCACTATAAATATGAATAAATACGATTTTTCTATTCGATAAAGAGTGATAGTCCATGACCCAAATATAAATACAAAATAGAACCTAGAAGCATACATGTGGTCACATCTTATTTTAGTAGGTATTATATACTAGACACCTATGTCCAAATTAAATAGTAGTTCTAACACAACCATCTCAAGTCAATTCAAGTATCTGTAGATATAGAGGTAAAATTTCCCAAATTAGATGATTGATCCATAATCTAGATCTAATATAATTTTTATTTATTCTAGATCCATATATACATTAGCATAAGAACCAGATAATTATCTTATTTTATTTATCATTACAATATATAACATAATTGTATTTTCTATTTTTATCATATCTTAGCATAATAAATTAAATATATGTCTATTTGAGTTTAACTAATTATTCTACTTTATAAATAGTCTATCATCTTTGTTCCCTAGGATATCTCTACCCCTTTTACCCTAGATTCCCTATCTCTAAATTTTATAGTTAAACATTTGGTGAACCCATCCTCTATTATTTTTTAAACCAAATCCTTATTTTCATCTAAGGTTTCTCCTTTTATAAAAATTCATTTTCATATTACTATAGTTTCTAGATCAGATTTATTTCATGGGAATAATTTAAGTAATGTTTTCTTCTATTTTTTCCCTAGGCATTTTTATTCTCCTCTTTATGGTTGCATCCAAATTTTTATCCTTTCTCAACATGTTTTCTTATACTACAAGCTATAGGAAAATTTATTTTTTTGGATCATTGGTTCAATACTCTTGATGATCAATGTATTTCATATGAAGATATTATGGCATATCAAAAATAGGCTAACACTTCTTATTTTTATTATAACTATGACATTGAAAACATAATGATGAAAATTTAAGTCTAGATGAACATGGTAATGATCATAGTATTATTTCATATGGTTATGAGTGTGATGTTATCCCTCTTGGGTACATGAAACCTAGTTCTCCTATTTCCAATAAATAAAGTGTTGAATAAATTGAGTGTGTGCCTTCTTGTCAAAGTGATGATAAACTCTAAAATCTTTTCCCTTATTTGGATCACTCAAATCAAAATAGTGAAATTACTTATCTTTATATATATCCCAATGATAAAAATACATATACTAATTCTCTTCATATTCTTCTAAATTAGAAATATGAAAATGATAATACTAACCAAAGTAGTGGAGACACATGTTATTCTACTTTTCTTTCAATTCAAAAGAAACAACAAAACATATTTGCTAAAGGTTTCCTAATGAAAACCTTTCCTAATAAAAATAAAAATGATGAAAATGATAGATATGAAAATGTTAGCTTCTCAAATAACAATGATGGACATAAATTAGAAAGTGATATTGCATCTTCTACCCCTTTTTATTTTGATTTCCAAAATGAAAATGAAGATTGCATCTGTATTTCCTCTAATAATATTTCAATTAAAATGGAAAACATTCCTCTCTCTTTGTCCTTTACTTTTTTTGATAAAAATCATGTTCCAATTATAGATGAAAATAATGAAAGTACATTTTCTATCCCTCTTGCATGTAATAAAAATCTAGGTTCTTAGGATCTTTCAAATAATGATTTAATTAACCTTTCTAATATCCAAAATGAAATAATGATCTCTCTTGAATCATCATTCAGTGTAGATATAATTTTACATAATGTTTAAAAACCACATGATGATCCTATCCTAAAATAAAATGAGGGTGGTAAGGAGACTATTATTCATATGTTCCATATGGATGGAAAATTATAACCTCTAGGCAATTCTTCAACATCTTTACCAATACCTCCTAGTGATATGATATGTCTAATGATTACATGGGAGATCTTCAATAAAAAATGACACTTGTTAATTTTAAATTCCTCCCATAAGGCTACTTTAATGATAATATCTTAGAGGACCAACCCCTAACAAGTGATGTTTTTTACTATCCATATCCTTCCACCTTTATCATAATTATGTTCTCTTCATTTTATGGTAAAGGATATCCAAAAAATCATTTAAAACAATATATACACTCCTTTAAACATTAGGATAAATATGGATGCTTGTTATTAAAATATTTACATATAATTTTAGATTAATAAGATATTAATTGGTTCTATACACTCCTAAATGGTTCATTATCAACCTTTTAAAAACTTAAGGATGTATTCTTATCTCATTTCCATAAGCACACAATACCCAAGCTACCATTATAACTTTTTTAGGACTTAAATCTAAATAATGATGAATCCCTTCAAGTATATGTCATTATATTTAAGGATATCTTTTATTCCTCAAAATACACCCCCTAAAATTTGGAAGTATAATTCATATTTATCAGGGGTCTTCTTTCTCCCCTTAGAGAGAGAACATTACATAAGAATTTTGCTTCATTTGAAACCTTATATTGGTATACACTTAAATATGCATGTGATCTAATAAATAACAAAATAGAATTACTTATGTATCCACATCAAGTCACAAATGGTACAAAAAATAATTTTAAATAAAATAAGTAAACCAAGAAGTGTCATGACAAAGTTCAAAAACCCTCTTCAGAACCAATAGTGCATACCAAATAATAAACAATAAAATTATTGAATAAAGGAAAGGAATATACTTACAAAATACCTCCTAAAATTAGACCATACACCTTTAAAAAAAGGAAACCACTTCAATTTGATTGATACTGAGATAGACCACATAATATATTGCATAACTTATTAGATAAACATATGAGAAAATTTTCTCCAAATTCTCAATATCCACTACAAAAAATTGAAAATGTAAAAGGACAATAGTTTTGCACTTACCATGGTATAAATGAGAACTATGATAATTTTTTATCTTGAGAAAAAGCTTACACAATTGGAAAATAGGTAAATTATTGCATTTCAAAAATAAACATATAGATCTCTTTCCCCTACTTCTTATAGTGGTTATTCTAAGAGGTATGAGACATCCCATGATAGTCATTTTAAGGAACACATGGTATATTGACCTTTAAAAAATATAACCACTAGTATAAGTTTATTTCCTAATATACCCTCTACTAGGACTAATATTTACCACATTGATCATATCAAGGACCCATTGGTTGATTAAGTTCTCAATAGAGGGACATGTGGAGGGGGGCATACATAAATAGTAGTTTTAGATACCTAAACCAAACCATACAAGTCATGGGTTATTTATACAGATACATCACCTATAATGACAAAATAAAAACTAGAATTTCTATTACCATTTTATCATTATAATCAATATTTATTATTTCTAATCAGGTTTCACTATATATAGTGTTTACTTCATTATCACTAAATTTCAAGTGTCATTAAATGGAAATATTTTATGCTACCATTTATTTTACATATCCAAGTATAAATTACAAAAAATAAGTGAAGTAACGTATACACAATGAATAATGAATTAAAAGTACACATTCATGTGAAGTATAGATACTAAATACAAAATTACCAAAATACCATGATATAATTCCTAATTCTACTACACACCATATTCACATATCCAGATCACTTAAACATGTTGCTATTATTGTTATTCCAAAGAAATAGCAAGGAACTCAACAATGGGTTCCATGAACCCCTACTCCTATTGTTCCTTCATGTCCATAAAATCCTATTTTACACGCATATAACATCACAAATACTATAGTAATAGATATTTCACCTATACGTGATTGTCATACATATTATAAATTTATTTCACCAAGTTCTCAGTGGGGAGATAGCTATGAAAATCCATTTTATGAGATCATATGATAGTATTTTTAGTTTTAAATATTTAAAGAATACCAAAAAACATCCAAATAAAAAAAAATCAAAAATCCAAAAATATTTTCAATGTTTACGTGCTTAATTAGCTCCTTGGCATATATGTTGTTAGTTCCATGTTTGTATATGGAATATTAGTATTTTCTATATACACATGTTTCACACATCTTTTGAGTGTGATACAAGCATACATAGATCCATGATCTATAAAATTTTATATGTTGGGACCTTCCTCTACTCATGTCATATGGACATTAGGGGCATCCACTTATTTGATCATGATAAATCTAGATTATATCTTTCTTTGGTCATTTTACATTATCATGTTTGAGATTATATAGTTATACATGCCTTTATCCATGCTTATATATTTCATAATGTATTTGATATGTTATGTAATTAATGTTTTTTTCTCACACATATTATCCATGAGATATTATGTTATGTTCATGTTGGTTTCTTAGGATTTTATTCATGCACTTCCTTGAGTGGCTTGCCTTGCTATTGTCTTTCTTGTTTGAGAATTTGAATATGCTCCATTGATTGTGTCCCGCATACCTATGTTTTCCTATTATGACATCTATATATGTCATTTTTTTTAATTCTAACATTTGAATATCATTATTAATTTTGTGGACATTTGACTAAGTCATGTCCCTTTGATTATGTAAAATTTGAATATGCCTCTTGATTGAGGTCTCCTTGGACCATTATATTTCTATTTGATTTTAAGTGATCTTGTGTGTGTGCTTGATTGATTATTTAGATTGTACTATTACTATATAAACATTACCATGATCTACATCATGTATATTTGGACTTGGTGTGATCACATTATTCGTGTTTCAATGATATATCAACCTAGACATGTTATTTCTATATGCTACATGGTACATTCACAACTTAAAAAATTATCTTATCCTTTTGAGGTAAGGTAAATATTAGTTTTTACTTTCCATCATCTCAAAAGGGAGGAATAATAGTGGGGGCATGCCCTAGGGGAATGACTTCCACATTGCTTCACATATTCAAATTTAGTCAGGGCATGTTTTGAAAACATGATCTACACATTTGTCTCAATTTTAGATCTAGTGGGGACATGTTTTAGAAACATTTTATCCATGTTATTCAATATGTAGTGTACCCAAATTATAGTGGGGGCATGTTTTGGAAACATGTTCTCCATATTGACACTTATATCATTTTTCATATTTATCCACATTAACACTTACACTAGTTCTCAAATTCACATTATAGCTGGGGGCATGTTTTAGAATCTTGTTCTCCATGCTTACACCAATTTTTAAGATTAAATTATAATGGGAGGGGGTTTTTGAAAATATATTATCCACACTTACATAGTTTCAAATTGGCCAAATTCATAATTATATGATTAAGATACACATTTGTGGAAGAATCATATACATTGGTACCATTGTTATACACAGTTTAAGCATGAGACATACATAAGGTGCATATGATACGCAATGTGTGCCTAATATTACAAAATCAAATGATTTTTTGATTTCAAACACCTTCATAGATTGTCATCACCCACAAAGTTGGACTTTTATGGATTGTATTGAGCCTATATATGTAGTAGTTGGTTCACTTCCTGGTATGGTTTAGGTGATTAAATCACTCAATATTTATAATTTTATAGGTTTTATTTGATTACATAATATAGCCTCATCAGATTTATAGTTTGCATTGACTTGGTTCATTCAAACTCACTAGATTATAAGTATGATAGGGTTACATCGTTAATCTAATCTCAACTATCAGGTGATAACTCATCTTTTCACCAAAATTTGGTGGCATGCATCCTCCAATCTCTCTCTCTATATATATATTTAGATATACACACTTTCCATATTTTATATTTTTCATAATATTATATCTAATGATTCATAATGATATATCTTTTCAAATCAAATTTCTAAAAGGAAATATAGTTGTATCAATACACAAGTTGACTCTTAAACCTTGATATCTTTAAATTTTAATTATTTCAATTCTTTCAATTTCATATTATATGTAATGATTATATACTATAACATTATCTTAGTTTTAGGTTAGTCACCAATAAATCACTAAAGTTGTACTCAACAAAGGACAAGGTGTGTTATATATATCCAAGTACACATTTCTTCTCCTTTAAACCAGTAATTTAATTACTATATTAAAAGAGTGGGGAATATATATAGTATTTTTGAATTATATAGCACCTTAGTATTGTACACTTGGAAAATACATGTCATGGATGTACTTTCAACTTCTATACCTTTCCCACTTCTAAAAGGCTCATGTACACTATCTCTTTGTACCTAATTTATTATCTATTAGTCTAACCAATGTTACCATAATTACCTAGGAATTTTATCATGCACATAATTTTATAAACCTATTTATCTTCCATCTATAAAAGTTTTGGACTTACACCTATTTTCCAACTACTTGGACACTTGCATCCTAGTCAGACTCCTATGTTGATGCAAGTGTCCTATTCCATCACAAGTGTCTAGTGCCCTCAAGTCATATAATTTTCAAATGAATCACATACTAAAGGTTGGAATAAGTGATTCAATGTGAGATATTATATAAAGGTATTGGTTTAAATACAAGATAAACACTCATTAATTTCTCACCTAAAACATACCTAGTAACTCACAAGGTAACTTACTTAAAACATTATATCAAACACTCAAGTGAATAAAGCTTTTTGTTTCTCTTAATTTTAGAATAAGATAAGAAACTAGTAATAAGGGTATGGTATAAAGACCTATTTGGTGATGTGCACGTAATCTAGACAAAGATGGAGAAATCCTCTTTGGCTTGGAAGGAATAACCTATAGATAAGAAACCACTAACAAAGGAGTTGTTAGCAAGATAGTTGGGTGGATTGCCTAGCATGAGCTAGATCCAAGAAGTGTGAGCTTGATAGGAAGCTATCAATCCACTCTTAATAACAATTAATTTGAAAATGATAAAAGTATGGCACTTGCATAAAGTAAATGAAATGAAATACAAGAAGAAAGTAGAATGCTTGTTAAATAAAATGATTAAATATAGCTAAATTAGGTTAATACTTATGCTAAAAAGGGTAAAGTCAAGTTTAAAAAATTAAAAAGGGTTTGTGAATAGGTAAAAACACAAAAATTTAGGTTTTATTAGGGTTAAGGGGATAAAAATAACTTACTATTATTTTCTACCACAATGGCCATCAAGGATTGAGTGAATCATTAGTGATTAAGCTGACCATCAGTGGTTGGGTAACCAATAAAAGTTGGGGGTGACCATAAAAAATTATATTAACCATCAATAATTACCTATGGATTTCTAAAGATACTCAAAAAAGAGTTGTAGAATAAGTGAATGGTCTAATAATGGTTTTGTTAATGATCTAGAAGTTGGGAAACAAGGCATAAACAAGTTTGATCACGTCAAGGGATTAGAAATATAATAAAATAAAGAACAAGTAGAATATACCTTTAGCTTGTTAGATGGCTGATGGTTGAAGGTTGGAATAATTTTGCCAAATTAATAGTCCTTTGGCCTTAAAAGAAAATTTGATAGAGGTTCAGATCTCTTTTGCTATTGTTGAGTTGTTGAAGGAAGACTGGATGTTGGAAAGCTTAAATACCTATATACAAGAAATGCTTGTGATGATTGATCAATTTCACCTCTTACTCCCCTCCTTTTATAGGAAAAGATAAATGGAGGATAGAAGGTTCCCTAGAGGTAGAGGCTACTAATTTTGAAGTTTGGGAGTTTGTTAGCACTGTATAAGGAAAATATATTTAATTATACCTCGTTAGCTCATACATATCTAGTGATGGGTTAGAGAGGTGAGGACCTGACCATCGATGGTCAGGTTAACCATCAGTGGTTAACCTAGCCATTAGTGATCAAGTGTTTGAATAAAAGAGGTTAAGGTGGGTTAATGTTCAAGTTAGTAAGTTACTGAGTTTAGTTATCTATGTAGCTAATTAGACTTAGGGTCCTGATATATTGGTCAGTGGGTTGAGAAGAGTTAGTTGGTCCCTAAAGAGTCCCAAGCCATTTTAACACCTAGAAATATTTTTTATTGTCTATATTTTACCCTTTTTTTTATTTAGATTTGAAAACAAAAATAGATTGCTAGGTCGAAGGTCTATTTTCCCCAAGTATGGGAGGAGGTGTTCCCCTTGAAACCAAAAGTTGATGAGGTGAAATTAAAAGTGAGTCAATGTTTGATAAGTAGTATATGGTGAGTCATGAGGTTGGTGATAAAAAGTGTGGTTGGTAATTTAAAATGTAAACATGCACATAAAATGCAACTAAGTGTGATAACCCATATCACACACAGAGTAAGGTTGCCAATGTTGGTAAAAATAAGGTTGGTTCTAGAAGTGTGAGTGATAGGGTAACTAGTCTACAACATTGGTCATAATTGATCAGGTTACTCTATAAGTCACCTAGACAAGGTTGGTATTTTTATAAGTATCTAAGGTAGGAAGTGCTCCCTTGAAAAACACAAATGGTCTAGTCATGCACGAGGTGGTAAAAAATCAAATGTTCAACATGACAAGGTTGGTTGGTGTGATAAAAAAATACCAATACAAGTTCATCACAAAAAATGTGAGTGTTTGGGTTAAAAATGACCAATCATCGAGGTGGGCTTGGTTTAATGGTTAGTCAGAGAAGGGTAATCTCTAAAAGTTCAAGTTTTGGTTTGGGGGAGATCAGGTGATCTTTAAAAATTTGCACTTAGGTATAGGTGCTTAAAACATTTAAAAGTGATACCCTGACCATCGATAATTAGGGTTTTTAAGGTTGATCATCGATGATCACCTTGACCTTTGATGGTTAGGGTGAAACCCTAAAATCATGGAATATTAAAAGTGAAAATGAAATTTTATTTTCACTTTTGACATTTTGACCTCCATGCTTTTGTGCATTCTGGTGATTTGGTACTTTGGCATTTTTCTGAGAATTGACTGAGTGTTTTGGTGAAGTGGTGATTGGTTGAAGGTGTTTGTTAAGGTGATCAACTAGGACCAGATATGTAGGGTGGATGAGGATATGGCTGAGCAATAGGATGCAGGCTTTAACCTTGATAGTGATCAAGGAATGAGGTAGGCATTATTTTTTAAATTGATAGCTTAGTTTATTTGGGTGTGTTGAAGTTGAATTTGGGAAAGTTGTAGTTAATTTGATGGATTTTTTACCTAAATTTAGGTTTTGGATGAAATTTGAAAAATTAGTAGTTGAAATTTAAAATTGGTGTAGGAGTTGGACTGGGAATGGTTATAGGATAGAAAATGGTAGATTATTGTTATTATTTTAGTTGTTTTGATTGTGTTTTTGGTATGGTAGGTTCAAGGGTTTCACCATTGGTGGTCACACATAGTGACCATTAGTAGTTTGACTTGACCATCAATGGTCAACCTAATCATCAGAAGTCAAACACTAAGGCAAAAGGGTTTACCATACCATCAATGATTCATGCAAACCATCAGTGGTCAAATGTTTTTATGGGAAGTTGTGTTTGAATAGAAAGTTATGTTAAAATGTTTTAAGTAGTGGTAGGGTAGTTTAAAATGCTAAGTATAAATTAGGTAGAGGCAATTTGTTAAGTAGGAATAATGTGTTTGAAATGAGTTTGTAGAGTGAAGTGTTGGTTTGATAGATTATAGTAGGTGTGAAAATGGTTGCAGGTAAAGGTAGATGTTTATGAGAGAAACATTAGGTAGTAGTTGGAGAGGTGAGGATATATGTTTAAAATTTTGGTGGGTGAGTGTTATAGAGATAATGTTGTAAAGGTAAAGGTTAGAATAGGTTAATTTAGGTGAGTTCTTAGGTTGATAAATAGGTTGATATAGGTAAAATGAATGAGCAAGTGTGTGTGCTAACTTGATATTTTTTAGGCATGAGACTAGATCTGGATGAGGGATCAGGTTTTGAGGATCTTTTTGGACATCCATAAAGGGATGCTCAATGATGATTGGATGCATATGGAGGAGGTTAGATTAGGACCCATATGAATAAATGTGGTGATGATCAGGGTCCTCATTGAGAGATGGGATCTAGCCATGACCACCTTCCTACTATCGATATGAGAGATGACCATCCTATTGGAGGATGTTCACAATATTACATGACTACCTATTCAAGGGGAACCTATTTATCATATTGAGAGTGAAGAGAAATATATGGATCTATTGTATTGTGAGGATTAATTCCATGTTAGGTGGCATTCATGTGATTTTAGTTATGAGCCACTATACCAAAGGTCTATAGATGAGAGGTTCTTAATGATGATGATGATGATGATGGTAGTGTCCTATTTTATGTTGCCTAATTTGAGCAGTGGATAATTTCCTTATCTACTACTAGGAGTGTTGGTGGAGATGTTGCTGGGGAGGATGGTGTTCATATGGGCACCAATTTTATTAGTTCAGATATATAGGGAGATCTTGGCATTTTGAGCTCATAAGTGATATGGGATTAGCATTGGGTTTGTGCTCCATTGTTGGGCATACGAGAACATTTGGGTGCTAAGACCATTAGGGATACCATGAGATGGTTATGCTTAGGTTGACTACAGAGTGGGATTCCTATGATGGAGGGGATATTATGCTTTGATAGGGGTAGGTAGAGTAATGAGGGACATTGAATGGTTTATAGATGCATTAGAGGGTTTGGTTATGGGTGACATCATCTAAATACCATATGTGGACTCACTTAGATGGTACCTATACATCTATCACACTTTGTATTTATAGATCTAGAGGTGGATCTATGGAAGGAGAGTGGGTGAGATTGAGCTCATCCTATTTGATAGAGTTTAGAGTTAATATGGCCTTTCCTAAGGGATTTTGACTCCTTTCTTGAGGTAGATGAGGGAGGATCTGGAGTTTTTATTACTTGAGCCATAGCCAGTGGATGTAGTATTAGACCATGAGGATATACTTATGAGAGTAAGGATAGATGATACCAGTTTTGTTTAGGACTATGTAGGATGGTACTAGGCCATTTACGTAGTGGCCAATTTTGGATGGGATGATGTGGGCCAATAGGACATGGATGTGGATCCAGTTGGATCATAAGTATAGGGTGTTGGTCAAGATGGATAGGTAGGGGTAGTACTAGATATTTTACAAGCTCATATTATAGGTTTACATGGATATGTGGCCACATTTTAGGGCCATATTATGAATTTATAGGGTGAGGTTACCACCATTATAACTAATAGAGATTAGGCTCAAACCTCACTAGGTTTGGTGACCCAGGAGATGGATACACTGAGATAAAGGTTGGGAATAGTGGTATCACTAGTAAGAAGGCCACAAGGTATGATCACTATGACATGATACTTGGACATAGTTGAGGAGTTGAGATATTAAGAGGTTATAGTGTTAGCATAGTGTCCTAAGCAACAACAATGGGGAGAGTATAGGGCTAGCTTAGTAGGTGAACTAATTATGGTAACTCCAAGGCATTGAACCTCTATAGTGAGTGGACATATAGGCATCCTAGGAGGATTGACACTATATGGTAGTGCAAGTGCAAGAGGGGTCAATGGTAGTGGTGCCCTAGGGGCATGATATGTGATATGTTATGTATGTGTATATATACATGATTTTGATACTAGATGATGATGTGAGATCTACATGAGAGAGAGAGATTTACACATTATTACATGTATTATTTATTTTATGGACATGATGTATATATGATTCTCATGATGATATATATATATGATGTATGGTCATGGTTCATGGTTTACATGTTTTGCTATTTAAATGATTTATGATTATGAGATGTGTACTTAGTAGGTTTAGGCATGTGATGACTTATGGATGATGTTTTGTTTTGTTCATGGATATGATAATGAATGGATTGATTATGGTTATTTATGTGGTTTATGATATGATTTTTCTATTATTTTTGTTGTGATAGTATGGTAAATGTATAGGATGATACTATAGATAAATAGATGATGGATGATGTGGTTCATGGATATGATTAATAATGTTATGTTTATCATTGATATTCATTGTTCATGATCACGGAGATGTAAATGTGATTATGGTTAAGGACATAATGAAAATACATAAAGTAAGTTAAATAACAAACTTAAATGGAGGAAAAAGAAATGAATATCATGAGGTGCATGTCTACATGAACCAATGATAGGAGGGTAAGGAAAAATCACGATGCCTTTTCATTGGTAAGGACCTAACAAAACTGAAGTTGGATTAGCTTAAGGAACATAAACCTTTCAAATGCTTTGCATTAGCATGCTTTGGTTGATAGAATGATGTCTTGATCACATCATGTCAAGTAAGCTCATAATCCCTTGATTTATAGATAGTGTAAAGGGAGATAGATGATAGGTGAAAGGTAAATGGGTTAATAGGTAAGGTAACCTAAAGTGGGTTAGTTTTCCCCTTCTATAGGTGACCTAAGAACCAAAGTAGACAAGTCCATGTCCTATGTTAAGGTGTAGATTAATTGACGTGGGAAGTCTACTAATGTTATATATGAAAGTTGATTACATCTTTCTTGGGATAGCTTATTCTAATTTTGATATAGGGTCTTTTGTTTATTGATTTTTGTTTTTAATAGGTTGTGAATTTGATCAATGTGGGAAGATTCAAAGGATTTATTTTGACCCATTTGACTTAGCCATCCTTCAAGGGAGTAGTCTAAGTTTGGGTTTTTATGTTTGGTATCTATCCTTCAAGGGAGTGGTCTATCTTTTAAACAAGTTAGTTTTGTGAAGTTGTCCTTCAAGAGATAAATTTGATATGCTAAAGATATGTGACCCAAGTGGTAGTTTGGTATCTCTAATTGTTTTTATGTGAGGTTTTAAACATGGAAAATTCTAATTAGTCTTAGAGGTTTACATTTATGAGGTCAAAAAATTTATCACATGAAGGTTAATAATAAGTAAAGGGAAAGGTTTGAGGAATAAATTATCATGGGATTCCATATTGTGAGAGATGAAAAGTATCCATGAGAACCATGCCATGGGTAGAGCCATGGTACCCATATTTAGGATTAGGCTATAACTATGATGGATAATCACATGGTTCTATGTTGTAATTAGTTATCTATTGGGAAATACGGAAGCACACAATTGATTACCAAATACAAGCAACTTAAGATGTGAAATTAACCAGAAGTAATAAGTAACTAGAAACCAAAAAAACACAAAATATGAGAGACAATACACAACTTGTATTAATACTCTTCCAAAAGGAAACACAATAAAGAAGATTGCCACAGTTCTTCTTCCTTACACACCTCTAGGGCTCCCACACCTCTAGGGCATAAACAGTAAATCTTCCCTCAAAGCTCTCTCTCTTACGGTCCCAACACACAACTCAAACACAGAGTTGGTGTTCACCTCCAACCAACCAGTATCCACTACTGCTAGTACCCAAGTGCTCCACGCACTCCACAAGTACACAAACATACTTCAAGTAGATCTCCCCTGAACCTGCAACAACCTGCACCTCAAACGATCTTACTTATTAAAGGATCTTCCTTGCCTTTCGCTCTCTTTCTGAGTACACACTGTAATCCAAGTAGATCCCACCTGATCCTGCTCCCTATTATGTTGTTGTCCTCCCTGATCTTGCACACCTATAAATCAATCTAGTTTTACACACCTGTAAACCTAGATCATGCACACACATACACTTGCAGATCAATGATCTTACTTACCATATATATCTCCTAATATAGCCATGCACACCTGCTGCCCAAGATCCTACACACCTGAAGAACCCTTTTGATTCTCCAAAACCAACACCCACACTTGGCACTGCTATGGAACTAGGAGGAACACCCTTGCTCACCTCACACATAAAAGGAGCTAACTTTGCTCAACCCAAACTAGAACACCTTACAATATAGCCCATGAGTCTCTTAAATAGATCTCATGCAAACAATAATTAGACATCTAATTACAATAATTAGATTCACAGCTTCAAGTCTAAATTTGGATCTTGACATGCAAACACTTGGTTCATTAACTAACTACCCATAAAACTTGTATTTTTGAACTACACAAGCAACCGACGTTGGTCCCTGTCTACCTGGAGGTGACTGACGTTGGCCGATCCCTGACCAACGTTGGTTGCTTCTCTTCACTAATCTGACCAATGTCGACTAATCAAACTGATGCCAGTTACTTTGCAACTCAATAACCTTCAACAACCTCCTCCCCTATTTGCATCAGTGAAGCTTTTAGCTCCACAACCTAACAATCTCCCACTTGGAGATAAATAGCTACACTGTACCTATACCTATACCCCATCTAATCTATTTCCTAGCTTGTATCCCTCTTCAAGATGAATCCTGAAGACCAACCACCACACATCCCATGGTGCACCTCCTGTCATCCAAGTAACCTACCGCATCCACATCTACAAACACATGTAGAAAAGAACTTGACCCTGCATAGCATGTCGACCTACTACTGGTCCCTCTCAAATACCTGAGAATCCATTAAACTACCCTCTAGTGCTTCTTTCCCAGATTGGCTCCAAACTTTCTAACAGCACCCACTGCTTGGGCAAACTCAGGTATATACCAAACCTCATGTGATTTTGGACACTAAACCGTCCAACCCTTAGTGTGCTCTGGTTTTGCATCCTGAACCTCGCCAACACCTGATTCACATCAGCTCCCACTAGAGACAAAATCAACCTATGATCTTCCATGTCTCCCATGCCAAAGAATTTCACTGCTCCAAATCCCTCATGACATGCCACTGAACTAACCTTACCCTTAGCTCAACAAAACCCTATATGCACAAACCTGTTAGCTAGCATACTATCCACATATAGTAACAATATTATGTCATGACCATCATCCACTTGGTAAGACAAACCACAGTAGTTACCCTGACATTGACTAAAGCCATGCTTTGTCATCTACCTATCAAACTTGTACCACTATCCTGCAACTTCCTCAAGACCATATGACCTGGTCTTCCATCTCACATGTCCATTCTCTCTATTCTTTAACTAAGGTATCCATTCATCTTTGTGCTTTCATACCGGCTGGCAACCCTACCAAATCTCCTGCTTGATTCTACATTCTCATCATGCCATGCTCCCACTATTTCTTGGATCCTTCCTGCTCTATAGTGAGAAATGAGTATAAAGAAGAGGAACAAAAAATTTGAGGCTTACTTACCACTTTAGTCCTCCATATGGGCATTTGAGACTCCTTGACAGCTTGCTGTCTGCCCAAAATCTGTTATAGTGACTGACCTCAGTCACTACACAATTTGCATCTGACTGACGTCAGTTTCCATGCCCTTGTCCTGACTACCAACTCTATCGACATCATTATCCCTATTGCTGACATCGGTCCTCTTGACCGATGTTAGTCTTACCTATTGCTAATGTCGGTCCTCCTGATCGACGTCAGTCTTACCCTACCCGACATCACCGGCTTCGATCTGCACATGACCGACATCGACACATGTTTGTTTGATGTTGGTTCCCCCTGATCGATGTTGGTACCTGTGTTCACTTGTGAGTGATGAATTTTTACCCACAAGCTCCTTTGAATCAAAACCCATGTCCAAACTGCCCTGCTCAGAAGTATCCAGCCCCATCCACTGAACTTTGTCCATCATCTCCTCCAAGAACACCAAGGCTTTCTAGTTTTTAAGTCTATCAGACACATCTATCTTCCGCTTAAGAACATGTATCTCCTTCTTGCTCATGTGACCAAGCCTACAAAGCCACGTCCTTGCAATAGAAGAAGAATCAGTAATATAAGTAGATAGATAAAGGATACCTACTTTTTTACCACCCGCTAATTCAAGTGCATCCGTTGTGAGAGTTCTTGTGCATCTCTCATCACCCAACTTTCTTGAATAAATTAGCCGCATCTCTAAGACTGGGACCTGCATGACCTTCTTCAACACTCATATGTTGGCCACCTACAATTTCATCAACACTTCCCCTTTGCCAATACTATGACAAGGCTCACTAACCCCTCTACCTGGGGCTGCATGGAAAGAGGCAACAAAATCTATTAACCAAGATTCAACTTTATCTAGAGCATCCTGTGCAAAAACACTTGCAACATCTACTTCTTCATGCTTATCTACTACCAACCAACAATCTTTATTTACCTGCTCTTTCTTACCATAACACCGTAAGTGACCATTCATGCTATTTAGTTTCTCCATTCTTAGCTTACTTTCTTCTATCGTTGCTATACTCCCACTCAATCAAAAACCCCTGAGAGTGACCTATAACCAAACACAAAACTTGCTCCCTGCAACCTTAGCTCTGATACCACTTTGTTGGGAAATACGAAAGCACACAATTGATTACCAAATACAAGCAACTTAAGATGTGGAATTAACCAGAAGTAACAAGTAACTAGAAACCAAAAACAACAAAAAATATGAGAGACAATACACAACTTGTATTAATACTCTTCTAGAAGGAAATACAACAAAGAAGATTGCCATAGTTCTTCTTCCTTACACACCTCTAGGGCTCCCACACCTCTAGGGCATAAACAGTAAATCTTCCCTCAAAGCTCTCTCTTACGGTCCCAACACACAACTTAAACACAGAGTTGGTATTCACCTCCAACCAGCCAGTATCCACTACTTCCAGTACCCAAGTGCTCCATGCACTCCACAAGTACACAAACATACTTCAAGTAGATCTCCTCTAAACCTGCAACAACCTGCACCTCAAACGATCTTACTTATGGAAGGATCTTCCTTGCCTTCCTCTTTGCTCTCTTTTTGAGTACACACTATACTCCAAGTAGATCCCACCTGATCTTGCTCCCTATTGTGTTGTTATCCTCCCTGATCTTGCACACCTGTAAATCAATCTGGTTCTGCATACCTGCAAACCTGGATCATGCACACACTTACACTTTCAGATCAATGATCTTACTTACCATGTAGATCTCCTAACGTAGCCATGCACACCTACTGACCAAGATCCTACACACCTGAAGAACCCTTCTGATTCTCCAAAACTAGCACCCACACTTGACACTGCTATGGAACTAGGAGGAACATCCTTGCTCACCTCACACACAAAAGGAGCTAACTTTGCTCAACTCAAACTATAACACCTTATAATACAGCCCATGAGTCTCTTAAATAGATCTCATGTAAATAATAATTAGACATCTAATTACAATAATTAGATCCACAGCTTCAAGTCTAAATTTGGCTATTAACATGAAAACACTTGGTTCATTAACTAACTGCTTATAAAACTTGTAGTTCTAAACTACACAGGTGATCGACGTCAGTCCCTATCTACCTGGAGGTGACCGACGTTAGCTGATCCCTGACCGACGTCAGTTGCTTCTCTTCACTAATCTAACCGATGTCGACTGATCAAACTGACGCCAGTTGCTCTACAACTCAGCAACCTTCAGCAACCTCCTCCCCTATTTGTATCAGTGAAGTTTTTAGCTCCACAACCTAACATTATCCTCAAATGGATAAGAGGAAGGTGTGAGGATGAGAATCTTGTAAATTAAGGGACAAGCTTAAGTTAGATAACAAGGTAAGTTTGATCATTTTTTAACAAAAGAAAGGATAAATATGTGAAGCATTGAGAGGTTCAAGTTCTAGTTTACCTTATAGATAGGATAAATGATAAGCTCCTAATCTATACTTATGGGTTATGATGTACAGTCTAAGCCAATTGAAAGTAAACTTACCTCTTTTGCTTTTCTCCATATTAGTTCCATGGTTTTCCTTTAGGATTAGGTCTCCAACATTAAATTATAATTATTTCAAGTTTTTTTTATAGGCATGCTTGATTCACTCTTGATAGACATGAAGATGGTTAAGCATTGTGATGTTATGCTTGTCAATTAGGTCAAGTCATGCTAGACATTATTAATGATAGTCACTCTCAGAGATGATGTCTTGTAAGGATATGTGAAGATAAAGGATTTGGACTTTGAGAGGCAAGAATACCTCTAATTCAAAGACTAGAGAGAAAGGGGTAGCACCCATAGTGGTTTGAATGTTAGTGTAATAGGCCTATAAAGCAAAAGGGATGTGCAAGTGCCAATCTTGACTTGAAGCACTAACTACTTTGGTTAACATTTTATTAAGGGTTTTGTTAGAGGATTCTACCTATCTATTTACTTGTGGATAGTAAGGTGAGGAAAAACTTAATACCAAATGCATCACAAATAATTTGAACTTGATTGTTTTTGAAATATTTACCATTATCAATGATGATCTTATGGGGAACATCAAAGAGATAGATGATATGATGGATGATGAAGTCAAAAATCTTGTCAGCTATGGTTGAGATAAGAGGATTAACTTCTACCCACTTGGTAAAATACTTGGTAGTGGTAATGATGGATTGGTGTCATTGGGAAGAATGAGGATTTATTTCCCCGATGAGATCGAGTTCCCATTATCAGAAGGTCCAATAGTCTTTGGATACTTATAGGCCATGGGTAGGTGCATGATTTAAATTGGCATGTTATTGGAATTTAACACACTTCTTTACATAAGCATAGTAGTCCAGGTTGAGGGTGGGCCAATAGTAGCCAAGGTAAAGGATACATCTAGTGATAGATAAACCACTAAAGTGACCCCCACAAATTTTCTCATGCATTTCCCTAATAGCATGGGAAGCTTCATGACTATGTAGATAATGAATAAGGAGGTCATCAAAGCCACACTTGTAAAGGATTCCCACTAGTATGGTGTAATGAGAGGTACTCTAAATAAAGGCTTGTCAGGCATTCCTAGAGATATTAAGAGGAATGATGCCAAGGTTGAGGTAGTTGAAGGTTTATTTGTACCAAATATCATATGAATATTGCTCTACACTATAAATAATAAGAAGGGTATAATGGATATAAGAAGGTGTGATAAAATGGTGGATGGTAATAAAGAGTTTAGACTTAGTAGGTTGAGATGGGATTTGGGAAGAAAGAGAAGCCATTATATCTACTAACTTAATGGTAGATCATGGAACAGATTGGATAAGGTAATGATTGAATGATGTTAAGAGTACATATACAAGTTGTTTTTACTTTTTAAAGACATCATTCTTACATTTTTAGGATCTAATGACTTAGTTGACCACAATTTTTGAATTACCTAAGACACTAATGGTCTTAATTCCCAAGGCTAGAGTAGTTTTGAAACCTATTACTAGGGATTCATACTTAGCCACATTATTGGTACATTCAAAGTCATGATTTAAGGAAATAAGGTAAATGAGAATAACTCCATCACCCCCACTACATTGGCATTTAAATACATTAAATAACATGGTAATTTGGTAGGTGGGGTCCTCTTAAGAGAGAGTTATGATGGACTCATCTAGAAATGCAAGAGGAAGTAGTTGGTTGTCTGGTAATAGAGCTTCATCCAATTGGTCACTAATGACTTTCACTTTAATTTACTTTTACTAAAGGAAATCAAGATCAAACTTAGCTAAAAGCATGAGCCACTTAGCCATACATTAGTTTTGGTATGGTTTGGAGTGCATGTACTTGAGTCGATTAGTGTTAGTGATGACATAGATTTTGTGATTGAGAAGGTAATGATGAAGTTTGGAAGCCAAAAAGATTAAGGTGAGGCAAAGTTTCTCAAGATGGGTGTACCAAGCCTCATACTCTATAAGTGATCAAGTTATGTAGTAGACATCTTTTTCTTTGTGTTTTTCATCATGGTGAGCGAGCATTGCCCCTAAGGAATGGTCAGTGGTGGATAAATAAGGTATTCTTTGAGTGAATCAAAGGCTTATTGGAAATCCTTGGTCCACTTAAAAGATGTATCTTAATTAAGAAGATGGTGAAAGGGTTCAAGTCTATTTGATAATTGAGAGATGAAGTGATAGATAGATTAGATATTCCCCTAAAGACTATAGAGTTGATTGAGGTGGGTAGGAGGTAGCATCTCCAAAATTTCTTTGACTTTGGTAGGGTCTACTTTGATTCCTTGAAGAGAGATGATAAATCAAAGAAGCTTTTCATAAAAGACCCCAAAAATACTTTTTTTGGGGTTGAGTCTGATGTGAAAATGGATTAATAATTTAAAGATGATTATGAGAATGGCTAAGTGATCATTGTGTTGTTTATATTTCCCAAAGAGATTATCCACATAATACTATATGATTTTATGGATTAGTTAATGGAATATGTAGGTCATCTCATGTTGGTAGGTTTCTTTAGCATTCTTCAGGCTAAATGGCATGACCATGTAGTAAAAGGTTCCCCATGGGGTGATGAAAGAAGATTTATTTTGATCCTTTGGGGCAATCGAAATTTAATTGTATCTTGAGAAACCATCCATGAGAGATAACATCTTGTGTCTAGATGTAAGATCGAAAAATTGGTCAATGCTAGGCAAAAGAAAGTCATCCTTTGGGTAGTCAAGGTTGAGGTCATGAAATTTGATGCAAAGATGAAGTCCCACTATAGGTTTGGTAATGGGAATGATGTTAGAAACCCATTGAGGATAGTCAATGGTTTGAATGAAGTCGATAGACAAGAGGCATTGAAGCTCCTATTTGACTAAAAGCATGATGTGAGGGTGCATCCTATGAAGCTTTTATCAAATAATATTAGCATTATGATGGGAGATAATGTTATGAAGGGCTATGGAAGGGTTGATTCTAGGCATATCCTGATAGGACCAAGGAAATAAGGGTAATCTTATTACCATATTGTGGTCATAAAGGAAAGAAGGGTAATATTTTTACCCCATAGAATTCAAGGATTGTCCAATCTTGACAATGTAAGGGTTATCCTAAGTACCCAAGTTAACATCGATGGTTGGTTCATTCAACATGGTTTGGTTCTCAAGAGGAAAAGATTTATGGATATAAGGATCCCCTGCACTAAAGTAAGTGAGAATAGAATCAATATCTTGATGTTGGATGGTGTTGATGGTAGGAGAATCATGTTCTACCATTTTAGGATGGATGAGAGGAAGGGTTTTAGTTTGGACATCCTTTTGATAAGTCAAGGGACCCAAACTAATGGTATTGATAAAAAAAGTTAGATGGAATGATATTGAAATCCTTAGACTTCAAAGGAGATGGGTTTGGTGAGGATGGGATATCCTCATTGATGGTGGTGATGGGTTTAGGTGAGGTTGGTTCTTCTAATAGTATGAACCCAAGGCCAAATAACTCACAAGGTTTTTGGATTTTGATAGTAGGTAACTCATGAGATCCATGCTCATACTATCCTAGGTCAAATCCCTTCTAAACACATCTATGAAAGTATAGCTTGGTGAATGTTGGTTTGTCAAGATGGGAGAAGTTAGAGGTAAATGGTCAGGTGATAAAGGTATTAGTAGAAGCAAGGAGTGGATGATTAAATCCATCATAGATTAAATTGGTTTGATGTTTGAGAGGCCTAAAAGGGATGATGGTTATAATGTTGGGGTTATAATTAGGATCATGGGTGAGGTTCCCATACTCTTTATGAGTAGGGAAAGCAGCCAAAGATAGAAGATGATACTCCCCTAGTGAGAGACATGGGAACATGGGTTCTAAGGGGTATTTTATAGGGATCTAAGAAGAAGGGATAAATGAGCTAGTTGAAGATTCATTGATGGTAGGGGTGGAGGTGTTGTTGGTTTTAGTTGGTGAGGTGGTATTGTTATTGGTTGGTGGTGAGGTGAATGAATGAGGAATAATAACATCATTGGGTTGATATGTCATGTTGCATGATTAAAAAGGACTATTGTTAGCTCTTATAGTAACAATTTAGCCTTCATGTTTAAATTTGACACATCGGTGTAAGGTAGAAGGGACATAACTCATGGCACAAATCCAAGAGCATCCAAGTAAAACATTGTATTATAAATCACCCTATATAATGGAATTTTTTTTTGGAATGGTGTGAGGTCCCAAGCAGATGTGGAGGATGATTATCCCTAAGGTAGTGGCCATAATGTCATTAAAGGAGTGTAAGGCCACTGTAGTTTTTGACATGATATTATTAGGAAATTGAAGTTGGTCATAATCATGGGAGGAAATAATGTTGATGCTATCTCCTTCATCAGTCATCACCCATTTAATGTAGGTTTGATTGATGTATGCCATGATAAAGAGGGGAGGATCAAGATATTTTGAATGGATATAAGGTATTTTTAAATCTTAGAAGGTAACAAAGGTAGAAATTTGAAGGTCTCTAACAAAGGATGCAAGAGGTTAAGTATCTTCTCATTAAACTTTTATAGATTGCAAGGACTATACCAATTTTTGGTGGTGATGAGATGAGGTGTTGATTAGTTCATAAAGGCTCATATTCACTGATGTCTTATGAATCTATTTTAAAACTACTCATTAATGGATTTAAAAGGGTTAGATGGAGAGGCACCCAAAATGGATATTTTATGTTTTGGAGAAGGTGAAGGTAAAGGTGAGGGTGATTAGTTTTAGTTGGAAGGTTGAGGGGTAGTAGGTTATGTCCATGGTATGGACACTTTTACTTTTCCTTTATCCTTTTATTGGGCCATTGATCAGATAACCATATGGATAGTATGGATTAAGGGAGGTTTTGGGATAGATGGTTGCTTCAGTTCTTCCTCACTTTCAAATGAGAGTGGAGGAGTAGGTAATGTTGGATGGGTTGAGTCAGTGGTTGGGTTAATGATGGGCTCAAGGAAGATTCATTTGATAATAGATCATCCTCATCCCATACACTATGTAAAAGTGTTAGGAGATCTTTGAAATTCTCTATATAATGTCCATGAGTCCTATGTTATGATATAATCAAATTGTCATTGAACCATGATGGTTTAGGGCATGAAGGGTCAAAAATTTTGATGGGTGGTAGGGTTAAGGAAGAGGTTTTCAAAAACCTTAGTAGAATGGTTGAATAATATTCTATCAAAGGTGTTGAAGGTGTTAGGTTATTGGTTGTATAAATGGGAGCCTTATTAGAGTATACTTTACCATAGAAGTTGTAGGTAGTGAAATGGTTTTGGTGGGTGGTTGTGGTTGGGATTATTTGGTTATGGTTGGTTTAGAGGTGGAAGATTTAGATGTGGATGGTGAGGGTTTGATGATAGGTTGGAAGGTAGAGGTAGATAGGTTAGTTAAGAATGATGGGGATTTTGTTGTTTTAGTGGAGGTAGGTGTCAATAGAGTAAAAGGAGAAGGTTTACTAGATGAGGAATATGTAATGGGGATAATAGAGGGATGGGGTCCTAAGATGGAAGGTAAGTGGGAAGGAGGTGGTATGGGTCTAGTTCTAGATAATTTGGGTGGTTTCACCTTTTTGATAATTTTAGTCAAGGTTTTCTTTAATGGACTAGATGCGGTCAAGTCCAACTTCAAAGATGGGTGAGCTAGGCTAGGTGAAAGAAGTATTCCTAGATTATTGATGGGTTTGGTTAGAGAGGTGTAAGGTAATTTAATAATTTTAAATAGAGGTAGGTTAGATGGTTCTCCTATGGTGTTGGAATAAGTGTTTAAAAATGGGATTAAGGTAATGATAGGTTTGATGGTGGATGCAAGTGAGGTTGAAGGTTCAAATTTGTTTTGGTAAGGGAGGCCAAGATGATGCCAAAAAGTGGCTCTATCTAGGTTGGGTTGAGAATTAAACTCTATATTTTAGACTACTCTAGAAAAAGGCTTGTAAATGGATTTGATCTCTTGGTCATTGGTTTCAAAAGTTAAGCCCATGGGTGGCAGTGAGGGGATGGTTTCTTCACCTATGTTCTTGATGGAAGGTTCAAAAGTTTAGGAGGATGTTTCCTCCATGGAAAGTGTAGGTAATTTTATCTTCTTTTGGTATGGTTCCTAAAGTGAGAATGGGTGGTTCTAAAATAGGTGAGGAAGGTGTGATAGCCTCAAGTGAAGGAATGGAGATGGTTGATTCCTTTGTTTGGGTATCCAAAGGAATTGAGGGTAATTAAACCACTTTAGTAGGTGGAGTGGGTGAAGAGGTGGTTTAATAAATGGTTTTTTACTTTGGTATTTCTATCAAAGGAGATGTGGATAGGTCTATGGTCTCATCAAGCAATGAAAAAGGGGTGTTTTTTTCCTCTTTTTGGGTATCCAAAGGAATAGAGGGTGAGTCTACCACTTCAATAAATGGAATGAAGGAAGAGGTAGTTGAGATAATGGTCTCCCTAATTATAGGTCTACTAATAATGATGTTAACCATATAGACCTCATGAGTATGAGATGTTTTTAGTTTATTATTGTCATAGTTGGTGGAATGGGCATGGTTGGGAAAAGGTTTATGGAAGATGACAAGGACTAATTTAGGGGTGCATTGGGATTATCAAAAACAAATTCTCCCTTATCAATTAAATTTTGGATAATATTTTAAAGGTATTACACCTACTAACATCATATCCAATGATGCAGTAGAAAGCATAAAGATCATTCTCATTATACCAACTAGCTGTAAGGCAAGAGACATCAAATTATTGGGGAAGTTTTATTGGAAGAAGTTATATGATGTTTACTTTAAGTAGTTTATCCAAAACTAGATAATAATAATCCCCTATTAGATTATATTTTTTTGGGGTAACTAGGTTTTGGTTTTGATTTGGCTGGTTGGAAGAGCTAGAGGAATTGGTTAGGTTGGGTTGGTTGACATTTAGTGGTGGAGCAATTTTAAGGACAACCAAGTTGGCAGATGCTTTTGATTTGGTATTAGGATGGTTAGGTTTATTGGTGGTTTTGGTAAAGGAAGGTTCATTGGATTTAAAGTTAGATTTTTTTTTCTACAATTTTAGTTTTCCCTCATCAATGGCTTAGATTTCCAATTTTTATGCCATGGTGAAAGCCTTATCAAAAGTTTGGAAAGTTTAAACTTGAAGAGTAGGGGAAATATGTTTGGAACAACCCTAAGAGAAGAGATAGATCAATTTGGGTTAGGGTAAGGAGAGATAAACTTTGTTGATGAGACCTCTCCATCTACCTACAAAATCTCCAATTGATTCCTCATCAAATTTCCTAATGGAGTAGAGGTCGGTAATAGAGACCTTTTTAGATATATTGACTAAAAAGCGATATAAAAAGACCATGGAAAGTTAATAAAAGGAAAAGATGGAGTGTTTGGTGAGATCACTATACCAATCTATAGTTGGTCTAGATAAAGACATGGGGATGGTACAAAGGAGAAGAGAATCATCATATGCAATCAAATAGCAAGAATGGTGAAATGCTCTCAAGGGTTGTTACGGGTCCTCCTTGATTTGGAACTTGGAAAACTTGGGTAGTTACCATTGAGGAGGATAAGATCAAATAGGAATGGATGGATGGATAGGTTCATTATAGATTTTATCATAAGATAAAAGGTTATGAGCCCCAAAAATATATGATTCAAGATTGAACATCTTATCCATCAACATCTTAACCAAATCTATTTGATTTTGAAAAGTTCCATAATTGGATGGTAAGTTTGGTTAAGATTGGGTGGTAACAATGTATATATAAGAGGTAGAGGGTTGAGAAGATACCACATATTGGTATGTGGTCATTTTACATTAGGATGGTGCCACATAAGGGTATGTGGACACAAAAGGTTGGGTAAAAGGTGGTATGTATCCTTATGGATTAGGAACATATTGATAAGATGTCATGGGTATTTGTTGAGGGATAAATATGGGCTGATTTACAGGTATGTATGGGTTGGTAGATGGTTTGGGTTGAGTGGTAACTCTTGTGATTATAGGTGGAATGGTAGGGGGTATGAAAAGTACCAAATTTTGGAGAGGGGTAAAACTTAGTGGGTTGGTGGTGATAAGTGGAATGGTATACATAAGGGTATAAAATGCCCCCAAGGTGGATGAGGTATGGGTAATAAGAGGTGAGGTTGTCCCTATTTTGGAGGTGTTGGTTGGTGTAGTGGGTGTTTGGTTATTGGTTGGAATGTTGGATTGGGTTTCAGTTGTGGTAGTGGATGGGATATTGGTAGAAGAAGATATTTGGGTGATTAAAGGCTAGGTGGAGGTAAAACCAACCATAAGAGGGGAAGGCATACCATAAGGTATATCTATAGGAGAAACCAAATCAATAGGGGTGTGGTGAGCTAAGGTGTTGAGATAATGTTAGAGGTCCATGAAGTTGTTATCAAGGAAGGTAACAAAATATGCATCACCCTAAACAACTATTTGAGGCATGATATGAGGGGGAGAAATATTATGATAACTCTCAACATCTAAAGTATACTTCATGGAAGATGAGGAAGAGGAAGACAATGGTTCTTGGTTTGGTTTGATTCCTCAATTGTTGTCTAGTAAAGACCATGTGACAAATAGAAAAGAAATGGGGAAAAACTCACACCTCAAACAAAAAGTAAGAAAAAAGAAAATAATATCAAGGAAATCCAAACATACACTAAAGTGTGTTTAAAACATAGGATTATTTTTATATCATTTTTGGCTTATGGCTTAGAAAGTGTGAAGAAGAAAATTTGGTTTGTAGATTAGATACTAAAGAGGAAATCTAAGGTTGGTTATAGGTTATGTTTAGGTGCTCAAAAAGAAGAAATATGTATTGAAATTCAATGTGTGGCTTGATATTGGGACACACCCCCTCACTTCACACACCATAGTGATAAAGGTATCATCTGCTTAGCTAAGATATACTAAATTTTAGAGTTTGTACTCAACTAGAGAGCTGAGTTGGTTCTCCCCTTGGTAATGACCTCCAAGTAAGATGATAGGAAAGGGTAAGGTTTACCATTAGGTGATGAAATCCTATTTGGGCCTTGTCTCAAGTTTTTTTTGATATGTTGATTGATTATGTGGTTTGGTAAAGTGTGTGATAGCAAATATGAAACTATGATTAATTATTTTGCTTTTAAGTTACTAGATGAACTAAAACAAGCAAGCAATCAATGTATGCAAGGTTTATTTTGAGCCCAAAATGAATTTCAGATTTCATTGTATGAGTAAAGAATAAAGGAAGAAAAGGGTCACCTAAATGATGCTAGGGTCCCACTAGGCATGCCAAAATGTTTCTCTTAATTTTTTATCATTTCTTAATTTTGGAAGAAGATAATAAACTAATAATAAGGGTATGGTAGAAATACTTAGCTGGTGATGCATACATAATCTAAATGAATATGGAGAACTTATTTATCTTAGAAGGAATAAGCTACAAATAAGAAATAACTAATAAAGGGGTTGTTAGAAAGATAGTTGGGTGGATTGCCTAGCGTGAGCTAGATCCAAAAAGCGTGAGCTTGCTTAGAGGTTATCAATCCACTCTTAATAAAAATCAAGTTGAAAATGATAAAAGTAGGGAACTTACATAAAGTAAATGAAATTAAATACAAGAAGAAATTAGAATTCTTGTTAAATAAAATGATTAAATATAGAAAAGAAAATCAATACTTGTGCTAAAGGGGGTGAAGTTAGGTTAAAAAAATAAGAAAAGGGTCTATAAACAGGTAGGAAAATAGAAAATTAGGTTTGGTTTGGGTTGAGGGGCTAAAAATAACTTGTTATTTTCTACCATAGTGACTATTGGTGGTTTGTTGAACCATTAGTGGTTGAGCTAACCATTGATGGTTGGGTAACCATCTATGGTTGAGGGTGACTATTGGTGGTTATACCAACCATCGATGATTGCTTGTGGATTTTTTAAGGTACTCAAAAAAGAGTTATAGAATAGGTGATTGGTTTGATAATGGTTATATTAAGGATTTGGAAGTTGGGAAATAAGGTGAAAATAGGTATAATTAGGTAAAGGGGTTATAAATCCAATAAAAAAAGAACAATTAGAATATACTTATAGTTTGCTATATGGTTTATGGTTAAAGGCTAGAGAAATTATTCTAGACTAATATTACTTTGACCTCAAAGAAAAATTTGGTAGAGGTTTGGGTCTCTTTTTTTATTGTTGATTTGTTGAAGGAAGACTAGATGCTAGAAAGCTTAAATACCTATATGCAAGAAATGCTTGTGATGATCGTTAAATTTCACCTCCTACTCCCCTCCTTTTATAAGTAAAGAGAGATCGAGGATAGAAGGTTCCATAGAGGGTGAGGCCACTAATTTTAATGCTTGGGAGTTTATTAACACTGGCTAAGGAAAATATATTTAATTGTGCCTCATTAGATCACACATAGTTGGTGATGGGTTAGAAAGGTGATGACCTAACCATCAATAGTCAAGCTAATCATCGATGGTTAAGTTGGATATCGGTGGTCGAGTGTCTAAATAAAATGGGGTCAAGGTAGGATAATGTTTAAGTTAGTAAGTTAGTGATTTTAGTTAACTAAGTAGCTAACTAGATTTGAGGTCTTAATAGGTTGGTTATTGGGTCAAGAAAGGCTAGGTGGTCCCTAAAGATTCCTAAGGCATTTCGACACCTAGTATGGTTTTATAGTGTACACTTCCATATTTCTTCTATTTCCATATTAATCATAGGGACAACACATCTATAGGTATAAATTACTAAAGGATCATCCCATAAGCCACATTTGTCAATTTACAAGATAGTTCACTATTATACTTTATTATCACATAATGCATAATTCACACATAAGCCAACATGTAAGGGAGAACTATATAAATATGAGGTCTTCTTTAGAGTATTGGATATGTAAGAAGTGCTCATTAATATATGGGTCTTTAGGGTAGTTTGACACTGTGTGCCCACTAACCTATTTTTCCCATAGCCACTATAAATATGAATAACTAGGGTTTTTATTATTGATAAATAATAATAGTCCATGACCTAGATCTAAATTCACCATTGCAAAAGTGACACAAAACCTAGAAGCATCTAGGTGGTCACATCTAGTTTAAGTATGTATTTTATACTATACACCTATGTCCAAGTCATATAGTAGCATTAATACAACCATCTCATGTTGATTCAAGTGTCTATAGCTATAGAGGTATTTATAGAATCAGGAGACTAATCAAGACTCTAGATTTAGTCTACTTTCTACCTACTCTAGATCTAGATCTATATTAACATCAAAAATAGAAAAATTATCTTATGTTAATTATCATTTAAATATATATCATAGATTTAATTTCTTATGTTAATTATCATTTAAATATATATCATTGAAATAAAGGATGTCAAAGGGAATGAATGTGTGTGTATCCTTGTTTAGGCTTTCCTTATACTAATTAAGCTCATGTGGACATAAGATTCCCTAGACATTCCATAAATCACTTCAAGTTGAATATAACGCTATTTTATTTACCTTTGAATCTTACCCATTTACAACCATTTTAACCCATATTTTAATTTGGTTTGTATGCCTTTAAAACCATTTATTTTACTTGCATTTATAAATCAATAGTTTATAACCATTTACCTTTTATTGAGGTCTAGTGAGAGCTAAACCCATGTGTTATACACTTAGGATTTTGAACCCTTTATTCTTGATATTTTAATTTTAGGTTACCCTCTTTTATATCCATGGAATTCATTGGTCCTTACCTAATTTTCCAAGTATCATAGGCTCTATTTAATTAACATTATTTGATTTTGAATATACTGAGAGAAAGAGGATAGTTATATGTCACCCTATGCCATGTATATATTTTGGTGAATTAAATGTGAATCATATCCCTCATTTGGTTGGATCAATTTCATGTTTTTATTTTTAACTTAGTAAAAATTTCCATGCCATTACCCTAACTATATCATCCAACCCAATACAGTTTCCTACTTGACTACAAATGGTATTGGCTAGTGTGGTACTATTCTTGTTTTTCCAAACTACATTATCCAACCTAGTATAATTAGTTGTGTGTTTAAAACTATATCGACCAACTTAATACATTTTTATGCAATCCATTTCAATTATATCAATTTTGACTATATTAGCTAGTATGATACCACTTGGTTTGCCTATTTAAATTCATAACATGTTGTAAACTTACCTATTGAAATATATCATTTTAGATATTTATTTTTAATTTTCATATTTTTATTATAAAATGTGTTCCATTAATTTAAAAATTAAATAGGAGTTATTTTTTTTGTCTAAGTGATTGTTATTTTTACCTATGCCATGTGTGAGAGGTACTACTCTAGTACTTAAGCCATTATATAATACTATAAATAGAATTTAATTTTTACATAAAATCATGGTATATAAAAAACACCTATTGATTCTTATTTTTAGTCTCATTGTACCTTATAGATAGGGTAGTGTGGCTACAATTTTAGTGTAATCCTACATAGTGTGTTCACTATTATATGATTGTGATCAATATAAATAATATCATAAAAATAAATCAAATAATATATATTTACCTCCCTATCTTTATTTTTTTAAATATTTAATTAAATTTTAGCTTGCCTTTCTTATAAATTGTATCAATTAGACTTATACAACTCTATATTATGTTTTTTGAAATAATTTTTCTATCTTGATATAATTATATGTGTTTAATAATTACATGAGACAACCTAATATATTTATATGTGTTTTACCTAATAAATTGGATAACCCCATACAATATTAAAACTTAATCCAACTACATCAACCATTTTACCCAATTGATTTCCTAATGTATCAGCCTACTTGATACATTTATTTTAGCTAATAACTAATTGTTAGAGGTACAATCACTAAGAGGGGGGGGGGGTGAATTAGTGATGAAATAAATTAAATTCCAAATGAAAACTTCAAACTCTTAGCCACTCAACATAAGCATTCATAAAGCATATAAACCAGTTATTACAAAAAATAAAGGAAACTATGCAAGATCAAACCACATAACACATGGATTATGTGGGAAACCCTCATGGGGGATAAAACCCACTCTAAATCCTAAAAAAAATGGACTATAGCCTTATAATATATAACAAAAAAGATACTTTGGTGAAGAACCTACTTCACAAGGAACACCAACCCCTAAGCATGGACAAATAACCACTTGCCCTTAGATGTTGAGCACCCACACAACACCTCTAATATAGATACCTATATAAATCTAATTGAATTTAAATATGATGTATAAATAGTGAATAAAAACTCTCTTTAACCCTTCACTCTTCCTCAAGCCTTCACACATAAACAATGCATCAAAAACAACCCTCTTGGATCACTCTACACCTCTTTGCTCATCTTCAATCTTCAACCCTGCAAGAACACTGTTACAACATCATAGATATGAACTATAGGTAATACACATATTACTAAAACTAATATTATCTTTAATCCATACAAAAATCATACTCACACTTCACTTTTCTTTGCTTCTCAACTCTATAGAGCCTTCATGATCACCACCTTCTTGGTCAGCCACAAGAAATGACTTAACCATTAAGGATTCTATCCCACTTATTAAAATATAAACACCACATAAATAGATTTACCATATATTTTATAGATCACCCTTAAGCACCAACACCTTTCAATTAGGCCTAAGAAGCCCTTATAGGTCTACATAGACCTATTCATCCTTTTAAAACTTCACCAAGAAAAACTAGGAACACAAAACCATTTAAAATCACATATGTCCATGCCACATGACCCCTAAGACATCCTAAATTTATTAAATTCAAAAATACACACATTTTTATAATAAAAATCCATCAAACATTTGCCTTCTACATGAAAACACTATAAATGAATAAACAGTCAACTTGTAAGCAATTATTCATATTGAATATGGATTGGTCAAACCTCTAAAATCCATATAGATTATCCTCAAGCGGTCCACAAAAATTTATAATATATAATTCACCATGAAACATCTAAATAATATTAATAAAAATATTAAACATCCTTCTTAGGTCACTTGTAGAATAAATTCAAACCCTTAGTCAACTTTGAACTATAATAAATGCAAATGTACGACTAGTCAAACCTCCAAATCAATTTTCATAGATTATCCTTGAAGTTATCTACCACTTATATTTTTACTCCATCAAAAAAGTTTATAAAAAAAACATTATATACTATTTTTCCTTTGTAAATTCAAATATTTGAATTCCAATGATCACTTTTTAATGCAAATTTGGCTTTGGAAACTAGTGAAATTTATCTGGGAGAGCAACTTTAAACCACCATATATTTTGATATACATTAATTCAAGACCTTAAATTTTAAATAAATTATATAATAAAAAATATGAACAAATCCATGTGACCACTTTCTTTTGACACCTTCACATGTGTGAATGTTGACATCATCAATCTGCTTACTCAAGAAATTTTACCATGATGTCTAGGATAACCTAGAAATTCATAAGACTACTTAAATGAATTCCTTTCATTTCCATAATTATAAAAATCACTCTTTACCCCTCATATGACCCCTCAAATTATTATATAGTGGAGCTTGATCTTATTATAATGTCTAGTTCCTGATAGGAAGGGGTGTGGGGGGGAGACACGCCCCACTATGGTTGCCACCCCCACACCCTCTAAAGAAAAATTCTGTTAAAAATGCATTGTAAAATATTATAATTTCATATTAAATATAGACCATTCAATATTAAGTTACATATATAATGGTATAAATTATGTTTGTGCATTTTTGGCCTAATATTTAACCCTCCTTTGATATGAGGGTAATGTAATCATGGTGGCACATACTATGTGAGTGAAGAGGAGATTGTAGTATATGTATTTCATGTTTCATTTTTTTGGACTTAATAAAGAGAAGAATTGGATATTTCTATGTGGATGTATCCCATATTGGGTGAACCACATTAAATCTATGTCTATATTATGTTGTGTTTTATGCATTTTATTTCCATATTTAATTAATTAATATTACTAGGTGTTTTGTATTCCTAACACAAACGTGGTCAATACATCATCAACATCCATCATCTTACCTAACCAAGCAAACACTATAAGGTCCATGCATGCTCACTAAGGCACACTTTATCATTAATAAAAATAAATACATATCAACTCATGGACACTCTTGAACACCTTAGGGACATCATTGAAATCACCTCAACAATATCCCCATTTGTCATTGATGTCAACACCTATAAATGTTGTCAAAACCAACAACAAATCTATGCACATACTTTTTCTTCCTCTACAAAAATTTCCCCCCTTTTACGCAATGATAAATTAGGATTAAATATTGATCTTAAGGACTTGTAAATGTTTTTAAAGCCAAAATAAATAAGGGACCTCCTCTAAGAGATGAATTAGACTCCCCCTATCACTATGCATGTCTTTCTTTACCAATACTACCTCAAGACTACTTATTGAAAATAATTTTATTTGACCATGCACTTATATATGAATAAGAAATAAAAAATATAAATAAAATAGGAGTGATAACACCTTGATAACACTGAGAAGGACTCCCCCTAAGTCACCTAAACTTGGGTATCCCTTGAAAACCTTTAGACCATCTCCAACCATGATGAAATTTCATAGTTGCCTTCAAATTTTCTCTCACAAGCCACCCATATAATGAAGAGTGGAAACTTAAGATCTTTATCAAAAATATATGATGCATAAATCTAACTAAGACACATATTTAGGGATAACCATACCTTTGTTTTTTGAAGAAAATGACCAGAAAACACTCTTCTTCACACTAGACTTGCTGAGAGGCCTGATAACCCTACCTAAACTTTGTAGACCCCATAAATTTCTATATATTCACCCTCATGACTTTAAAATTCATATTTAATGCACAATCATATGATAACTTATGCATGCCAAAAATAATCATCCAAATCTTCCTTTGTACCATATCTCTTTCACAAACTTACCTATGAATTAGTCCTCCATTTACATAAATCCTCAACCATAGAACAAACAATATAGTTCCAAATGACTGTAAAGTACTTTTTGAGCACCCATTTATCCATTTAAATATATTAGGTGGCCTAAGATATCAATTCCTTTAGAAAGGTCACTAACCCATAGGGTACAAAACCTAGGGCATAAAAAAGAAATAGGGTCAACTTACCATCTTCTAATCAATGCCAACCTTTGAAACTTCTCTCACACCTTGAGGTCACCAATACACACCACTAGACCATTTTTTGAGGTCTGACTCCTTGAGGATCCATAGAACCATGAAATGGTTTTTGTCCTTTTAACCCTTAAGCAAGGACTATCTTACTCAAAAGGTATCAAAAATATTCAATTTTGTCCTCAAGATGCCATCAAAACTTGAAACCACCTTGAGCACATCTGTATGAGGTCAAAACACCTTTATATTCCACAAAGTCACCTTGACCACTCACAAATCTTGATTTGACACCTAGAAAGCTCATGAATGTGCCTACAAACCCTATGTATACCCCTATCACTATGCCAAAACACCTTAAATAGATCATGGAGTCCTTATAACATATCCTGAACACATTTTGCACATGGACACATCGAATCCAACTAACCTCCACCTTTGGTTGGCCTCATAAACCTCAAATACACCAAGTTTACAAGATGATCTCTCACTAAGTAATAAACACTAAGAAAAATGGTCACACTAAACAAATGGTCATGAAAGCTTCATGTGACCAATCCAATACATGAAACCCCATAGATTACACTTAGACACATACTCTATACACTCCATATCAACCTTACCTTCATTGTTCATGATTTGAGCTTCTAAACCAAACATCAAAATTTGACTAAAACTTGCCTTTAAGACTAATGTCCCTGAATAGATTTCTTAAAGCTTTCCATCACTAACCTCTCAATCAAGATCATGAACTTGTCAGTCCCCCTTAATCAATGACCTAATATGATTAATACAAGGTTTGGAAATATAAGATCATCAATTATTATCATAATGCCATTGGTTTTAAAGACCAATCAATAACTCTATATACCTTTTTACTAATTATAGCCTCTTATACATCACCTAGAGCACACACACTTGCTTTTACATATGAAACAGATCTCCCAAGAAGCATAGGCAGAGACATCCAATTGTCATAGAGAGAATATAGGTCCTAAAACTTATAAAACTCCCACATATCCATGCTCTCACTTGGATTACAGTCCTTCTTCATCATCAATTGACATTCAATGAGTCCTTAACTTCATTATTTATTTTAGACTTGGAATATTGCTTGATTATTTTGTCTACTTGAGCAGATAATACTTGCTCTTTGACACTTGATCTTGTACTTATTTCATCATGATAAACAATCCATTTTGAACCTATTTTTCAATCACCTCATTGGGTTTCCATTCATTATGGCTCTTTTTATCTATTTTAGAATTGACATTCATTAAAGTAGAATTTTGATCATTCCTATAAAACCTTGTTATGTCACCTCTCTCTTGACAATTGAAATAAATGAATTTTATTTGATTGTATATACCTTGTGTATAGACCATAAGATGACTCATTAAATTTTCAATATCCCATTCTTACATCTTATCATTTGATTTCTTGATAAAGGCTTTTCAAGATATTTCAATATGACCAATCCCTTGACATCTATAGTACAATATGTCATGCTTTCCTCATAGACTAGGTGACTATCTTGAGTGATAATATTCTTCATGCTTGTCATAATTCCATGAAAATATCTTACTGGGAGATTTTATTTTGTAATCAATTATCTTATGACTAAACTGATGACAAGAATAATAGTAGACATTGAAGGAGTTATCATACCTTATTACATTAGGTTGCTTGATTTGATTTGAAATATTGTATTTTTTGAAGTTATCTTTATTATTCATATTGACATTCTTATTGTATTTACTATAACTCTCCTTAACATGATTAGCCTTTTGATATATCATCACTATCTTCTCATTCTTTTTATCCTTTTGAATGTCTTCATGGAACCCTAGGCTTGACTTGTCATTTGAGACCTTTTGACTACTTAATAGGTCATTAAGATCAATTTTACTTTTCTCAACTTTATCATATGTTTTAAGATTGTTCATGGCTTGATCTACTTTCACCTACAAAGACTTCATCTCTGATTTATATTTAACACATTATTCATTCTTACTCTTTACCTCTTTAGCAAGGGTATAAACTTGAGTTTCAAGATGTTGAGTGATCTCATCATTCTCTTTGTCTTAATTTATCAATATTTCTTCAAATAAGCCAATTTTCTCCTCATAGGTATTTATCAAGGATGCTTGCTTTCTATTCTTGCCTTGTAGAAGCTTTAACTCTTCCAAGTTGTTTAGATATTTGTCTTTAAGAGTGATTTTCTCATCTTCTTCCTTTGAGCTATCTCCACCAAAAATATCTTTTCCTAAAGAACATTCTTCTTCATCATCCTCAAGAGTTATGAAAAATGTATCCTTATCCTCATCATGAGATGAATCATCACTATCTAATGTGTTTACTTATTCTATAGAAGATGAGTTACTCTCTTCTTCATGGTAAGGCTCTTACTAACTTTGTATGACTCCTTCTTACCATTTTTCTTGTTGAAGAACTTTTTGTACTTGTTAGGACACTCATATTTCTTGTATTCATCCTCATGAGATTCATTATGAGCTTATTTGTGTTTAGACTTTCCCTTACTTGGGCACTTAGCTACAAAATTACAAATTTTACCACATGAAAAACATTTAAAAGGAATCTTCCCTTCATATATACCTTATCCTAAAATTAGTTTTTTTGCAATCATGGATTCAAGTTGATCTTTATTAAGATCAAAATATTCAAGACTTAACTTGTTCTTCTTGCCTTCTGTCTCCTTGATCACCTTGTAGGCTAGTTCCTTCTGTGGTGGTTTGTCATCATTGACTCTCATCTCATAGGCAATAAGGATTCCATGTAATTCATCCATATTCATCTTAGTGAGATCATGACTTTCTTCTACAATAAAATTTTTTTGAGTCAAACTTAAGAGTGATAGACCTTAAAACCTTTTTTACTAAAATAAATTCTTCAATCTCCTCTCCAAGACCTCTAATCATGTTCACCACCTCATCAACCATTATAAGATCCAAAATATCTTCTTCCTTCATTTTGAGACCCTAAAATTACCTTTAGTAAGTTTTTAATTTATCCAATTTAACCTTTTAATCCTCTTTATACATGATTTGCACTTTGTTCTAGACTTCCTTAATAGACTTGCAATGGATCACCTTTGTGAACTCAGCCTTTGATAGGCCAAAAATGATAGCATTCATAGCTTTAGAATTGTTCTCACTCAACTTCTTATTAGCTACACTAGTTGGAGTAGTAGGGGGTGTAGAATACCCATCAAAAATAGATTTCCAAATGTCAAAACCTAAAGACATGATGTAGGTCTTCATGCTTGCACTCCAAAAATCATAGTTGGATCTATTTAATAGTGGTGCTTGCTTAGTAGAGAAACATCCTTGCATTTGATGACTACCCATTGTACCTTTGATCACCTTCAAGTGGTTAAACTTTCAAATAAGGTGTGGATCTGATACCAATTATTAGAGGTATAATCACTGAGAAGAGGTGTTGAATCAGTGATGTAAGTAATTCAATTCTAAATCAAAAACTTAAAACTCTTGGCCACTCAACATAATCATTCATGAAGCATATAAACTAGTTATTATAAAGAACAAAGGAAACTATACAAGATCAAAGCACATAACACATGGATTATGTGGGAAACCCTCATGGGGGATAAAACAAACTCTCGATCCTAAAAACACATGGACTACAGTCCTATAAAATATCAAAAACATGAGACTTTAGTGAAGCACCCACTTCACAAGGAGTACCAACCCCTGATCATGGATAAGCACCCACTTTCCCTTAGATGTTGAGCACCCACACAACACCTCTAATATCAATACCTATATAACTCTAATTACCTTTTAATATAATGGATAAATAGTGAATAATAACTCTTTTCAACCCTTCACACTTCCTCAAGCCTTCACACATAATAAATACATCCAAAATAACCCTTTTGGATCACTCTACACCTCTTTGATCATATTGAATCTTCAACCCTACAAGAACATTATTATGACAATATAAATATGACATATAGGTCATAAAAATATTCCTCACACTTATCTTCTCTTAAATCCATCAACAAAGCATACTCACACTTCACTTTTCTTTTCTTCTCAACTCTATAAACCTTCATCTTTGTTTATGTTTTTTATAGAGCCTTCATGATCACCACCTTATTGGTCAGCCACAAGACATTCCTTAACCCTTAAGGATTATATCCCACTTATAAAAATATCAAAACCACCTACATAGGTTGACCATATCTTTGATATATCACCCTTAGGCACCATTACCTTTCAATTAGGCATGCGAAGCCCTTATAGGTCCATGGAGACCTATTCATCCTTTTAACACTTTATCGAGCAAAAATAAGAACATAAGACCACTTAAAAGTAGATAGGTCTAAACCACCTTAACCTTAAAACATCCTCAATTGATTAAATTCATCACTACACACCTCTACATATGCAAAACCTATCAAACATTTGCCTTCTACATGAAAACACTATGAAAGAATAAATATTCATCTTGTAAGCAATTTTCATATTGAATATGGATTGGTCAAACATCTAAAATCCATATAGATGATATTAAAGGAGTCTAAAACACTATCCAATAGATAATTCACCATGAAACATCTAAAAACTATTAATAAGAACTTAAACATCCTTCTTGAGTCACTTGTAGAAGAAATTCAAACCCTTAGTCAACTTTGAACTACAATAAATGCAAATGTACAACTAGACAAACCTCCAAATCAATTTTCTTGGATTATACTTGAAGCTATCTACCACTTTTATTTTTAACCCATTATAAAATTCATCCATCATGAAAATTTATACATAAAACATTGTAGACTATTTTTCCTTTGTAAATTCAAATATTTGAATTCCAAACGGTCACTTTTTAATGCAAATTTGACTATGAAAACTAGTGAAATATGTCTGGAAGAGCAACTTTGAACCACCATAAATTTTGATATACATTAATTAAACACCTAAAATTTTAAAAACATTATATAAGAAAAAAAATGAACAAACCCATGTGACCACTTTCTTCTAACATCTTGACATGTGTGAATGTTGACATCATTAATCTGCTTAGTCAAGAAATTTTGCCAAGGTGACTAGGATAACCTAGACCTTCACAAGACTACTTATATGAATTAATTTCACTTCCATAAGTACACAAAGAAATATTAAACCCTCATATAACCCCTCAAACATTATCTATACATCACCAACATCCATCATCTTTCCTAACTAAGAAAACACTATAAGGTCCATGCATGATCACTAAGGCACACTTTGTCATTCAGAACCATGCATACATATCAACTCATGGACACTATTGGAAACCCTAGGTACATAATTGAAAAAAACTTAACACAAATACCATTTATTTTTTACCAAAATATATCAGCTAAATTTATATATTCTATTTCTAGTTCTAAATTACATCAGACAACCTAATAAAATCTTCTTTTTAGATCTAGAAACCTATTGTATCGACATGTCAGATACCATATATTTACTATGTACATCCTCTTTATCATACACTATATTTACAATCCACTTATCGCCATGATTCCACCTCTTATAATTTTCATTGGAAGCATTAACCCATTCAAATTTTACATGGTTGTTCTTTTCTTCTTTATTTATCCATGATTGAAGACAACTATTCATGGTGTATCTTCTTTGAGCATCAATTTATATATATTGAATATAATATGATTAAAATAAAACATACTAATAAAATAGAGGACCTTTCCAAGCTAATTAAGAACCTTGATGAAAATACTATTGACACTCCAAACTAGAGTACTAGTCTTAATAATATTTCTTCATTTTAGATGATAGTTGGGGAAACCAACATCAACATTGGGAACATTCCTCCCAAGACTAATGTTGGTAGACACCTATATAATCCTCCATAATCTTCCAACCCTAAAAAAAATTAAAATTAAAATCCACCTTTATATCCAAGACAAGTCCTTGTAAAAATGGTTTAAATAAATGATTCTTATGCAAGTTTATCTCAACAATCAAATGCTCCAAATGCAAAATCACATTTTCAAATGTCTATTCAACCCATCAAATCATCAAGAACCAAAAAAATTAAAATTTATATTCCCTCTTATTATATATTTCAATACAAACATAATTCCTCAACAAAAATTGAAACAAGATGCTTCAAAATCTTTAGAATGATATTTTATCTCCCTTGACTATGGCTATATACATTATAAACATTTATCCAACTATCACATATGATGGGACCAAATATCCTACCTTACATCTTAAAATCTTTGGAAACCTCTATAAGGAATGGTTTAAAGCTAACATTTATGATACCCAAAAAATTATAAGCAAAACCTTTGTCAAAGATGCATTAGAATGGTATAACTAAATTACCCAACATTCTAATACACAACTAGAGGATGTAGTAAATGCTCTATTTAAGGATTTATGACATCATTAAATTATTAATAATCACCCTAGAAACTTATTAAACACTGAAAAACTTCCTAATGAATCTACCCATACTTTTATCAAGCGATGGAAGTCTTTAGATCATAAATTGGATCTTAACATGAATGATGCTAATATTTTCAAACTATTTTTTACCACCCATAAAGCCCCTCTTCAATACAAGGTTAGGATATTTTCTCATCAAACATTATAATATTATTTTAATTAATCAAAATGGAAAAAATTAATTATGTCTCAATTGGAAATATCTTAAAAACAAAAAAATAAGTCTTTCAAAACTGCAACCAATGTTTTCACCACTAATTCTTCAAAAAATAAACCTCCCCAATCCAAAACAAGAACATAAAATTTAGATAACCAACATCCCTCCCTCTCTCCATCTAGTATGTATGAAATTATTAAGGTGTTATCTCCATCCAAAACATTCATCTACACTACTAACCTTCCATCATGGTATGATCCTAATAAGTTTTGCTGGTTCTACACTGATATTGGGCACTCTTGTGTACCCTGGTGTGTGCTCTAAAAAGTTGTTTTAATTACAATATTAGGTGGAAAATTTAACCATGATATTTTCAATGAAGATAACCATAATGAAAATCTCAAAACATATAATATTTTATACTACAATCCAAAATATACAAAGCAAAAACCTATAAACTCATCTCAACTATTGAATACAAATACACAACATTCAAACACATATAATTATGCTATTGATGTTGAATAGACCACTATGATACTATTTATTAATTTTTTAATGTGAAAAAGGTTAAATGCCATCATAATCCTACTCATAAAGATATTTTAACCAAACCTAAGAAGCCTTATTTTAAAGATCAACTTCTTAATACTACTACTACCATAACTACATCATCTCTTGATTTTCCTAGTAGTGATGAGCCTACTCCACCATAATAGCCTCAACCTAATACTTAAAACCCTTTTACTAATATTACTCATAAATTAATTGTTACTAATCAACCTAAACCTTATTATGTCTCCAAACCTAAATCACAATGGAATTTATTATATGAACTTAATTTTATGGATTTTGTTAACACATAAAACTCTCACTTTAGGTTTAACAACCTCTTATGAAAAGATTTATAGGCATGAGACCAAATAGAATTTTTTAAAGCAACCTTTAAGGTTCAATAAACCTTATTTTTTTTCTAAGTTGGGTGTGAAAAGGGATAAAGAAGGAAATGTAAATAATACTAAAATAACACTAAGGCAATATGTTGAGATATTTAAAGCATTAACCTAAAATTGCATAAGATAGATTGATACCTTAAACATTATAGACCATAAAGTAATATAAAAAATGAATCAAGACCTATAATGCAAGCAAAGATCAATCTATAGAAGTAGAGGAAAAGAAATATCAGACATGGATGAATTCCCACTCAAATTAACACAAAACATCACTTCCTCTTCATTGTTAGATGGAGAATAGAATATAGAAAGGCCTCAAGGGTACAATACAAAACATCCAATCACACCTATGAGAAGCACCTTCTAAGGTCAAAGAATGAGAAAATGCTAGCTTCTATTCTTCTATTCTATTACAAATGGTTGTTTACAAAAGTAGTAAATACTATTAAAATGATAACCAACCCCTTCCAAAATGGATAAGCCTAGACTATTTTGGTGAGATTGCCTCTCATGGGAATGACACCTAGAGGTCCTAACACTTGTTCCCATGATGATGTTATTGTAACTAAATGAGGGTCTCAAGCTCATGAGTATAGCTAATCTATAGATCCTGGATATGACACAACTACATCATTTTGTTATGACCATGATGTTGAGGTGAAGCAAAGTAATGCCATGTCTACATCTCTAGATTTATCCCTACTATGTTGTATTCCCTCAGCCTTGGTCCTTTACAAATCAATATATTGCACTTTAAGCTAGGATTAAAGTGTTTCAAAAGCTTTGCTAAGAAGGAGGGACCCGCACTCTCATCCAGTGGTGCTACTCCAAGCTTTGATATGAAAACCTTTGCCTTTGAAGAGTGTAATGGTGCCACATGGAAATGATCATTTATTTCTTTTCACAACCAAATGGTGGGTCCCCTTTAATCTTCTCTATCCAATGACACTACTTTGATTTATAATATACCAAAAATGCTCCTAGATAAGCACAAGGATGACATGTGTTGAGATGGCACTTATTCAAGGTGAAGTTGGGCACTTCCTTTCTAAAGTGAGCATGAGGGTGCCACATGTTGAAACAATTTTCACCATGTAAACAACTTAGTGGACCCTATTAATTTACCAACTAGCCAATAGTACTGCTCAGAGGTCTGACTCAAAATGAAATGGCTTATAAGAGCATAGGGTTGCCACGTGTTGAGATAACACTCCACTAGAGTGAAATGAGAACCTCTTTGAGCTAGATGAGCATTAGGTTACCACATGGAAGAAGTAGATGAAGGCTGATACTTAGGAAAAATTTCAAAAAGGGGCCCCGAGAAAGGAAAAGGCTGAAAGGAGAACTACTAGAAGGTGCTAAGGAATTGCTAGCTACCTTGAGTGAGTCCAAAGACAAAGATGAACTACAAAATAATAAAATGTGGATTTCTATCCATAATTCCTAGCAACTTATAGGGTCATCTAACTATGGATGAGAGAACCAAAAACTTGGGTGTGAAAACTAATTGAGGCAAAATTTCAAACTAGGAGGAAGGCTCAAAAAATTATAATTTTTGAAGAGCCACCTACAAAGGTGCCCACTCTTCCTTCTTGGGTTGGGTTTTCTTAATAAGATCCTTGAAGGCTCTATCCAGATCAATAATCTCCTTGAAGGAGATGCTTCTCAAGCCTTGAACAACTACCAACTTTTATAATTCAAGACTTTCAAGTGGTTATAATATCTTCTCCACTTCAAAGACACTAGGTGATTAATCAAGAGCTATGACAATGGTCTGGTCATTCTATTTTTATTCCAACAACACTCTGATTTAATCCTTAAGGAGGATGTTTTTATTTACTAAGAAAGGGTAAGGAGTCCTAGTTGGACTAGTTGTTCAATGTGCCCTCACCTATCTTGGACAACCTACTTTAAGGCATTAAGGAATGCCTTGCACTTGTCGGTTGCCTTATTACAACCTAGAAACTCATTAACTTTTACCATTACTTACCTATGGTTAGCCACCATTTCTTCCTGTAGCATCTTGTCCAAAGTGTTATAGATATTTTAGATGAGGATTTGGGAATCTAATACCTTGGGATCTATGAAGGCAATGACTTGATCAATAGATGTGCTTACATGCAAGCTCAAATTCTATGAGTCCACAATAAAGGTGAGGGATAACTTCAAGTTTATGGCTACACCCTTCGTCCTATTTTAGTAATATTTGTATAGCTACTAGACTATAGGGAGTATTTCTATGGCCTACGAATGGGTGACAAGGTCATTCTTTGACTTATAAATTTCTTGGTCCTTGACTGAGGATTCTCATTATTCTTGCTACTATAATTATTGAAAAACTTGATTAGATTTTGAGAGATTTTGGTAGGTCTATGCCAGTTCTTATCACTCTAGAGAGCACATTATTTGAGGATGGGTAGATCACACCCTCACTCTAGTTGATACAATGGGAACTTCTCAGAGTGTGGGTGACTCTTTGATGAGAAGAATCTCCAGAGAGGGTTGGTTCCCTTAAGATTTTTCAATAAATTTGACTACTGTGATTTCTAATATGAAAAGGGTAAGAGAAACTTGAAAGTAAATCCTAATTAAAGGGGGTGATGCACCTGAATTATTCAAATCCTTTAAATTTATTGAAATTAATGTACACATATAATCAATAAAATTCTTATTTTTATCCTTAAGCAAAAATGTTTCAGATGAAGGGTTGAAAACCTCTTCAAATGACCTACAAAAGGTGAGACAGAGAGAGATAGGTGAGGAAGGGACTTGACAAAAGGAGATAAATATCACTTATATTATTATGCACAATAAAATACACACTATTTTTTTGCTAAAACTTAGATACATAACAAAAACTTCCTTTATTGATAAATGGTCCAACTTACAATTTCTCTCTTAGCTTTAGGCCTCTAAAATGGCTTCAAAGAAGCCAATATTTAAGTCTAAAACATTAAATAAATCCAAATTGGCATGAAAAATATAAGGATTAGTTTTATTTGAGTTAAAATAAGACTAAAATCCTTTTACAATATTAAATAAAAGATTTAAAATCTTCCAATTTTTCAAAAATTATATGTTCTTCATTTTTGGCATAGAATTGAGAAGTGGTGGGCCCATGTTGACTTGTCAACCTTTCTTGCATGAAAATCATGATATAAATTAGAATATATATCTATTTTTAAAGTTTTTTAAAGTCTTTATCTTGCATGAAAATTATGAGAGATGCATGAAACTAGTCAAACTAGTTAACCGAAGAGATTTGACCCTTAAGGACTACTTAACTCAACTTGAATTCAAATTTCATGAATTGAAACTTGTGGATTGACTTGATAATTATATATCCAATTAAAAAACGTATATTCCATGTGGTAACTCCAAAATTAATTCATTTGATAGATTTTCAATGCCATTCTTTACCTGCTTGATTGACTAATTAAGCCTATTAGGCCTAACAACCTATCCTCGTGCATTTAGATTCCATTAAACCTAAAAAAAGATGCCATGGAACCTAAAAAAATAATTAAATGTAAATAAAAAAACTTTTCTCAGCATAATATATTTTATTTTGATGAGAAAACACTCACCATTCAGTTAATAGGGTTGACTAGGCCTATTTTGCTCCATTTTTCTACAGACTAGCCATTTTGATTGAGATGGTTGGGACATTTTTGGTATGATTTATTAAAAAAAATATATGATGAATAAAAATTCTTATTATTTGATCTCCATTTATTATATTTCATTGAATTATCTTGTACTTAATTTTACATGCTTTTCTAATAAAAAACATGATTTCTATCCTCATCTGTACATCTCCATACATAAAATTAAAATTTATGGAATCCTATCTGAGTGTACTTGAAATTTTAAAATTTATAAGTTTGATGCAAGATGATTTTATGGAAATAAAATCAACTTTTTGAAAAACTAGTTTTTAAGGGTTTAGGCAGGCTTTGAAGCTAGATTTTCAAAAGGATGGTTCATAAAGTACAGACCTCAAAATACTAATTTTTTTATATTTATGTGTATAAAACTTATCCCCAAAACATCCATAAAAATATTATGTTCCCATTCAAAATATATAAATAGTTACCATGTGGAGAAATCTACTTGTGGGGTTTTGACTGCATTCTGAGTTGCCTATACTCTTAATGATTGTTCATAAAGTAAAAACACTCAAATGGTCTCAATTTTTCATGAATTATAATTAAATATTATTAATAAAAACATACTAATATAATTCATCCAAAATCCACACGTAGTGAAAAATATGAGCATCTAAATAGGAGGCTAGGAAGGGTATCTAGAACTGAAAAAATGAAAATTTCACCAAACTGAAAATAAATATTCACATTATTACCAATTATTGAAAAAAAATCATGGGGTCTTTACCATTCTATCAAAAAACTCTAAAATTACATTTTTCTTGAAAAGTCAAAAAACCCCTTTTTGTCCTTTATGCATGTTTGCTTGTAAAACCCTGTATGAGCATAGTTTGCTTAAAATTTAGAGTTTTGACACTTTTTAAAGGTATTATTATGATTTAAAAACATCATACCATGATTTTCAAACTTATCTAGACCTAGAAACCTCTGTAGCACTACAAAATGATGCTTTTTCCAATGGTGATCTCCAATGGACATGCTAAGGACTGTTACAAAATAGAGAGTATATCCACATTTTAAATGGACATTAAACTTTTTCATAAGTTTATCCAACTCATAATTACTCTATGTACAAAATTTTAGGTCCTAAAACCACTCAGAACTCCTAGAATGTTCAATTTTCTCTCAAAATTGATCCCTGTGCATGGATTGTCTGCATATTTAAACTTGAAAATGCTCTTTTGAAATGACAATGACCCATTTACAATATATTTTTAACATTTTTTGTCAAAATTAGTAATTTTTAGGCCATAATTCTTTGGTTTGACCAACTTTAAAAGGCTATGACCAGTTTTAGGAAAGTTTTGTATGATAGGAGTAATAATTTGGCCTTGATAAATCAAATAGACTTGGATATACACTCAATATTAGAAGATATTTTATGGGCAAAGACACAAAAAACACAAAAAACATGTGCATTTAAAGGAAATGACAACAACAACATGGAAAGGAAAAAATAACTACTTAAATCATGTGTAGATATGCACTTAGAGGATTAAAACACAAGGAGTCTATTGTGTACAAAATAACCTCCACCTTGTTGGCCCTATTGGATCAAATGAAAAGATATTTGATGCACTATGGGACTTTGAAACATATTTGCTTCCTTTTGATAGCTCTCTTCTGCAAATGGATCACATATATGTTCATATGCTCTGGATGATGTAGCTAGGCCTCCAAATTCCATTATTATGTGTATGAATTGAATATATGGATCTAAGATCCAATCATCCTCCTATCATATTCTTCTTTGTTGCACCAAAAGTTTTATCTCTACCTCATTCATAGGTTGATCATGATTTGACACATTTTCATTTAATGATTGTATTAACAATTCAGCTAGTATACCTAGATTTATATCTTCATTTTGATCCATTTGAGGTAGTGGCTCACTGAGATCTTCAACCTCTTGGTGTGGATTTAAACATGGGTGTAATATTTCATTAATTTCTTCTTGATGAATAGTTTCAACAATATTCTTTACAAATCATTCCTGAATCTCCATATGGATTGGAGATGGACTATCAAAAATTGCACAAAAACTCTCCAAATCATCCCAAAAGGCCTCTTCAACATGATTAACTAAAAGGATATGAAATTCATTTGCAATCTTATGATTTAAAACATGTTGATCACATATTTCTACCTTTTGAATGGATTCATATGAAGGTTCTTGATCTACTATACTTGCTTCATCTTCATCTTTTGTAGAGAATGGCATCTCATCTATCCACTCAAGCTCCAACTCATTTTGTTTTGGGATCTCCAGAATAGCATTATTTTCTTGAAGCTCCAAAACATTGATGAAATCCTCAAATGAATCATCAACCTATTGTTTTATCTCATCATCAAAATCTATTATCTTAAGCTCTTCAATTTCATTCAAGAAAGCATGGTATAACTATTGCCAATGATCATCTTCTTCTTGATCACTCAAGTCACCTTTATTTTCTATCTCTTTGGCTGCATCTTCTTCATTTACCTCACAAAGAAGGTCTTTTTCCAAAAGTGGCATGGTAAATCCTTAAAATTATTCAATAAGATGTGAAAGGTCTATATAAGTAACCATATATACCTAATTTTGTTCATGAGGCTACTCTTCTTAGATCACCTTGACCTCATCCTTCTACACTTTTTTTTGAATGGCTTTCCATGATGGAAAGGATTTAGGCTTCTGAGGAGGAAGGGATGAAGGATGAATGATCTCTTGATTGAATCTAACATCCTGAATCATCTACTTGATTGTCCCTATTTCTTGATTAATTCCATGATATGGGTCTAAGATGGGAAAGATAAAGGCTCATTTTTGACATTTTGATTTGGGTTCTCCTCCTCTTTCCTTGTCTTCAGCTCCAACTCTCTGATATACTTATCAATATTTTCTTGGAATATATTCTCTTTAAAGTGGTTAGTGATCTCAATAGTATGTTATGCCATAAAAATCTCCTCCTTTCTTTGATAGTTCTCTTGGATTGATCTCCAAGAAGGAAAGGTCTGAGAAATACATGAACTTGGCAAACTCAAAGGGGCTCTTGGAATTTTCTCTTGAGAAGGAATGGATGACATAAAAGGAGAGTGAGGTTGGTCCTATTGTTCTTTGAGGCCTTTTAGTTTTTCCTTAATAATTTGAATCCTACATCCATCATCTCACCAATGAGATTACCCTAATTTTCCCTCTAAGCAGGTGTTCATTGCTCTTTCATTTGATTCAAAGACTCTCTCACATAATAGATCTGGTGAATAGGGGTATCTTGGCCATAATAGCTTAGTGAGTACAACTCTAGTGCATGCTTTTCAAGGCTCACTAAAGTTTGTTTAATTAATGGTATGGATTGGGTAGATGTAAAATGGCCATGATTAGGTTGACTATATTGGTAGGATAACTCATGATAAGACTGGTAAGGGTTAGTATTATGATATAATGGTTGTTCATATGAAGGATTAGGGTAGTATTCTTGCATATATGACTGATATAGATCCTAATACTCTTGGTGAGGATCATAGTGTGGTTGGTCATACTGATCATAATGAGGATAATATAGAACCATACTAAAACAAGCCATTTGAGACCATTAATAATCTAAATACTGAAAGTAATCAATATTCAAATGATACCTAATGTTCATAACCAGATTTGAGTGCTTGAAAGTTATACTCATCTTTTGGATGCCTCCAAATGTTAGTGCATAAAATGAATATCCCACTAGGCATGCTAAAAACTATTATCACTCTAGACAGTACCCTATTAGAGGATGTACAGATCACACCCTCACTCTAGTTGATACAATGGAAACTTCTCAGAGTGTGGGTGACTCTTTGATGAGAAGAACCTCTAGAGAGAGTTGGTTCCCTTAAGATTTTTCAATAAATTTGACTACTATGATTTCTCATATGAAAGGGGTAAGAGAATCTTCAATGAAAATCCTAATTAAAAGGGCTGATGCACCTAAATTTCTCAAATCATTTGAAGTTACTAAAATTAATGCACACATGTAATCAATAAAATTCTTATTTTTTTTCTTAAGGAAAAATGTTTCAGATGAAGGGTTGAAAAACTCATCAAATGACCTATAGAAGGTGAGATAGAGAGAGATAGGTGAAGAAGAGACCTACCAAAAGGAGATAAATCTCACTTATAAACTGATGCACAATTAAATACACACTATTCTTCTATCAAAACTTAGATATAGAATAAAAACTTCCTTTATTGATAAATAGTCCAGCTTACAATTTCTCTCTTAGCTTTAGACCTCCAAAATGGCTTCAAAAAAGTCAATATATAAGTCTAAAACCTTAAATAAATCCAAATTATCATGTAAAATAGAAGGATTGGTCTTATTTGAGTTAAAATAAGACTAAAATCCTTTTACAATATTAAATAAGGACTTTAAAATCTTTTTATTCTTCAAAAATTGCATATTCTTCATTTTTTGCATAGAATTGAGAAGTGGTGGGCCCATGTTGACTTGTCAACCCTCCTTTCATGAAAATCACATCATAAATTATAATATAACTTCATCTTGAAAGTGAATTTAATTTATTTAAAGACTTTATCTTACATGAAAAGCATGGGAGATGCATGAAACTAGTCAAACTAGTCAACCGAAGAGATTTGACCCTTAAGGGCTAGTTAACTCTACTTGAGCTCAAATTGCATGAATTTAAACTTTTGGATTGAATTTAAAATGCTATATCCACTTGAAAAATATATTTTCCATGTGGCAACTCCAAAATTAATTCATTTGATAGATTTTCAATGTCATTCTTTACCTACTTGATTGATCAATTAAGCCTATTAGGCCAATTAGGCCTAATAGCTTATCCTCTTGCATTTGGACTCCAATAAACCTATAAAAAATTTACATGGAACCTAAAAAAAAATTAAATATACCTATAAAAACTTTTCTCATCATAAGATATTTTATTTTGATGAGAAAAATGTAGACACCTAAAATTGGGCACCAATGACTCCAACTAGGCTTTTAACCAATTTCCACCTAAAATGCACAATTTGTCCTAAAAACACTAAAAAATGATAAATTATGTGAAACTAGCATATTCAAGTGCTAATTTTGGCTAGGGTATCCCTAAATGGGGAAATGTAATTTGTGGGCCAGCTAACTTTGATCAGATCATTTTGAGTCAAAATGCTAATTTTGTACCTAGGTGCTCCAGATTGATCTTTCATATCAAATATCTTACATGAGACACATGCCTTTGTTATTTTCTATTAATAACATCCTAAATGGGAATATGGTTCCAACACATCTGACATTGACTTCTAATTCTTATCCAATCAAATTTTGGACCAATAACAAAGCATTTTGATCAATTTGAGTAATTTGTGCACAAAGTGCTTAAACATGCTTAAGATCTTATTAATCCAAATCAAGGCATAATTAATTATTCCATGAAAACTTGTTGAATTATTTTTTTTGAATATTAATATTGAATATATGCATCATCAAATGACTTCATGTCTTGGGAAGACTTCCCTAGGCCATAAATACCACAAGTATCAGGATTCATGCCTCCCATGCCTCATCAAAGCCCTCCATTCCTCTTAATTTATCCTCTATCCCAAATATTTATGAGCCTATTTATCAATTTTAATTTCAAAATTGGATTAATCCCTAGCCACACATCTCAATCTTGAGATGGATGGTTCAAGTTGATTCTAGACATTCTTAAAAATTTATAAATAGAGAGGCCATGAACATCATTTCTAAGCTATTTTGGTGCAAAGTTATTATGCTCAAATTATCAGAGTTGTTGCAAGAATTTGGATAATATGAGTGCAATGGAGACGTGATCACATGAGATGAAGCAAGTGCACACCACATAGATGCTATAGCAATTTGAAAATTACACAAGAAGATAAATTGCACAAGACAAAATGGAGAAAACCAAAATCTGATTAACATGAGATGGCCAAAGTGAGGAATACATATAGGAGAGTACGTAAGTAACTCCTCCACAAAACGTGGACAAGGCACCCCAAGAATATATTGTAACTCCTCCATGAAAGGTGGTGATAAGGTGCTAAGAATAAAGAAGTAACTCCCATCAAGGGAGTTAATTATGACATTCTTATGCCACATCTATGACACACAGCTCCACAAAAGCTAGCCTATCCCACAAATGTAGGGAAACTCCAAGTATGCACAAGAAATACAATTTCCCTAATTAAAAAATAGGGAAAAAATAAAAACCTACACTAATACCCCCTGATAAGTGTAACTTAGGTGGGCAGTGTGAAAATATAAAATGGGTCCCAGCAACTAGGCCTGATGAGGTACCCATGTACAAATGCAATCTCCCATAAGATACAAAAAAAGAGAAAACCCATAGTAAAAAACTCCCCCCCAAAAGAGAGACATAAGATAAAGAAGAGGCTAATAGGCCCCCCCAAAGATGATGTTGCTATAGATGTAGACTGTACCCCAAGAAGATCTCGTAGAAGAATGAACTTGCTCTCAGTGAAAGGTTTGGTGAAGATGTCTACAACCTGCTCTAAAGACTGGCAAAATATATAGTCAATGACTTGACTATGAATAAGCTCCTAAATGAAATGCATGTGAATCTCTATGTGTTTGGTCTACTAGTGCTGAACTGGATTCCTACAAATCTGAATAGTACTCTAGTTGTCACAATAAATGATGGTGGGCTGTCTGATAGGAATGCCAAACTCAAAAAGAATCCCCTAAAGCCAAATAGCCTCAATAGCTGCATTAATGGCTCCCCTGTACTCTGTCTCTATGGATGATATATCAATAGCATTCTACTTCTTGCTAGACCAATTGATAGGACTAAAACCTAGAGAGAAACTATAACCAGAAGTGGACTTGTGAGTCTGTGAATCGCTAGCCCAGTCTGAATCTGTATATCCAACTAAGTCAACCTCTATGCCAAATTTGCAATGAATCTCGTATCTATGTGAACCCTATATGTAATGCAAGATCCTCTTAGCTACTTTCCAATGTAGCTCATGAGGTTCTTGGATGAATCTGGAGACAAGTCCCATTGTATATGATATGTCAGGCCTGGTGCGAGTCAAGTAGATGAGACTACCAATAAGTTGTCGATACCGAGTGGAATCAACCAATGGTGAAGAATAGTCAGCCTCAAGCTTGAATCTTGATAGAAAGGGAGTCAGAGATGGCTTGCAATTAGCCATGTGAAATTGAGCCAATAAATCAAGAGCATACTTAGGCTGTGCAAGAGAAATCCCTAAATTTGACTGTGAGATATCGATGCCAAGGAAGTAGTGCAACAAACCCAAGTCTGTCATGTCAAATCTATCCTAGAGAGATGCCTTCATCAATGCAATAGCTGATGAAGAACTCACGATGATCAAAAGGTCATCAACATATAGAACTAAAATCAAGAGCGAATCATCCTGCCACAAGAAGTAGACATTGGGATCAGAATGGCACCTAGTGAAACCTGTTGTGAGAAGGAAGGAATCCATTTTGGCATAACAAGCCCGAAGAGCCTATTTCAGGCCATAGATAGATTTCCTAAGTCTACATACTAAGGAAGAATCATAAACAAATCTTGGTGGCTACTCCATGTAGATCTCCTCTTCTAGGTCTCCATGAAGAATGGCACTCTTCACATCCATCTGATGCACATCCCAACCATGTGTTGCGGTAATAGCCAAGGTGAGTCAGATAGAAGTCATCTTTGCAATGGGTGTAAAGGTCTCTGAGTAGTCAATGCCTGCCACCTATGAGAAACCCTTGGCAACCAATCACACCTTGTACTTATCAACTGACCCATCTGCTATAAACTTGGTTTGATATATCCACCTACATCAAACCATCTTTCTTCCCTTAGGAAGTGAAGTCAAATCCCAAGTGTGATTTTTGATTAAGGAAGAATATTCTTCTTCCATAGCACTATCCCACTCAGGTACCCTCGATGCCTCTCAAAAAGTTTGTGGATCTAAAATTGAAGCAAAGAAGGCATGTGGATCTCACTAAAAATCCCCCCTAGTACATCTATCATCTATGAGATCCCCTACCCAAGTGCCATTACTCTCAAGTGTCTATTTGGCCCAAAGTGGCTCGAAAGTGAGTGAGTCAAGTGCTAACTCCTCATCCTCTGATTGACTAGAGGTGGATGACTTTGCATCACTATCCTCATTGTCTGAACTCAAAGAAGAAGATGTCTCTAGCTCAAGAACCTATTGTGGCTGATCTGAATCTGATGAGGAATCATCATGAAGAAGTAGATCCAATAAGGGAGGAGAAGTGTCAAGTGTTGAGTCTCTAGGATTCTCCTAAAAATGGACACTTATGTCGATGAACAACTCATGAGTGACTGGATCTAGAAGACAATACCCCTTAATACCATCTAAATATCCTACAAAGATGCAAGGCTTGGATTGACGTTCCATATTTTTGCATTTCTTCTTTGAAATGTAGGCCATGGCTGGGGATCTGAAAACCTTGAGCTGCTCAACATCATATTTCCTTTTATGCCAAGCTTCAAAGGGTGTTATCCCTTTCAAATCTTTGTGAGGAACCCTATTTTGAATGTAGCAAGCATAATTGATGGCTTCGGCCCAGTACTGTGGTGCTAAGGATTTGGAGTGAATCATAAAGCTACCCATCTCTTTTAAGAACCTATTTTTGCAATCTGCAACCCCATTCTATGAAAGAATGTAAGTGATTGTGCACTACAAATCAATCCCCTCTATGATGTAAAACTGCTCAAACCTGATGCTGACATACTCCCCTCCATTATCAGTTTGAAGAACCTTGATGGATTTCTCACTCTGTTTCTCAACAAGATCCTTGAAGTCTAAAAAATTTTCAAACACTTTAGACTTTTGTTTAAGAATATATATCCAAGTGTACCTAGAGAAATCATCAATGAAAGTGAGGATGTACTTGGCCCTTATGAAAGATGGTTTGGGAAAGGGTCCCAATACATCACTGTGGACTAACTCCAAAGGTTGTGAAGCCCTCCAAGCTTTACCTTTGTCAAATTTTGCTTCGGGATGCTTCCTAAGGGAGCACCTCTCGCAAAGTCCTTTTGAGAATTGCACACAAGGCAAGCCAATGACCATGTCATTTTTGCAATGTTGTTCAAGGTAGTGGTAGTTAAGGTGGCCAAACTGCTCATGCCATAATTCGCTAACTCCATCTGAATGAGTCAACAATGTTGTTGGAGAAGAATCTGATGCAAAATGTGAGAAGGTGTATAACCTTGCTTGGTGATCTTCCCTACCCACTGCCACTATAGAATCACTATGCAACCCCCTAATAGCCACTAAATCTGGTGAAAACTCAACTCTCATGCCCCAACCAATGTGAGTGATTTGGTACACTGATGGGAGATTGGTTGAAAAAGAAGGAACACTTAGAACATTATTGAATGTTTCTCCTTCCATTTCAACTGACCCTCTCCCTGCAATAGAAACTGATGTGTCATCACCCAAACTAATTAAAGTCATGCTACAAGGCTCTAAAGATGAAAACTCAACTAGTGAAGAGCCCATGTGGTGAGAAGCACCTAAATAAATTAGCCATGATGTTGTAGAAGCCATAGTAGATACAAGGGCCTTGCCCTTTTCTTTTTCCTTACCCTTGCCTTTTGCCTTGGTAGAATCTTGGGTAGATGAATTCTGCTTGATGGACTCATGAACACAAATGTTGTTCTTCTCTAGAAGATGAGTTAAGTGATCTATTTATTTCTTCATGCATTTGTGTTCATCATGCCCTGTATTTTTACAATAGGCACACTTAACCTTCTCCTTCTTAGGTTTAGCATTGGAGGATGAAGACTCAGTGTTGTTTTTGGTAGTATTGGTGTTTTCTTTCTTCTTCTCCTGGTCCTTGTTCTTTTTCTTCTTCTCCTTTGTTGAAGTCTTATCCTTACCATTTATAGCTATCAAAGCTTTGGGTTGAGTAGACTTCATTGTGCCCATTTGAATTATCTTATCTTGCTCCCTAGTCAAGTCGACAATGAATGAATCCAAAGAAGGCATTTTCCATGTAGTGCCAAGGGCACTTTTTGTGGCATGGAAAGTGGAGACAAAGACTAAATAGCTTGGACCTAACTTTGCAAGAGTAGAAATAATGAGTTGATCATCTTTCTTCTCTATCCTACATTCTTTCAATTGCAATCTAAGGGCCTTAAACTTAGTGAAAAAGTCTTGTAGGGTGTCAAAGTTGTTAGGACTTAGACTTATGAGTTTATTTTTAAGCTCATGATCTCTCATCTCATCAAGCTTCCCAAATAAGTTTTCTAAGGTGTCCCATATGTCATTGGGAGTCTTAGAGGATTCTAAATGAAAGAGAATTTTTGGAGACATAGACAAGCTTAGTAATCCATAAGCTTCATCACTACGGTTGTACCACTTGATCTTTTCAACATCAGTGTTGCGTTCTACTTCAGTACCCATGGTGATCCTATACAACCCTTTGCTTCTAAGAATGATTGAAATTTTAACCATCCATTCATGATAGTTGAAGGGTGTTAGGGGTTTAAGTTGAAAAGAATAAATTTTAAGATGAATTTATGTGAAGTTGTGTTGATTGCAAGTTGTGAATTTATGTAGAAAGGAGAATGAAAGCAAAGATTTGAAAGTTGTTAAAAGCAATCACACCCCCCCCAAATATGCAAGTTCATGCTCAAAAGATGTTGGGCTCAATTGAGAATGCATCTTAGAGCAATCAGTGCAAGACTTAAGCAAATAGGACGTCAGACTCAGCCAAAAATGCATCTTGAGAGACCCAAATATTTGGCACTTTATAAACTAGTGCATTTTTGAAAAATAACAAGCCTAAAATATGGAGAATTTAATTACAAACACTTTTTCAAAAAATGGCACCCAAATTTGAGCTACCGTTTGCAAGATATTAAAGGTTCAATTTTTCTGTAAACTAGTGTTTTTAGAAAAAAACACTAAAACATTAAAAAAATGCCTGTTATGAGAGAGAAAGTGGCCTTCTAACCACTCATTGGATTTAACACAGAATGAGGAATATAAAGAAAAAGGTATTTGTGAAATCAAGTTTAACTGATTATCTCGATATGCGTGAAATCAAGTTTACCTTCCTCTTTTAGTAAAAAAATACAACTAGTAAGGAAAAAATGAATTTCTAGCTAGTTTTTTTTACTTTTTTTTTAATAAGAAGAAAGAAAGGGAGATATCTATTTTGTGATGTCTAATTCCTTGATAGGCACTGCCAAGAAGATGAAATCAAGGCTTCAAAATGAACATGCACCCTTCCAACACTTCCAACACAATGCAAATTTAGCACACAAACTGCAGACTTAACACTTTCAGCATAGATTTTACCACAAAAGAGACAAAAATAGGGGAAAAAATGCCAAGTGTAGAAAAAGGATGCCTAGTGACTAAGGGTCCACATGGGACACCAAACCAAAAAATAAAGTGTCATTTTCTAAAGAAAATAGTTCTGATTTTGCTTAAAAAAAACTTGCAGACCTGTTGGATGCCGTACGGCCTACTTGGCACCTTGCAAACAGAGAAAGGTCAGCATTGTAGAAGCTTGGTGTGGAGGAAGGACTGATGTGTGGAGTTGCAAAAGATGTTTCTACTGATGTTGCTCCTCCCTCTACTCCCTATACTCAACAATGGTGCCCAAGCTAACTGTTAAACCAGCCACTACAAAGAAGGTTGCCAGAAGGCCTGCAAGGATGCCGCCATTGCAAAGCCAACACCTGAAGTTGATGCTGCCCTATAAATACTGAAGAGAAGATAGCTAAGACACCCAAAAGCCAAATATCACAAGGAAATGATACCAAAAATGATATTGAAAGATTTATTTTATTTTAGTTCAGATCTAGAAATAAAAAAATAAAGAGAACTCCACTCCTCTTGATTTCAAAATAAACTAAAAGCATAACTAGACACATGATTACTGGGTTTGCTCTGATACCATATCAGAGTTGTTTCTAGAATCTAGATAATGCGAGTGCAATGGAGATGTGATCACATGAGATGAAGCAAGTGCACACCACATAGATGCTAAAGCAATTTGAAAATTACACAAGAAGATAAATTGCACAAGACAAAATGGAGAAAACCAAAATCTGATTAACATGAGATGGCCAAAGTGAGGAATACATATAAGAGAGTATGTAAGTAACTCCTCCATAAAAGGTGGACAAGGCACCCCAAGAATAGACTGTAACTCCTCCATGAAAGGTGGTGACAAGCTACTAAGAATAGAGAAGTAACTCCCATCAAGGGAGTTACTTATGACACATATGACACATCTATGACACACACCTCCACATAAGCTAGCCTATCCCACAAATGTACGAAAACTCCAAGTATGCACAAGAAATATAATTTCCCTAATTAAAAAATAAGGAAAAAATAAAAACCTACACTAATACAAATATCTTTAAAAGTCTTGATAATGCAAAATTGTAATGCACAAATGATTCCAAAATCCATTGTAGTTAGTGTTACCATGCCAAATTGATTCCAAGCCAAGACAAGCCAAAGCCATAAGGTGCCAAGGAGAGATGGAGGTAGCCAAGCCTCCTTTGATGAGGAATTCATGAGAACAAAGCTAAGAAAGCCACCACAACAAGCATTTTAAAGCATCTATGGAAGGTAAAAGAGGGTTTCTTTTGCATTTTAGTTGTGTGTTTTATTCATGTTTGTTAACTAAGCTCTCTCTAGTGTCTAAGCCTAGAGATGTTATGATAGTTAGTGTGTTTATTTCATTTTGTTTTCATTTTGAAACTAACACCATGTTATGAATGTTTTTGGAATTTTTAGGTGTCTTAACTCATTATATAATGACAAGATACCTACTCACAAAATGGTGAGAGCATATGGAAAGAGGGACTGAAGTGACCTCAACATGAATTGAGCATGACCCACATAGTCCTAAAATGACCTTAAGTAATAGTAATTCCATCCACATAAAAGGTGAGGGAAAACCAACTAGGTCCTAATAAGTTCTCAAATCCGACAAATGGCTAGTTAAATGAAAATAGTAATGGCAAGTTGATGCGACAATGCATGATAAACAAATATTGACCTTATTTTTCCCATCGGTGGTTATAACTAGGATACAATATCATAGGTCAATGATACTAATTTTACCATATGTGGTTATAATTAGTAGCAAGACTAGTGAAACACTGATTTGCCCATAGGTGGTTATAATCAAGCTCACATAAGTAAACATAATAGGATGAAAGATATCTTGCCAGATCAATTGTCACACTAATTTCATAGACTATCATTTAAACACATATTTTATTTATTGTTCAAATGTGATTGTAATCTCCCCACAAAAGGTGCAAGAAGAACTAAATGAACCAATATCAAAATAGGATTAGGTAGGATGAATAAAAATAGACTTTAGTCTAAATAGGAATCGAATGATAGTTTGATATGGTATTTCTATAGATAATGATGGTCTAGATATATTGGATAAAATGGTAATATGGTTGCCACAAATTGAAGTAGTAAATGGCAAGAATATGCAACAATGGCAAATGGATATGTAACAATGACAATGGCAATGTGAAATGATATGGTACATGTTTTTGGCCTGGGTGTAGTTTTTAATTTTTTTGTTCCTATTGATGGGGAGATGCACATCCTAATCAACAAATGATACAAAGAAAATACTTGATCATGTTAATTTTTAGCCCACACCTCATTTGAATAACTACTCTATCAAGAATGGCCTATAGATTTGGATGTCAAGAATGCTTTTATGATCTTCATTGGTCATTAATTATGATTCCTTCAAATGTCAAGACAAGGTATCTTTGTAGCCTCTGTAAAAGAAATTTTAGCCATGGATGGTAAACAAGGACAAATAATAGATGGTAGGTTTGATTTTGAAATGGAATGGAAAATGATAATGGAATGTATAATGGTGGGGAAACAAATGAAGATCAGGAGTTTCAATCACAAATAATGTTACTGATGCTGAATTTGACATAATTTTGGTTGTCACACACCATATGTGATCTAGGAATTTGACTCAAGAGAGGATTATTAGTATGGTTTTAGTTTCAAATTGAAAACAAAATGAAAGAAACATACTAATTAGCATAACATCTCTAGGCCTAGACACTATGGAGAGTTTAGTTAATAAATATGAATAAAATACATAACTAAAATGCAAAAAAAATCCTCTTTTATCTTCCTTGGATGCTCCAAAATGCTTTTTGTAGTGGCTTGCTCAATTTGTGCTCATGAAGTTCTCATCAATGGAAGCTTAGCTACCTCCATCTCTCTTTATCACCTTTGGCTTGTGGCTTGGCTTGGCTTGAAATTAATTTGGTATGGTAACACTAATTGCAATGGATTTTGGAATCATTTGTGCATTATAGCTTTGCATTATCAAGACTTTGAGGATATTTAAGCATAATAAATTTGCACAAAAATAGCTTAGAAATGATGTTCATGGCCTCTTTATTTATAAATTTTTAAGAATGTCTAGAATCAACTTGAACCATCCATCTTAGGATTGAGATGTGTGGTTAAGGATTAATCTAATTTTACAATTAAAATTGATAAATAAGATCATAAATATTTGGGATAGAGGAATAATTAAGAGGCATGGGAGGCATGAATCTTGATATTTGTGGCATTTATGACCTAGGGATGCCTTTCCAAAAAATGAGGTCATCTGATGTTGCAGATATTTAATGTTCATTTCCAAAACAAATTATTCAACAAGTTTCCATGAAATTATTAATCATGCCTTGATTTGGGTTAATTAGCTCTTAAGCATGTTTAAGGAATTTATACACGAATTACTCAAACTGATCATAATACCTTATTATTGATCCAAAATTTGATTAGATTGGAATTAGAAGAAAATGTCAGATGCATTGGAATTATAATCCCATTTAAGATGTTATCAATAGAAAATAACAAAGGCATGTGTCTTGTGAAAGAGATTTGATAGGAAATATCAATCCATAACACCTAGGTACAAAATTGGTATTTTGACTCAAAATGATCTGATCAAAGTTAGCTAGCCCACAAATTGTATTGCCCCATTTAGGGATACCCTAGATAAAATTGACACTTGAATATGTTAGTTTCACATCATTTAGCATGTTTTAGTGTTTTTATGCCAAATTATGCATTTTAGGTAGAAATTGGTCAAAAGCTTGGTTGGAGGTCATCGATGGCTAGTTTTAGGTGTCTACAGTTTACCCCTATTTGGGAAGGCATTACAAACTATAGATAAAGCAATGTCTTCTCAAATAATGAGAAAAGCCCTGTATGCTAACAAGAAGATGATGATTGAAAAATAAAGCTCCAAATGGTTTTGGTAAGCCTATGATGATTCCCCCTTGAGTGAGTGGCCATCACAATTTATTGATGGATGGTCCCTTGAAAAAAAGCAAGAAAAAAGGTGGAATTAACCCATGGTTGAGATTAATCCAAATAATAAAATGATTGCATGCATTTATTTGAAAAGATTATTGATTTGCCTAAAGGCAATTATAATCAAGAATAAAAGTCAAAATAATGATTTGCCCATAGGCAGTTATAATCATTAAGAGGACCTAGATTGGCTAAAACTGATGGTGCCCTAGTTAGGGATGATTAACAAGCATAACTAAAGGATATAACCTGGAATATAGATTAAAGATGACCTGATGCAAAGTGATGAAAGAGATGGATAGAAGAATAAGATTGGTCATTATAAATGATTTAGTTGTATTTACCAATGAGGATATGCTCATCCTAATTAGAAATGATACAACTAGAATGGTCAAAGGAGTTGATTTTATAAAGGATGGGATGGAAGGATTTGCTAAGGTTCCAAGGATAAAATTATACAACTCTATTGACTGTAGACCTTCATGAAGTTGATTTTTGTTATAGCATGTGATGGTAGGCATCATGATAGAAAACCATGAAGACTTGGTCAAAAAAATCATAAGGATTGACTATTGATATCCAATAAACACTCAAAAATAATGCACCAATGATAAAAACCATGATGCCAATGTTAATAGATGAATATGGATAGACTCAAGAATAATGTGCTCAAGGAATCACCTAATGAACACATATAGACTAAGTCAAGGCAACAATGCTGAAATCAAACAAATAGGCAAGAGAATAAAAAAATAACCTAAAATAAACAAAAAAAATAAAAAACTTGAAAACAAAAGCAAAAGAAAGCATCCTAACAATGACTATGCCCCAGTAAGGTAGATTGAGGATAACCAACTAGGCTTAGACAGGACAAATGTTTTTGGATTTTTGAAATGTTATGAATGTTTTTGGCATTTTGAGGTATCTTAACTCATTAGATAATGACAATATGCTTTCTCACAAAATGGAAAGAGTGTTTGGCTTAGGTTGCTCACAAAACAATGAGAGTGTTTGGCTTAGGTTGCTCATAAAATAATGAGAGTGTATAGAAAGGGGAACTGAGGTGACCTCAACATGAATTGAGCATGAACCACGTAGTCCTAAAATTAACTCAAGTCATATTAATTCTATCCACACAAAATGTGGGGTAAAACCAACTAGGTCCTAATAAGTTCTCAAATCTAGCAAATGGCCAGTCAAATGAAAACAATAATGGTTAGATGATGAAACAATGTATAATGAACAAGTGTTGCCCCTAGTTTTCCCATAGGCAATTATAACTAGGATATAATATCATAGGTCAATGATACTAATTTATCCATAGGTGGTTATAATTAGTAGCAATACTGGTGAAACACTGATTTTCCCATAGGTGGTTATAATTCACATAAATAAACTTAATAGGATGAAAGATATCTTACTAGATCAACTGTCACACTACTTTCATAGACTATCATTATAAACAAGATTGGATTAATTATTTAAACTTGATTAGAATCCCCTCATAAAAGGCATGGGAAGAACCAAAGTAACCAAAATCCAAATAGGATTGGGTAGGATGAGTAAAAAAAAGGCTTTGGTCTAGATAGGAATGGAATGATAGGATGTATAAAATGATAAGAGGGTTTGCCTCCAAGTGATGGGGTGAATGTCCAAAATCTATAATAATGGAAAATGGATATATAATAATGTTAATGGGATGGAAATGTGAAATGGTATGGTACATGTTTTTATCCTAGGTATGGTTTTTTATTTTTTTGTTCCTACTAATGGGGAGATGCATGTCCTAATCAACAAATAATACAAACAAAATACTTGATCATGTTAATTACTAGCCCACACCTCATTTAAATAGATGATCTATCAAAAATGACCTTTATATTGTTTATCAAGAATGCTTGTATGATCTTCATTGGTCCTTGATTTTGATTCCTTCAAACATCGAGACAAGGTATCTTTATAGCCTCTACAAAGGAAAGTGAGACCATGGATGGTAAATAGGGAAAAATAATGGATGGTAGGTTTGATTTTGAAATGGACTGGTAGAAGATAATGGAATGTATAATGGTTGGTAAATAAATGAAGATCAAAATGTTCAGTCACACGTAATATTGTTGATGCCAAATTTGACATAATTTTCGTTATGGTGGGGCTGAAGACTTGTTCTCTCAATGAGATCAACAAATTTTTCTATTATTTGATCTTGAGAGTAGCTACCATCTGATTAGGTTGTAGCTTGAAATCTATTTTGATTTGATCTTTAATTTTGTCTTCATCAAGTAATGAAGAAATTTTATGCTTAGCTATTGTTGCCTTAGAGAGGTTTTCACCAATTAAGTTATCATGCTTGTCCCATAGTGCCTTCAAGAAGGTTTTACCTAAGGGATGTTGACTTTTGACTTTGATTGTCTTCTAGTGCTAAAAAATTTCACTAGAAGATGCTAAGTTCTAACTTTGATTATCCCCTAGTGCCTCTAAAAAGGTTTCATTAGGAGAGTGTTCTTATGCTATATAAATGTGGTCTTGGCCTGCTTATTTTTCTTCAACTGTTATGTTACCATGGATTTAGTTTAACAAAGTATGATTTTATAAATCCCAATTCATACTTGTGGGAGATGGAATGCCAATGATATGGCTATTTTGGTTGATGGTAATGGCTTGTGGAATGGTCACAGAATGGGTGTTGGCATCACAATCCTTGTAGAAGATACTAGGATTATCTGTGTTGAAGCTGAAGTGATCATCCTCAAAAACCATAGAAGGATCACAAATGTATTCAAATTCATCTAAAGGCATGTGTAACCAATGTTGTAAAGCCATGAACATATTCTTCTTCTAAATTTGATTCTAACTCAAGGGACTCTAAATCTGATGTTGAGACTGATGTTGATAAATATTTTGATGATAAATCCAATGTCTTTTCAAGAATAGAACCTAAATCTAACTCTAATTCTTCATTTGATGGGTACTATATTACAATGATGTCTTGTTTAATATTTGGTATTGGATAAGTAATTACCTGTGATGGCATAATGGGCTCTACAAAAATTGGTTTGTCAAAGTGAGACTCCTCTAGGATGTAAAAAAGGTCAAGAGACAACTTCTCAAAGACTGGCTTATCAATAAGAGGCTCTTGAAAAATAGGCACATGGTTGAAGTAATGATTTTACCGAAGGTATTTATAATCATTAAGAAGTGACTTAATAAAGACTGGCTCATTAGAGTGAGACTCCTCAATAAATGGTATAAGATTAATAGGTGATTCATCATAAGCTAACTTATCACAAGTGATTGGTTCAATAAAAGTATATTGGGTTGGTTGGTTCTCTTGGCCTTGGTTTCCAATTAGTTTTAAAATACTAGTTTTGTACATAGGTTGGTCTTCAAAAGATTGGATTGGTTGAGGTTTACATGGGATTGGCACTGGATGAGGAATGGTTTATGATTGGATTATGGTAGGGCCTTAGGGAGCATGATTAATCACATGAGCTAAAGGATAAAGTCCTAAAATGGTAATGATATGGTATTGTGGAGCTTGATTGCCCACACAAGCCAAAGGACTAGGTCTTGGAATGATGAAGGGGTGTTGTGGAGCTTGGTTGCTCACACAAGCGAAAGGACTAGGCCTAGGCATGGTAATGGTATTTCTTATATATTGTAAAGATTTACAGCTCATAATCTAAAGGAGGGTTAGGGGTAGTTTATGATTGGATAAAAAAAGGATGTTGTGGAAATGGGTTTCTTTCATAAGCCAAAGTATCCAAGTCTTCCTCATAAACCATATCATCCTAGTCATGAGTTGGCTCATAAGCTAGTTCTTGACTATGTTCCACATACTGAGTATTGAAAAGAGGGTATGGATTCATATCCCAAACAACAATATCTATAGTTGGGTCTTCAAATTCCTCCTCACAAGCCATTTCATACCAATCAAGGTCTCAATTTAGATTGTAAGTTATTTTGTAACTTTGTTCCCATAAATGATTAATATGAGACAGATAGAAATCTGTCTCACAAACCATATAAGTGACTCCATTTTTTGCAACCATTATTTCATAAGTTATATTTTAAGTGATTCCACCATAAGTGTAGCTAGACATATCTACGTAAATGATGAAATATTTAAAACAAAAAGTCTTAGAGTTCTACACAATCTAAAAAATTGTCCAAAGGATAAATGATTCAAACTTAGTCTAACTTGGTTAAAGGGGTGGAGTTGTATCTCCAATATGGTCTAAAAGTGGAGCTATATCTCCAAAATGATTTATGCTAAAACTTGGCATAAAATAGTCTAATATCAAATGTCTAATGTCAAATGTTATACACACAAAAGGTCAAGTGTCTGAATAAAAACTGACATGTCAAAGGTCTAGGTCAAAGTGTTCCAAACAAGGTCTAAACTAGGAAAAGGAAAATTCGAGTTACTAGGTCTTTTGTCCAAACATAGAATCAAAAACTAGGCTCAAACAAATAGGCATATGCTAGGAATTTTAGCCAAATGGCATCATAAGCTAGACTTGAAACAAAGGATGATGTGATTTGATGTAATCTAACAAGTTTGGAAACATTTTTGACATAAACCCAGCACACGGAATCAAACATAAACATGATCGGTTGGCATAAGGTATAAGACAAAAGGCTCTTTGAGAAAGGTTATGTTCTCCTAAATAAAGGCACAAAAAATGATAAAGATAGGTACTAAACAAATAAACCATCAATATTTTTTAAATTTGGGTAATTAATTAATTGAAGTTATGCAACCCAAAAGAGAAAGATCTATGTATTAGCCCCACAAATTAAGGTCTAAACAAAAATAAATCAATGTTTGAATCCAAAATTGACAAGGTTAATTGAAAACTCAACATTGAAAACTAGGATTTGACCAAATAGGCTAGACAAGATTGGAGAGCATGACAACACAAGACAAAGGTCCAAATGGTATACATGACATGGTTTGAAAAAAAATGGTTTTTTATACAAGGTGAAACAAGTCTTGAACTGAATTGAGTAGCCTAATGGTGTAAGCATGCTCAAATGATGTGATCTATGTTATGATTCAAAACTATTCAAAGACAAAAATGGTTTGACATGATTTGGGTAGTATAACACTACCCTCTGCAACTCAAATAACATACACAAATAAGTTTTAAAAAAATTTCAAGGCACAAGTGTGGTGTAAAATGGCTAGCATAACACCTTTTTAGATAAAAGAGTGACATATAAACAAAGTGGTTTGGACATGGTTTATACATAAATAAACAAGTTTTGTCTAAAAAAAAAAACTAAGACAAATGACCAAAATACACTAAGTATAATCATCCAAATCCTAACAAGGGTATGTCAATATGGGGTTGACTAAACTATCAAGATTTGAACATCTTTAGGGGAATCAATTGCACAATGACATTCATGTAAAATAATGAAAAAGAAAAGCATGAAAATTGGGTAACCATGGCATTGGCTAGTTGTAAAAAGGTCTAGTACTTTTTACAACCACTACATCCTATTGTTTGCTCAGTGTAGTGTGATGTCCAAATGTAGATACATCCCATGTGCAACTCCAAAGGAGTAAGTGAGGTCAATGCCGGGAGATGAAACCCTGAGTCAAATCTTTCCTAAAGAACTCATGGGAGGTAATTATGTCCCCTTAATAAGCCAAGTTTTCATGAAAATAAAATCCTAAAAGAGACTTTAGTGTTGTTTTCAAGGTCACCTAAACTCTGACGAGTTTTTGGGGAGTGCTTTAAATGACATTCTTTATAAGCCTTAGAATGGAACTTTTGATTCTAAGGGTTTCCTAAAGGGGACAAATGAAAGAGAATACATGTAACATCCCTATTTTTACCAAAGAAAAATATAATTTAAATAAGTGAATACAAAAATCTTGGAAAGGTGAGTTCATTTTTAAGCCCAAATGGAAAGGTGTGATGGTGTTATGTTGACCCCTTGGTCTTAGTTACAAACTTTGAAAACATTCACCATAAACATCTAAAATTTTTGTTAAACACCAAAAAAAGGTTCCTAATTCATTTTAAAATCATGCCAAAGATGTCTTAATAGCATGTTTTAACAAGTTCCAAGTCTATTAGTTACCTATCTACCCTTAAGGCATCACCCCAAAAGCAAATATGTTAGATTAGAAACATTTTAAATAGATTTTCAAAATTTTGTGAAAAATATATGAAACTCAAAGCTAGAATAATTCAAAATTATCAAAATTTAGGAGAAAACATGTGGTTCTAAAAAAAATCATCCAAAACAGAGTCCATATGACCCCAAACCAAGCATTTTAAAATGGCTTATTTAGCTCTAAGTTTTGTGTTTTTAGAAAAACACAGTGACCAATATCAGTTATTCAATCATCACCATTTAAACTTACTAATCAATGACATTTATCTAACTGACATCGGTCATACGAATAGTAACTGATGATGGGTATGCCAACTGATGACGGTTTTACTAATTGACGTCAGTTACTGTGTAAACTTGTGACAAAGAAAAATGGTAAAATAAAGTTAGAAAATCAAATTGCAAGAGTTTTAATTATCCAAATGAAGATTTTAAATTTTCATAATGATATTCTTCATGTGTAGGATGAAACTAGTCCCACTGGGCATGCCATATGTGATCTAGAAATTTGACTCAAGAGAGAATTGTTATTATGGTGTTAGTTTCAAAATGAAAACAAAATGAAAGAAACACACTAACTAGCATAACATCTCTAGGCCTAGACACTAAGGAGAGCTTAGTTAACAAACATGAATAAAACACATAACTAAAATACAAAAAAATGCTCTTTTACCTTTCTTAGATGCTCCAAAATGCTTGTTGTAGTGGCTTTCTTGGTTTGTGCTCATGAAGTCCCAATCAATGGAAGTTTGGCTACCTCCATCTCTCCTTGGCACCTTTGGCTTGTGGGTTGGCTTGGCTTGGCTTGGAATCATTTTGGTATGGTAACACTTATTGAAATTACTCTTGGAATCATTTGTGTATTATAACTTTTCACCAAAATAGCTTAGAAATGATGTTCATGTCCTCTCTATTTATAGATTTTTGAGAATGTCTAGAATCAACCTGAACCGTCCATCTCAGGATTGAGATGTGTGGCTAAGAATTAATCTAATTTTGCAATTAAAATTGATAAATAAGATTATAAATTTTTGGGATAGAGGAGAAATTATGAGGCATGGAGGGTTTTAATGAGGCATGGGAGGCATGAATCTTTATATTTGTGGCATTTATGACCTAGGGATGTCTTCCCAAGAAATGAAGTCATCTGATGATGTAGATATTCAATATTTATTTTTAAAACAAATTATTCAAAAAGTTTCCATGGAATTATTGATTATGCCTTGATTTAGGTTAATTATCTCTTAAGCATGTTTAATTACTTTGTGCACAAATTACTCAAATTGATCAGAATGCCTTGTTATTGGTCTAAAATTTGACTGGATTGGAATTGGAAGTCAATGCCAGATGTGTTAGAACCGTATTCCTATATAGGATGTTATCAATAGAAAATAACAAAGGCATGTGTATCATATAAGAGATTTGATAGGAAAGATCAATCCAAATCACCTAGGTAAAAAATTTGAATTTTGACTCGAAATGATTTGTTCAAAGTTAGCTGGCCCACAAATTACATTGCCCCATTTAGGAATACCCTGGCCAAAATTGGCACTTGAATATGTCAGTTTCACATCATTTAGCATGTTTTAGTGTTTTTAGGCCAAATTATGTATTTTAGGTGGAAATTGGTCAAAATATTTGTTGGAGGTCATCAGTGACCAGTTTTAGGTGTCTACAAAAACATTCATCATTTAGTGAAAAGGGTTGATTAGGCCTATTTTGCTCCATTTTTCTATAGACTGGCCATTTTGATTGAGCTGGTTATGACACTTTTGGGATGTTTTATGAAAAAAATAAAATTTTAATATGAATAAAAAGTCTTAGGATTTGATTTCCATTAATTATATTTCATTGAAGTGTTTTGTACTTAATTTTACATGCTTGTTTCTACAAAAAAACATGATTTATGCCTTCATCTGTACATCTCCATACATAAAATTAGAATTTATGGAATCCTATCTCATTTTAATTTATATTTTAAAAATTTTCAATTTTATCTAAGATTATTTGATGAAAATAAAATCAACTTTTAGCAAAATTAGTTTTTTAAGGGTTTAGGCAGGCTTTGAAGCTAAATTTTCAAAATGTTGGTTCATGAAGTATAGACCTAAAAACCCAAATTTTTTTATATTGATGTGTATTATACTAAAACCATACCCCCGTCCCCCCCCCCCCAACATATCTAAAAATATTGGGTTCCCATTCAAAATATATAAAAATTTACCATGTAGAAAAATTTACTTGTGGGGTTTTGACTGCATTCTGAGCTACCTACACTCTTAATGATTGTTCATAAAGTAAAACCTCTCAAATAGTCTCAATTTTTATTAATTATAATAAAATAGGATTAATAAAAATATAATAATATCATTCATCCAAACTCCACATATTGTGAAAGATATGAACATCTGAACATAAGACTAGGAAGGGTGTCTAGAACTGAAAAAATGAAAATTTCAACAAAATGAAAATAAATCTTTACATTCTTCCCAATGCATAAAAAATTATCATGGGATATTTACCATGCTATAAAAACACTTTGAAAGCACATTTTTCTTGAAAAGTCAAAAAACCCCTTTTGTCTTTTATGCCTATTTGCTTACAAAAGCCTATATGAACATCGTTTTCTTAAAATTTAAAGTTTTTACACTCTTTAAAGGTATGATTATCATGTAAAAAAATCATCCCATTATTTTAAAACTTTTACCTAGACTTAGAAACCTCTATGGCACTCCAAAATGATGCCTACTCTAATGGTGATTTCCAAAGAACATGTTAAGGATTGTTACAAAATAGAAAGTATCTCCACTTATCCAATGGCCATGAAACTTTTTTAGAAGGTTATTAAACCCATAATTACTCTTTTTAAAAAAATTTAGGTCATGAAACCACTTAGGACTCCTAGAATGTTCAATTTTCTCTCAAAATTGATCCCTATGCATGGATTGTCTGCATATTTAAACTTGACAATGCTATTTTGAAATCATAATGACCCATTTACAATCCATTTTTGACATTTTTGACCAAAATTAGTGATTTTTAGGCCACAAGTCTTTGGTTTGACTAACTTAAAAAGGCTATGACCAGTTTTAGGAAAGTTTTGTATGATAGAAGTAGTAATTTGGCCTTGATAGGTCAAATTACTAACACTAGTTCAGTCTCTTTTTCCTAAAACTTAGTTTTGACGACCACTCATAGATTGGCTTCTACCTAGAAGCTCTCACTAGAGGCATGGCTTTGAAGGTCAGACCTTGATTTATTAAGATCTGCATCTTTGGCTTAGCCTCAGTAGTGAGGTAGTCGATCATAACCTTCACTTTGGTGAGTTCCACCTTCATATTCTCTAGTTGTCAGGACACTTTTATGTAGTTTTTGGTTATAAAATTCTACATTTCCTCCATCATCTTGACCCTATTAGTGGGTCTAGCCTAGCTAATATTGAGGTTGATAGCTTGTATGGCGTAGTCCCCTAGCTACATCTACTCTTCGAGGGTCTAGATGAGAAATCATGAGGGATTATTATGCAAGGTCATAGAATGACTGTATGTGATTATATGTAAGTTCCTTAGCTTGATATCCTCTTTTCTTCTCTATTCAAGCTTTGCAAGCCCTCCTATTAAGTCTATCTAGTGATGGTACTACTCTGATGCTTGAATGTTCTCCCTTACAAAGGAGATTCCCTATGGTAACATGAATATAATGCTCACTTGTTATTATGAAGTAGTGGACCCTATCCCTATGGATGTGATTGAATGAAGGGTGAGGGTGGAAGGAGAGAAAGGTAGGAATTTGTAGGGTAAGGTGAATGGTGATTATGCCATGATGGAGGATGAGGTAAATAATGAAGGTAAAGGTGTCAGGAAAGGCATGAGGGAAGAGATTGAGACCACAGGAGAAATTAGTGAGAGCTTAGTGTACTAGTATAAAAATTGTAATAAATGACCTAAAAAACTTCTAAAAATTTCATATAAATGACTAAGCTTGGTTACGTGACCATTAGTAGTTTATTGCTGGTCATTTATAACACGATCAAATTTATGACAACCATTTTTATTCATTTATTGGTTGTTTTAATTGATCAATTTTGTAGTATATATAGTCATTAATTTAGTCATTGATTGTTGTTAATTGGTCTTTTATTTAGTCATGGTAGTCATTTATTTAGTCATTATAATAATTAATTGTTGTCAATTGGTGGTATATTTAATCATTTTTATTTACTGATTTTCATTAATTGGTAGTATATTTAGTCATTTATATTAACTAATTTCTATCTATTGGTAGTATATTTAGTCATTTTAATCATTATTTTGCCATCAACTAGTCATATTTATTCATTATTTTTTGTCAATTGGTAGTATGTTTAGTCAATTTAATTATTAATTGACATCAATTAGTAGTATATTTAGTCATTTTAATTTATTGATTTCCTTTAATTAGTATTAAATTTTGTCATTTTAATTTTTAATTTCCATCATTTGGTAGTTTAATTAATTGTTTTTATTCATTGATTTATGCCAACTAGTAATATATTGATACATTATTTATTAATTGCATAACCATTAGTTTAGTAGTAAATTTTCATTTATATGATGTGAATAATTTATTAAATATCATAAATTGTATAATACAAAAATAAACATATTATTAAACTTGAATTAAAACATAAAATCAAATAAAAATATTAAATATACAAACAAGCTACATCATGCTAAAAGTTAAAAGATTGATTCAACATCATGATAAAAAAGGTAATCTACAATAAAAAAAATATAATACAATTTTGATGAATTGTAATATATATATATATATATATATATATATATATATATATATATATATATATATAATTAAAAATGTCAAAGTTTAAGAGTTTCTAACTTTTACAAATACACCTTGATAAAGATCCCTAAACAACACATTCAAATTATTACATAAAGTAGTGAGCCAAGATGTCTAACATCGAGTACATGATAAACATCAACTATGTCATTTTTTATAAATATTTTCGTAGCCACGTATTGTGTGAAGGTTCTTTCTTTCTCTTTCAGATGGAAAGCTCCATCTATTTTATCTTCATGAGCAAGGGGTATTTGTGACATTTAAAATATTTACATTTATATCTCATGTTCCTTTCAATTTGACTCCATGTACAATAGATAGAGAGTGAATCCACCCAATGCCCATAGTAGCACCATCAAACAGATTCAACACCCCAACTTTATCTCCTTCTTGGAGTTTATCAAATACAATTTTACAAAAATAAAAAAATACACATTATATTGAGATATAAAACATTTGATAACACACATATAAACATTCAATAAATATTTATAAGAAACTAAAAAATGATGATAGGAAACCTAAAATTGTGTACCTGACATATTAAACAAAACATAACTTCCTGCTATTTGATATAGAATGGATGTTAGATATAAAAGGTGTCAAGATGTTAGCAGTCATGTGCCATGAAGATGTGGATGCTATAAGGACAACAAGTGACATTCCTCTAGTTGCTATAGAGTATTTTGTATTTGTTGTGGGCACCTTCCTCACCATTAGACATAACTTTACAGTGGCTACAAACTCAACCTATAGTTGTTGTAGATACATCCTAACCCCTATATACACCTCTCTAGTAGCTATACATTAATTCCTTACAAATGATGAGCTATGGATTTGGCTATGAGCTATTGAGAAATTCATGAAAGACACCGAACAAGCTAGAGGAGGAGTGAAGGAAGATTAGAGCAAAAATTTTAAACATTGTTAAGGAATGACCATACCCCTGAATAACAAATTAAGTGCTACAATAAATTCATATACTTCCAATCTACATTTGGAGTGTTGTAGATTATAATTTATGACTATAGGGATATAAAATAATGATTCTCAGCTTTTGGTCACTTCATGGAGAATAATTTCACTCTACCAATAAGAGAGATATGAGATCTTTTCTGGAGCATAGGTCTCAAGTTTAATAAACCAGTTGATTTCTAAATTAAAATTTCACTAAACAAAGAATCTATCATCAAACATACTCATTTACTAGGAGCAAGATAGAAAAGAAATAAGCCATCAACAAGCTCATATAGAAGAGATCAAGAGTAGCAAATGCCATCACCCACCCTCCTCCATGATTATAAAGGATCTGACTTGGATAACAAACAAAGATATATAATAACCACCTTGTGGAAGGATGGCAATAGTCTCTCATACCACTACAAGACCACTACTCCAGTGATTTTTAGGTCATCATGATTGCATGCAAGTTATTGAGGGCATAATTAAAGGATAAGACATTGTGATCACATAATTACCCAAGGGTAACAATACAATAAAATCATGACTACCATGGTAATAATTGCATGAGGAAACAACAAACTAAGCTTCCATTCTCGCAAACACTCACATCCAATTTTTTTTTGCCACAACTCCAAGAATAAATGGTTATAAAGGTATAGTGTATCTTTTAGTCATAGAAAATCACTTTATTTTTTTTAATATAGCATGAACTATATTAAAGATCATATTTAATCATTAAAACATCTTTCATCAATTCTTGTCATGAGCTATGCCAACTCACCACTCAAAACCCTCATTATGATGCCATCTTATCTTTTTGCATCCTACACATACCACATCACTTGGGGACAAGTGAAACTTCACATGAGGTGAAAAATGTTGTGGGAAATCAATCACATGATAATCTATGCATACGGATTGAAATATCATGATTATGACATAACTACACCCATATTTGATTTGGAAACATAATCAATTTTATTATTTTCTAATTTGAGGTCAAAGCTCATTCACAAAAATACCTAAGCAAGACATTATTGTAGCCTTCAACCAAAACTACCATTATTGAAAAAACTTTCTTCGCTACAAGTAGTAATTTGAAGGTAAAATTTGTTATTTTTAAGAGATATCTATTTAAAAATTTTGATAGGAAGATAAACTAGCTAGAATAGGAGGTTTAGTAGTGAGAAGGGAACTCTCAAACCACAGACAGTTGTAAGGAGACCCATACAGCTAGGCCATCTTTAACAAGGTTAGATGGGCTACCTTTTTTGAGAAATTATAGCATTTATTAGAACATCTCACTAGATAATTTTTATAGTCTTTTATAGGATAATAGGTGACAACATTTGGCATCATATTTCTAGTTATAGAATAAATGGTAAGCTAGGTTACTAGGTTGCAAGAACTAGGGAAAACTGGGAAGAGAAACCTAATGGCCAACTAGCTAGACAATAGTTTTGTTAAGATAATAAAAGGCTAGTGATTAAGAAAAGAGGTGTGGAGAGATTGAGTCTATCCCTAACCTAGAGATAATTGGCCTTGTATATCATCAAATATCTAACATGTGAAGGTAGGTACTCCTTGATCTATAATCTCTAATTCAAATTTTTGAATCATTTAAGGCATGGTAGGACTATTAATGTCCCAAACCACTTATGTAATATCCTGAAGAAAATGTGTAAAGAATACCAAATGACAGTAGATAAATCCTTGTCTCATCATTATCTAATTTGGTTGTTGGTTAAATAAGGAAAAAGAGATACTAGACTTGACCTTAATTGGGAATAGTTTCTAACCTTAAGGACTGTTGAACCTCAACAAGAGGAGGGAAACAATGAGGGGTAATCTCCCAAGGGATAGGTCCAGCAAATAACATAAGAGGATATTACAGACACTAATGCAACTAGTTAGATTGTAGCTACTACAATCTCACCTATAATTTCTATGGGTAAGAAAAGATGAAGAAAATTAGTGCTACCTTTTGAGGATATAGAGGAGAAAATTCCACCAGTACAAACTAGGTAGGATATTCCTTCTCCTACTATTCTAACTATTTTAGCACAAGAAGTAGATATTTTCATCATGGATCCTATAAAAGGAGAAGAAGCTCTTCCATCACTATTTAAACAGGAAGAAGGGGATGCCACAAAACTTGATCCTCAACAAGAAGTTCTTCCATCACTAACTACACATGAGAAGCAAGTTTCAATAGCTCCCCCTCCTAAAAAGAAAAAGAAGACATAAAGAAAGAATCCCTCTACATCAAAGAGAAGGAGACCTCCTCCTAGGAGGTCTAAAATAATTAAAAGACAAAGGTAAAAACTAACATCCTCACCTATAGACATTAGTGAGGATGAAAAGAATAAGGAGACCAGAATTTATAAGACCTCTATTGTGTTTGAGATAACACAATGGTCTACTAAAGAAGAGTCTACAAAAGAAGAGGAAATGTAGTTACTTGAGTAACCCAGATTAGGAGAAGAAGACATGGAAATACTCAAACAAATAGGGTGTATATAAGAATAAATAAGAATTTCATAGCATCCTATAAAAGATGAAGAATTACTTGAAGAAAGGACCATGGAAAAAGTAGCAGAGCAAGACACAGTTCCTCATGAACAAGAGTTCAAAACTTTGGAACAAGCCATGGAAGAGAAATATAGGTTGAGGAAAAAAATAGTAGAGTTAAAAGGGAAAAAAGGCCTACAAACACTTATATAGACCACAAAATTTCTAAATCCATCTATGGAAGAAGAGTCAAGTAAGTAAATGACATTAGAGGAGCATGCAACAACTCCCTTAGAAGTGTCTGTAGCATCTTCATCCACCTTACCTATAAATGACATTAGTGTACCCCTAAAATAACTTAAAATAGATAATGCTCTATCCTTAATACCATTCTATAATAGGTTTTATTTTGTAGAGACCACTACAAAACTACTTGTAGTAGAAGAAGTAATTAATGTAGACATCTCAGCTACTAGGCCAGCAGAAAGTGATGACCTTTTGAGATTTCTTGAGAAAATTTTTAGTGATGATGAAACTTATCATAATAAGTTAATACAAAGGTTTACAATATATGTTAAAGCAAGGGAGCAGTAAGAAGATTTAAAAGAAAGTCTAGAAAAGGTTGAGACTAGGATCACTTATTTGAAATAGAAGATCACTAACATGCATGACACCATTGAGATGTTAATGGAATGCAGATCACCCTCTAGGGTATATGTTGTATACTTAGAAGAAATGTGGCTCTAATTCAAATATGATAGGATATATAGTTATCATTCCTACATGGTATATGATTATAAGTCTTTATATGAGGTCTATAAACATATTGACTTTGATATTTAGGCACAATTGAGTGAGTTTTACATGCATCGGTATGTTGTGCCACGTGACACAAAGTGGAATCCCAATATATGTCTAGGGGATGTCCAATTAAATTCCTTTACCTCATACATGATCAATGAAATAAGAAGAAAGAAACAAGTTGAAGACTATCAAGAGAAAGAAAAAGAGGTTACCCTAATGATTAGGGGTGAATCTACTGATTTAGAAGCTATAATAGAGGAATGGATTAATTTTATGAATGTAGATACTCCACAAGCATGGGTCACAAACAAAAAAGTAGAGGTCTAGAACCACTACTTGAGCCTCATGGAGGGAGATGAAAAACAAATTTTTATTTCTATTTTACATAGATGGGTAGAGCTTTTAGATACCTTGAAATGAAAAAAGCCTTATTCCTCTCAAAACCTCAGAGTGGCAATACAAAGAGTATATATATATATATTAAGCTTATTACAAAAATAATGATAAATTAGTTGGGGTTGATGTTTCATCCACCCATGTTTTGGTTCCTAATTCTTGATTAGGAAGGGAATGTGCTAGCTAATAAAGAGACAAAAAAGAAAAGGTGAAAAAGCATAGATGATGCTAAAAGTTTTTATATCTTCAAAGGGATGGGTTGTATTGAGTCCTTAGATTTCAAAAAATATTATGGATTCAAAATGCAAAGAAGGCTTGCTCAAGGACAAGCAAGAGGTTAATTAGGGGATGTGATAAGGCCACTAATTATTATATTTATATCATCATCCATACCCAGTTGTATATATTTTTTATATATAAATCCCTAGAACTATCCATGACTCATGTAAATGAATGAATGAATTAATGATTATATGTGTGCATTAATATATACATGTTGTGTTATGGATTAAAGATACTTTTTATTTGATTATATTATACTTGTGTAACCTTATTTAATATATATTTGAAGGGTAGAATAAGACTGCATGAATCTTACTTAGTCACAACACTTATAGAGAAGCCCACAATAAAAGGGGCTTCTAGCCCATAACAGCTGCCAACATATATGTTTCCACCTATAAGTTGTCTGTATCAACTACATGCTTTCACCTACAATTTGCTCATAGTAACTACCAAGCTATAGGATTTCCACCTACAGGTTTCCCATAGAAACTATAGGATTTCACCTATAGGTTTCTCATAGAAACTATAGACTTTCATCTACAGGAGCCTGTAGCCACTACATAGAACCAACTATTATTGTGATAATAAGTAATTGGTTTTTAAGGACACATCCAACTATCTTAGAAACAAAGTAAATTATTGAAGAGGATCCTTCATAAAATCTATATGGATTCCTCACATATATATAAACTTAGATGTGCTACCAAAAGATGAATAAGATAAGGACAATGGAAAGGAGAAAAATAGAAAAATAGAATATATTGTCCTTTACCTAGTCAAGGCTAAAAATAAGTAACTTTAAGCTACTAACCACTTGAAGGTTCAATGAGTTAGTTGCAAAGTATTTGTACCTTTACTAGTTTAGTGTCTACTTATAGAATTGATCAAATTCAGTTCTTATACACTTGCTATAGAGGGTTTTTATTAACTTACCCAATGAAATAATAGCTACAAAGTCTTCCTCCTTGAACTCCCTTGCCTCTGGTATGCTGAGATGTGTGAATGATTGCAAAATGGTATTGATCCCAAGTATATTTTCTACTAAGCTTGGCCACCTCACTATTAATGTCAATTCCTAAAAAATATTTCATAATCTATCCATATTTTGAGTTTGAATACATGCCTTTGATCTTGAGAAATAAAATGGTTCATGTTTAGATGTGTAATCATTACCACTAATTATTTAAATGTTTTAACAATGTGTACCATAGTACTACTCTATCATATCAAGACCATTACAGGGTAGTGGTATGGTAGTGTTAGCATTTTAATCTCCTCAATATGACACACACCTTCACTTTGCTTGTTGTGGGATAATGGATCAAATAGTCTCATACTGCCACCCCATGCACACCCCTTTGGACTCTCGTGGATCGATAGGTTAATTCTAGCGGTTGAGTGATTTTTCACCACCATGTCATAGTATCACTGTTTACCCCTTTCAAGGTTGTGGTATTGCATTTTTTTTATGTATTTTAGGTGGGAATATATGGGTATATTATGAATGCAGTATTTTAGATATCATTTTATTGAAAATATTAAATAATTTTCTAATTTTAAAATCTCTTAGTTTTAGTTTTCATTGTCAGTCAGACCTAAGAGATCATTTCTTTGTTTGTAATGAGGAGGCTTAGTCAGGTAGAGAGACTTAGCATTGGAATTATGGATTTAGTCATTGGGCTCAAGGCTACTTATGATAATGAAAGTAGGCAAATTTGGAGGTTCTAACATAGGGGTTGTCAATTTTAAAAATTTTGCCTAAGTATGGAACCCTTGTACCTTGAGGATTTTGGTCTTATAATTCATTGTTGACCTCTTGTTCTAGTTCCAATCTTTTAAATTTATCACACTACAAGTTGATGAGGAGATTTAAGTCATGGGGTTAATTGACCGGCACCTTTTCCATTAATGTCAAAGGGGAAGAAATGAAGTAGTAAAACATAGCATGATCCAAAACAACATGATAGTACTAAAGTTAGGGGGAACATAATAGTAAGGGGGAGAATGATAGGGAATTCTAATTTTCTTTTCACACAAATTATTTAATAGTATATGCTAAATATTTTATTCACCTAATGTTAAGATATATATATATATGTATGTATGTATGTATGTATGTATGTATGTATGTATGTATGTATGTATGTATTATTAAATCATAGATGTTCATTATTGTTTCTTTTACACAAGCATATTCAATGCTTGTGGAGTCTAGAAGCTTTATTACAAACTAAAGCTATCCAAATATCAGAGAAATGACTTCAATTTATTGCCAAGATTTTTAATATTTTTTTTCTTCACAAGTATCTTTTTGAATTATTTGATACCTTTAGACCTTACTTACTCATTTTCATATCTAGTAGTTCTAGAGAAGTTATAAAAGTCTAACATCTAGAAAACATACAAGACATTCAAGAAACTATATTCTAAGTAAACAAAATTAAATTCAACCAAAGTAAGAAAACTAAGAATAATGATTGAACCTAACTTTAAATGCACTCTAAATTAGCAGTGAACATCTCAGGTTTTGTATACAATGTACCAACAAAATAATGATGATTACATTAAAAAATGTATCAATAAAAAAATAGTGAATAAGCAAACCTATACTTAGATATTTACAACATTTAATAATAAATTACACAATAAATATAACTAAAGTTTAGGTGACAAGCTAAAAAGTTAAGGTGACAGGTTAGTTAAGGGGATAAAACATCATCATAATCATATGTATTGCTAGCAAGATTAGAATCTTGATCACTCATGTCTACATCTACTTGATTTTCTTCATCATCCTCATATATGACATGTAATACATTCTCTCTCACAATCTCTTCATTGGTAGTCAAAATATCTTCTTCAAACACTCCACCATCATCTTCATCCACTTGTTTGAATGTTTATTGTAAATTAACATATTGCCCATCAGCCATTATATTGATAACTTCCATGAATTTTTGTTTCAAATGAGACTCTGTTTGAATGACATACAACCATCTTGGGATTTTTACATCATCAATTAAAAATAATTGATTAATTTGAAGAGGGGAACATACAACTCATCTGTCTATGATAAATATTATCATGTGCTTGTGCATATAAATCCATACTCATCAAATTTTACTACAGATGGTTGGATTCACTTACATTTTAATAATATAGGACTATTTTCACCAAAAATCCACTTGAATAATTTCTTGGATGAATCTAACATTAAATTTCTTCTCAATTTCATGAATAAATTTAGCACAACAACATAGTCACAATTTATCTTTCCTTTGTCTTTTTCATCCACTCTTAAATGACTACCATAGGCCCACATTCCACTAAAATGCAATGTGGAGTCAGGTGGTAACAAAAAACTTAATAATACCAATAAATGATCTACACTCTCATTTGTCCAACCAAGCACCACTTGCAAGTTAATAATTTGAAGGATTGTTGTCAAATGACTGAAGCTATAATTATCATGCACATGATTTAAAGCATCTTCCATAGAATTGGCCCCATCATTGTTTAGACCCTCATTTAACATTATATTAACTTCAAACCCTTCATCTAACATTATTGTCTCTTCATCTATGTTTGGTACCATTTCATGTATGTTTGTTTCCTCGTCATCTCTCACACTCTACAATTCTATCATATCTTCATAATAATTTTAATCCCAAGGGCTTATACCACTATGCCCATATCTTATCATATGTTGATAAATCATTTTTTTCACCTTTCCACCAAGACAGTCATTACATGGACATGGATATTTATCCATGTCCCTCTCATCAGCTACTCTCTCATCATATGCATGGTATTGATCCATAGTCAACCTTTGACATTGATCCATCTATAATGTTCTACATTCTAGTATTAATTTAGTTTCTTATTTCAATAAAAAACAAAAATCTAAAAAACTCAACTGACTCAAGATCTAATACATGTAAACTCATTCTCTTCAGCACTCTTCAGCACTTAGAATTTAGAGAACTTCATAGAATTAGGATACAAAGCACTCTATAAAATTAGAATTAGATGACTCTATAGAATATAGATCCCTATAAAACAACTCAAATTTAATAAATATAGTTAGGCATCACTTTATAGAAATAGATGTTCTTTTTATGACTATAAATAAACAAATGTTTTTTTATCCATGTTTTATTGAGGGCCTTCCTTGTCTAGATGATAATTAAATAAATGCTTTAGAAATGGAACACAAAATTAATGCTTAGTCTATTGATGAGCCACAAGCATTTAAACATATGGTGATCTTGTCAATGTTAATGAACACACAAACACTAACAAGTAGGCTAATGAATTCTTTGTTATAACTTTGAGCATTACTTACTAGCATAAATTATTAACATGTTGAGATAAGATGACTTATTCTAAAAATTTATATACTCCGATGTGTGGACATATAGTATCAATTAAAATAGCTTAGTGACCACATTGATTTGATGAACTAGCATAACTTTCAAGTATGCCATATGAGACCATATTCTAGGATTCCATGTAATTAATAGATTAGGCTTGCACACAATATTACCCAAGAATTGAGGCTTAGGATAAGGACATAAGCCTATGGTTTAATGGCATAGTGATTAAAGGAATTGAAATTTGGATGCATGTTACAAGTTAAATTTCTATATGCTCCAAAATGTGTAGAGGAAACTAATGAAAAAAAAGTCTGCTAAAATTAGAATTGCTTATATGGTTCTAGTACACAATTACCTATGTAACTACTGTAAGTTACACAAACCAATAAAAAACTAATTATGATGTACATGCACTACCCATACCATGAATACTTAGTGAAAAGGAGCCTCAAGGATTAGGTTGGTGAATTGGTTACAAAATTAGAAATTAATACCATACCCATCCATGATAACATGGAACACAAATACACAAATTCAAGTTATGGTCACTACATTGTATTGATTATACAATGAATAAAAGCATCCAATTCTTTCACAATCTCAATAACTCCAAATTATTACATGGTAGTCTTTGAAGGTTCCTCACTTCAAGGTGAAGGTGGTCTTATGTAAGTATTCTTCATTCACCCATACCTAATTATACCCAAAAAATCCATCTAGTAGAGAAAACATCTCTGCACCCACTACTATCTAAAATATATACTCCATAGAGGGGATGGGTAACATTCTTTCAAGGATGTCTTATTCAGATCTGAAAAATCTATGCATGGCTAGATCTCTCCACTCTTCTTTTATATAGAAACTAGATTGGACACCCAAGTCAAATGCTTAATTGGGTCTATAATATTAGATTCAATTAGTTTCCTAAGCTCTTAGGCCATCAAGGATTCAATCTTTGGGTTTATCAGCCTTTATTTATACCAAACTAGTTTGGCTTCTTCTACCAAATATATAGTGTGCTAAATAACCTCATGGTCATATCTCTTAAATTCATCATAAGTCCATGTGATGACTCCTTTATATTTGTTGTAGAAATAAACCAACCACTATTTACCTTTTTGAGGGACTTCTTTTACAACCTTCAGCTTCCTTCTAGCTTTGACGTCAAGTTCAAAGTAATCACCCTTATCTGTGACAAACTTTTGCTTTTTGTTCCTTGCATCATTAGAGTCAAAAAGATTTTTGAGGGTATTGAGGCCCTTCAACAACTTGTTGGATTTTAACTATATGATTTGGTCCTCATAAGCCTCTTTAATATTTAGTTGAATTTATTCCATGAATTTTCATGATTATTGGAGGAACATGGCAATTTGAGCATCATTTTCAAACACCTACTAGTTTTGGTCATTGTCTAAGATAGTGGGCCTGATGATTACCTGTATTTCTTGATCATTGGTGAATAATTCTATCATTAAGTCAAATTTGGAACCAATCATTAACATTCTATTATCCTCCACATTCATGGCCTTTGGGATGATCAAAATGTTGAAGGCTTTGAAGGCTTCAATTAGATCCTACATACAGTGGTGGTAAGATCTCAAGTGCACATTCTTTATGGCCACTACTCCCCTTACCTAACTTAATACTAATTTGAAATTGATAAATACTTTTAGTTGTTTGATGCCCATTTACTCAGCAAGGTTAAGGTCATGGACTATCACCTCATATTCAACCTCATTATTTGTATAGGCAAACTAAAATTAGATGGCTTAGGGGTCTCTTTTATAGAAGGAGATGTTGATCAGATGTTGGCTCTAGAGTTAGTCTTGTATTTCATGTCATCAAAATGTAGAGTCTAGAATATGGACTCATCTTTAATCCCTTCACTCTGATCTCCTTTCTTCTTTATGACCTTTGGAATGGCCTAGTCTTCATCATGGATCATGTAAGTTCCAAGGCTGGTGGCATCAAATTTTGAAAATGGGTCATTCTCAATGAATTTTTTGACAAGGGCTTCTTCCTCTAGACTTATAGTATCTATAAAATTTTCTCTTTTGAGCATATCCACATAGTACATCTCTATTTTTGAGAAGGAGCTATGTATTACTTCAAATTTCATCATAACTTCATCTACTATGTGTTCTAGGTGAAGTGGTCTGGATAACACTTTCAAATTCGAACCATACTTGGTACTCAAGATTAGATGGGACCAATCCAATGATAATTACCTACCTATTTTGGTGGTGAAGTCTCTTGACAAACATAGCCCAAAGATAGGTGGGTTGTCTATCACTACAATGTCTTATGGTACAGTAATGCTAAGACAAGAATATAAAATGAAGGGAAGATCCTTGATGATCCCTAAGGTTTGAACCTTCTTCCCATATAATTGCATATCTCCTTTATTTAATGGATCATACTTCAATTTTAGTACATCTTATAGTTTTTTAGGCATCACCATCATGCTTACACCCAAATTGATCATGGAGTTGTGCAATAATTTCTTCCCCACTATTAGTGTCAAATAGAATGGGGTAGGTTTTATTTTGATTACCCCCTCTTTGGTATTGATTAATGTGGAGAGCATCTGGGGTTGCATGCTCATGCTAGCTTTTTTCCCTTTTATCCTTGTCATTTTGTAGTCAAATTTCTTTATGTGGGCTTTTCTTGCTTCTCCAAGGCTTATTTTAGTAGATACTTCTACTTGGATATAAATAGGACATACTAGAGGGAGACATTGGTTGTAACCCTCTTTAGTTATTCTACTACATTGTATGACCCTTGAGGTGAGACCTCAGGATATTTTTCTTTGTTTTTTACTACCTAATTCTACTTTGGATATGTCGAAGGTGAGGGCTAAGGTGTTGGGAATTTTTAAAAGGTCACTTTGGGCCTTGTGCTAACTTTGGGAATTTAATCTAATCTTTTCTTTGAGTGAGTGTAGTGTCTGACTAAACTTGTGAGGCTCTATACATGGGAAATTTTCTCATTTAGACTGCATCTTGACCTTCAACCCAAGAGAATAGTGCATGCTTTGGGGCTATTTCTTCTTCTTGTTCTAGGGACATCCCCTACATATGCACCATCAAGACTACATTCTCAATCCCTAGAGACTAGTATGTGTAGGTCAAATCAAGGGCATTCCTTGTCATCATTGTTTGGTAACCTTCTACTTTAGGTTATCCCTTGGGTAGTTTGAGGGTCTATGAGCATCATTACAAGGAAATAACCATGAATTAGAGTCATTCACTATTTTTTTTTGGCTAACAACTATCTCTTTGTTCACATTAGGCAATACTATATACAAGGGGTCAAGTACCATAACCATTTGGTTTGTAGGATACATATAGTGATTCAACAATTGATGGTTTGGCCTTTGTCTCTCCTAGTATCGGTTTTGTTGGTATGGTGATCTCCTTTCTTGGTAGTTATTAAAAGGAGGATTTAGAGGTATATCCTATTGCCTTTTGAGACTGATTATCTCATCAGAGAAGTTCTATAAGATACTCTTCATATCATTCATCTTTGCAACTAGGGAGGATTGAGTGAATGTTCTTGCCTGAGTGGGTGGATATACATACATAGAATGTAGGATTCCTTAGGTACTCAAGGCTTATTATTTTGGAGGCATTGATATCTCTAGGAACATCAACATTAATAGGTATATAGGTATCTTTTCTACATCTATCAATTTTTTTTGGCCCTCACAACCAAATCATAAGCATCTAACAACATCGGGCCTCCAAGTGATTGAAGATTGAATCATAACCATAATATCTGAGTTAAAGGCCTTAAGGTTGAAAATTATATCCATGCTTATGGGTGGTTGAGATGTTATTGGGATCCTTTGATAGGTATTTTTGAACCTGGTGTTAAAATTGGAAATGGCTTCTTGTTAGCCTCTCTTGATGGTTATTAATTGTTGTAGGAGGGATCACCAACCAACTTTCTAATTGATTCTCTCAAATAATTTATCACTTAGGTCATCCTAGGTGATAATGGAGTTAGCTAGAAAATATTGGTACCAATCAAGAGCCCATCTTTTGAAATATGTTACTAGTATCCTTAAGGCTACATTATGCACATTAACATAGTGCATAGTGTACACATTTGTAACATCTTAGAGATGCTCCATTATGGTCTTGAAATCCTGTCCTAAAAACTTAGGGATAACCTTCAATGCATTCACAATAATGGGTTCCCATGTAGTTGGGGGTGTCAAAGGGATAAGTGGGCTACCACTATCCCATGATATGAAGTTCCTTAGGAAGCCTCAAATAGCCATTTATTATTGTTGAGTAGGGATAGACCCTACAATCCTTTGGTGAGTTAGAGGTCCTAGATGTGGTGTTAGTAGACTCAAATTATTTTTTATCCATGACCTTGTTATATGCCTTTGGATCATAAACTTAGGCTCCTAGATGGTTAGACTATAGATCCAGTCCCATCAGGCATGCCAAAAAAGAAAAAATATTGACACCTAGAACTCTTGTTTCAGGTTTAACAACATCCTATGGGAAGAATTATGGGCATGGGACCAAATTTTGGTCTATAAATCAAACTCTAGGTTTTTAGAATATTGCTCTTCATTTTAAGTTTGGGCGTGAAAAGGGAAAAAGAAGGAAATGCAAATAATATAAAATAACTCTAATTGAGGTGATACACTAAGCAATTTAAAGAATTAACTTATGATTGCATAAGATATATTGAGCCCTTAAACATTATAAACTATTAAATATCATAAATAATGAATTAATACCTATAATTCAAGTAAATATCAATACTATATAAGCAAAGGAAAAGAAATATGAGATAGACATGACTTCCCACTCAAATTGACATAGAACATCACTTCCTCTTGATTGTTAGATGGAGAACATAATATAGAAAGTCCTAAAGGTCACAATAAAAAAAATCCAATAAAACCTATGAGGATAACTTACTAAGGTCAAAAAATGAGAAAATTCCAAATACTATTACTTATATTCTATTACAAATTATAATTTACAAAAGTAAAAAAATACTAGTAAAATGATAACTAGCCCCTTCCAAAAGGGATGAGCCTAGAATATATAAGAAAGATGGAATCTCGTGGGAATGATACTTGGAGATCCTAACACTTACACTCATGATGATGCCATTGTAATTTAATGAGGGTCTTGAACTCATAAGTCCAGTTAATCTCTAGATGCTAGATATGGTACAACTACATCATTTTGTTATGACCATGATGTAGAGGTGAATTAAAGTGATGCCATGTGTACATCTTTATATTTTTCCCTAATATGCTACATTACCTTAGCCTTGGTCCCTTATAAATCAATAGATTACACTTTAAGCTAGGATTAAAGTGTTTCAAAAGCTTTGCTAAGAAGAAGGGACCCATATTCTCATCTAATAGTGCTACTCCAAGATCTAATGGGAGAAAATTTACCTTTGAAGAATGTAGTAGTGCCACATGGAAAGGCTCATCTCTTTCTTATTACAACCAACTAGTGGGTCCCCTTTAATCTTCTCTAGCCAATAACACTGCTTTAAATTCTAATAAACCAAAATTGCTCCTAGATAAGTGTGGGTATGACATGTATCAAGTTGATTCTTATCTAGGGTGATGTTGGGCACTACCTTTCTAAAGTGAGTATAAGGGAATCACGTGTCAAAACTATGTTAGCCATATAAATATATTAGTGAGCCTTGTTTATTTACTGATTGGTCAATAGCACTACTTGGAGGTCTAACTCAAAAATAACTAACTTTGAAGAGTATGGGGATACTATGTTTCGAGCTGGAATTCCACCAAAGTGAAACAAGAGCCTCTTCGAGCTAGATGAGCATTAGGATTCCATGTGGAAGAAGCATAAAAAAATTGATACTTGGAAAAAAATTTAAAAATGGGCCCCAAGAAATGAAGAGGCTAAAAGGAGAATTGCTAGAAGGTGTCAAGGAATTGCTAGTTGTGTCAAGAAAGTCTGAAGCTAAAGATGAACTAATCCAAAATAAAAAAAACATGGGTTTCAATCCACAACTTTCAAAATTAATTTAATGGAGTTTATGTGAATTCATGATATCATCGGAAGTTCCTCATGAAATAAATTTCAAAGACATCAAATAACCCCCATCTAGTGAAACCAAACTACCTACCCAACCCTCCAAAGGTTTTACACATATGGAATTTCACACTATTAAACCCATTTCTTAACCTTATCCCTCTAAAAAAATCTCCATAAATTTTCTTGATTAAGACATGATTAAATATAAAATCATTATCTAAGCTAACAAACCACCCCTATTTATTAATATTAAGATTAACAATACCTTAATAATAAAGGTTTTGATAGATATAGGATCAAGCATTAACATCACTTCCCTTTTGTTAATATAATAACTTGGATATTCTAAATATGAACTCAAGAAAACTCTACTCAGTTACATTGGATTTGAAAAAAATAATCAAAATCCTCTTGGATGAATTTAGATCCATCTTAATATTGAACCCAAAATATCACACACCAAGATGATGGTTTTATATTTTCCAATCTCTTTCAATATAATTTTAGGTTATCTTTGGACTCATCACATGAGAGTTATAACATCTTCTAATATCCAATGTGATTAAGTTCAACCATAATGGTAATCATTACAAGCATGAGGTAGATCCCAACCCATGGGTCTCAAACTACCTAATACTAAGAAAAAATATCACATCCCCACCATTTCTCATATTACTATTCCTCCTCTTCATGAGTTTGTCAACATGAATCTTGATCTCCAAGTTACCCTTGCATATTTTGATGATGACAAACCCAATGAGTTATAGTTTATTTATAATACTACCTAATTACCTACTTATATATTGGAATAGTTTCCTCCATATCTCTTACCATGAGATATGACCATTCCTTTGATCTATGACAATAGTAAAAATATTCCCCTATGCAATGTCAATCAATATTTTTACACAAAAGATGAATTCATGTGTAATGATTTTTGGGTAGCCAAATTATTTTAGGATCATTTATATTTGTCTCTTTACACTTTCATTAACATGGGTCTATCAACCAAAGATAATCCCATTGAAACTACTCAATATCTTATTGATGCATGTAACATATATTCATCATATGAGGATGATTATGTAGTTTTTTAAGACCAATAACATAATTTGGATGTAAATATTTATTGCAAAAATATCTCTAAAATGCATGTTTTTAAGCGTAATATTCACTTAGTTCATATATCCTTTGATTAAAGTGATGATGAGAATGATTTCAAACCTTAAGGTTATGCCCCTCTTATGAACCCTTCACTGGAAAATAATTCATGGTGGTTTATTAGCTTTGTGACTTTATTGACATATTTAATGGTATTGACTAACCTAATACCACTCAAAACATGTATATAAGTCCCAATGGTATTGATGAACCTAATACCATTTAGTTCATTACTTAACTTCTAGATTGTACTAGTCAACCTAATACATTCATATCTTAAGCTCATAATTTCACTAGCTAGAGAATACTAAGTGTTAATATAATTTCATTATCATCTCCAAATCTAGCCAACTATACTTGCTAGGATGATACAGTCAAAATAAATCATATTCCTACTAACTATACTAGACTTGCTGATATAGTTCACCCTATATATTATAAACTAGATGGTATCATCAATGCTGATACTATATAGTTAAAATATTTAGCCATACTAAAATTCCCAACTTTAATTACAATGTTAAATCCACTTATATAAGGCAAATACATTATGAATTTGATAACAAAGGTAATGAAATTTTAGGTCTTAAGTAGATGTTGAATATTATGGCCCTTTACCAATGATTCCTAGTGATGAATATATCATAGAATTAATCCACATAATATAACCTCAAGATCCCCTCCAACATCATAATCTTGGCAATTTTGATAAAAAGGTTCATCACTTCTATAATTTTGTCTCCAATGCTGATTTGAAAAAAAATATGATTTCCAAGCTGTTGATATGAGCCACAATCGAGGATCTATCTAGATATAATTGAATTCATAGAGTTGAACCTGTATGGATTAGTGAAATTAGAAGAACAACTCAAAATGGAATAAGCTTGTTTTCACAACCAAAAATTTATATTAGCATAATTAAACAAAAATAATGTAGGAAGGTACTTTATATAGTGAGGAATTAGGTCACCCAAAAAGATAATTAACTCAAATCAAAATTAAAAAATGACTTAAATTACATTTACCCTAATGACCTATTATTAATATAATCAAGCTACTTATACCATTTAAGTAAAACCATATGGTGGGAAAAAGCCTACACTAACACTCCCTCTACTTAGGTGGATATAAAAATTGGGTCCCAACACAAAGGCCTAATGAGTTACCCAAGTACATATAGATTATACCCTAAATGAGAAAGAATTCAAAGCTGTGTGAACCCCAAAAATAGACCAAAAATGAAGATACTTTCTCTTAGTGAAGGGTTTGGTGAATATATCAACAATTTATTATCTTGTCTAGATGTAGCATATATCAATGACTTACTCATAGATGAATTATGAATGAAATATATGTGAATCTCAATATGATTGGTTTGTTGATGACCATATTCCTAATATCTATATTTTTCCTTGGTTTTCATAGAAGATGACTATTATTTATCGAAACTAGATGGTAAAATCAATGAGAATACCCTAAATCCAAATAACCTTAGTGGCACCATTAAAATCTCCTTTATATTCTACATTAGTAGAAGATAAAGCAATATAATTTTACTTCTTACTTAACCAAATAATTTAACTTGAGCCAAGGGATAAACTATAGTTTGAAGTAGACTTATGATTCTAAATATTGCTTCTCAATTTGAAGTTGTATAACCAATCAATTTGATGTTGATGTTTTCTCCATAATGAGTCCCAAAACTATGAGTAACCTAAATTTAGTGGATAATATACTTAGATAATTTATATTTTATCTCATGTGGGTCTTACATAAATCTAGATACCATTCCCATTGCATATGAAATATTGAGTCTAGTGTGCATAAGATAGATGAGACTACTAACAAGTTGTCAATATGAGGTAGCATCAATGAAAGGAAATGGATAATCATCCTCAAGTTTTAAATGAGATATAATGGGAGTGGGCACTATATTATAGCTATCCATGTTAAATCTTACAAAAAATCAACATCATACTTGGATTGTGCAATAGTGATTCTAGAGTTAGATTGATAAATTTAAATCTTAAGGAAGTAATACAATAAGGCCATGTCAGTCATTGAGAACCTATCAAAAAAATTAGTTTTCAGTATTATGATTATGTATTAATAACTCATTATTAATAGGTCATCCATGTAAAGAACCATAATCAATAGTGAATCATCCTTCCAAAAAATGTAGACATTCAAATCAGAATGGCATCTAGTGAACCCAACAAAAAGAAGAAAGGAGTCCATCTTGACATACCAAGGTCAAATAGATTTTTTGAGGCCATATATATATATATATATTTATAAAGTTTTAAAACTAATAAATAATCTTCCATAAATCCTTATGATTTCTCCATCCATATTTCCTTCTTTAAGGTCATTGTGAAGAAAGGCACTCTTCACATCCATCTGATGAACATCCCAAAGATGTGTTGTGGCAATGAAAATAATGAGTCATATTGATTTCATTTTGTCAAATAGGGTGAATTTTTTGGTATATTAGATGCTAGGTACTAGAGAAAAATTATTTGCTACCAAACATGTTCTTAACTTTTCTATAGACCCATATGCTATAAATTTTATTCAGTAGATCCACCTACATCAAACAAGTTTTCTTCCCTTAAGAAGAGGCACTAAATCACAAGTGTTGTTCCTCAATAAGGATCCATACTCCTCTTCCATAGTAGTATCCCACTCAAAAGTGATCGATGCCTCATGAAAATATCATGGATCATAAGTATATGCAATAAAGGCATGTGGGGCATTATAGAATTGTGAACAAGTTCACCTAGGGTTTGATGGATCTCCAATCCATTATATATCACTTTAAAGTGTTTTCATAACACAAAAAGGACCAATACTTAGAGAGTCAGGATGAGATTCCTCATCCTCTAAAGATATTATGGTAGAAGGAGGAGGTGCATCCTCATCACTACTCTTATAATTAGAACTAGAAGAAAAAATTGGATTATCAAGAAGCTACTCAAGTGTATTTAAATCATTAGAATGGTCATAAAATCCCAATGCATCTAAGAAAGAGGGAGGAGTGTCATATGCAAAATCTAAAGGACTCTCTTGAAAACAAAAAACTATATCAATGAAAAAATAATTATTGGTGTGACAGATAAGCTTGTATCTACTAACACCCTCATTATATCTAATAAATATGCAATGGTAACTCCAAGGTTGCATTGACTTACATTTATTTTTTAGAATATGAGCCATAGATGGAGATCCAAACACTTATAAGTGATTTTATTTAATATGGTTATTTGACCACTCCAATCTTCAAAAGGAGTGATTCCATTTAATTCTTTATACGAAACTTGGTTCTATATATAAAAATCATAGTTGATAGCCTCGACCCAATTTGAAATCCAAGAGACTTAGAGCATAGCATACAATTGGCCATTTACTTCAAGGACCTATTCTTACACTATGCAAAACCATTATATTTAGGACTATACAAAAATGTATAGTGGAGTTCAATCACTTATGATGTGTATAATTTTTCAATCCCCTTTGATTTAAATGTAGTTCCAAGGGCATTCTTGGTGGTGTGTAAAGTAGAAATGAACACAAAATAGTCAAATCCCAACTTGGCAAGGATGGAAAGTGTCAATTGATAATACTTTTTGTCAATGTCACATAGTTTTAAATATAAATTAAATGATTTGAAATTTATGAAGAATTCATGTATAGTATCAAAGTCACCTAGGCTCAAATTGATGAGATCATTCTCAAACTCATGACCTCTCATTATGTCTTACTTTCCAAAGATTTTTTCCAATGTGGTCCAAACTTCATTATGAGTAGATACATATTCAATATGAAAGATTAATTTGGGAGACATAGAAAAGCATAGTAAACTATAATATTTATCACTTTTTAACACCAAGTTGCCTTATTTGCATCAAGTGTTAGCTCTTTTCTATACCCATCATGATTTAGTGTAAGCCTTTGCTCCTGAAGAGGATTTTCACTTTGATTTTACACTCATGAAAGTTGAATGGTGTAAGAAGGTAATTTGACTCTGATCCATGGTGTAAAAATCAATTATGTGTTTAACAATGTGTTCTTAAAATATTCATGTGAAATGCCCTCTAAATATATAGAGATTTAATTTTACAAAGCATGATGATATTACTAATGCATAGAGATCAAAAAAATTGACACTTTAAAAAAAAAGGTGCCTGAAATGGAGATGTTGCCTAAAAGTTATGAAATTTTGAAATTTATTTCTTGTAAAAAATAATTATCTTCACTTTTCAAAAACATTTGGGTGTGCAAAATTTTGGTCAAATTTTGTGAGGAAAAGTTAATCCGCCTTGGGTTGGTTGTGACTAAGGCCTTAAATTTACATGTGACTAGGGGATAAGGGATAGGATAAGGGCACCCCCACCCTTGATTTATTTGAGTGATGTGGGAGTGATGTCATCCTAAAAATGGATCAACTTTTGAAATGAATATTTTAATTTTATACTTAATTAAATTTGACATCTTCCTAGTCATCGTAACATGCAAAGAGGGTAGTAAGAAACCACACAATGTTTTGCAAGGGTTATATTCTACTTAGGTTACATGTAAGGTTAGTTTAATTTGAGAGGCATAAAATTATGGGTGTTAGGATATTATAGGAATTCAAGCATGGGTCACAAGTTCTGATGGGCATGCAAGTAGGGGTCATGGGTTTCTAATAAGCATGTAAGTAGGGGTCATGGATTTTGACAAGCATGTAAACAAGGATCATAGGATCTAATGGGCATGCAAGTAGGGGTCAAATTTTACATAAATTGTGTATACATGGGTCTCATGTATGTCAATTCATTCAATCAAGGTGTTCATATCTTGGCATGTGCTTGAGTAGGGGTAAAAATCCACAAACTAACACAAACTACCAAAATTACCTACAAGGATTATAAACTCTAATCAGACTATAAAGCCCTCAAGTATGTATTTGGTGTGACTTATACAAAAATAAAATAAACACTTATTTTATTTATGAACTCAAAAAAACCTAGAAAAGGTTTTCCCTCAAAGTCACTAGATGTATAGATTTTTGTAAAATTCAAAAACTAGCCTTAAAACCCTCCAAAATGGCCAAAAACTAATTATCATGAAACTATGTCATGTTTATAGTTGTTTGTATAGTTTTCCCACTTTATAAATTCAATGACACTATCCATTTTTGAGTTTTATACCTCAAATATGTATATTTACATGGATTCTCAAGAAATCCCATCGAACCCTAAAAAAATGAAATCAATGAAAAATACCAAACAAGTTGGAATGCTAAATTTCACAATAGAAATAATGTCATTAAAATAACAAAAAATATTTGATACCATGTCATAGTGGGCCATAATCAAGGATATATCTAGATAGGATCAAGTGCATGAATTTGAACTTGTATGGAGTAGTGAAATATAAAGAACAACTCAAAAGGGAATAAGCTTGTCTTCACAACCAAAAAGTTGTATTAGAATAATTATCCAAAAATTACATAGTAATGTAATTTATATAATGAGGAATTATGTCAACCAAAAAATTAATTAATTCAACTCATAATTAGAAAATGACTTAAAGTACATTTCCCTTAAGGACCTATCATTAACCTTAGCAATCTAATTAGACCATATAGGTAAAACCACATAGTGGGAAAAATCCTACAGTGACATAAGATTCCTTCATATCCATATCATTTTCAAGAGGGAAACACCATGCTTATTAATAAAATCAAGAAATTAACTATGTTATAGCTTCCAATCCTAAATTAATCCTTATCTCTAAAGAGTTTTGCCTTGAAGAGAGATAATTATAACTCTTTTTTGAAAAATATTACCAGGTATTTGCATGGTAATATGAGGACATTCTAAACATTTACCCTAAAATAGTTGTACATAACATAATGACATACCCAAATGTGAAACTCATGTGGTAAAATATACACAAAATTTCACCTAGGGTTTCTACCTTATATCATAAAAAATATTAATCTCAAAGAATCTAAGTTCATTAAACCTTTAGATTACTTAGAATGGGTACCCAACATATTATATATTCATAATAAATTCACAATGCTTATTTATATATGTATTGAATTTAGTAATATCAATTTAACATATCTTAAAAATAAATTTTCTTTACAATCAGTTTATGCCATTATTGATTCTACAATGAACTATGAGATGTTATCCCTCATGGATGGTTTCTACGGATATAATAAAATTCATATCTCTCTTTAATATCAACATAAAACCACATTTACTACCAATGGGGGATCATATTTCTATGTTAAGATTCCCTTTGGCCTTAAAATTTTTAGCATAACTTATCAATGCACCATGGCCCAAACGTTTAAATATCTCATCGATAAAATAGTTAAAAATTATGTGGATGGTTTCATTGATAAATCAAAGCATCATTATATTCATATCCATGACCTTCCTATCATATTTGACTGACTCATCAAATACAAAATTAAAATCAATCATCACAAATGTGTTTTGATATTACCTATGGAAAAATCCTAGGGTTTTTGGTCTCATTGAGAGGGATTGACATGGATTCTACCATCAATGTTATTCTCAACATGCTTAGAACTTGATACATTCCTAACATATATACTTACCTTCACAAACTTGGGGTAATTTTAATATTCATACTCAAGTTGGATTACTGAGTATACTTATTCAACTCCCTCCTCAAGAAAGTTGTCACATTTGAATGGACCAACTATTATCAACAATCATTTGATAATATAAAGAAACCATTATTTCATCCTCATACTCTACAACCTCTTTCCAATGACCATCCTATCATTTTTTATATGTCATCTATCCCCATATCAATTATGGAAATGCTTGCATAAAAATATGAGTCATGAAAATAATATAAAATATATTGTATTAGTCATGACTTTGATAGAATATGAGAGCTGATACACACAAGTAGAACATGAGTGTATTATAATTTACTTCAAAATCAAAAATATTTAATATTATATAGTTTATTAGGCCACCTATATCATTTTACATTATGAACCCATTTCACTTTTTCTCTAAGGCTTTATTACATATAGATTAATTTGGAAAATGGATTATAATATTAATTGATTTTGACCTAATAGTTATTACCAAAAAACTATTCAAAGTCCAAGTTATCTCCAGTCAACTTGTTTCCACTCTTGTCCCAGCTACACAACATCTTTAAGACAATATTCTAGATGAGTATGTCCTCTTAATTTAGGTTATTTATCAAGTTTGGTTTTTATTAAATAATATTTTCAAATTTTTGCAACTAATTTTGAGGCTAGACCCTCGAAGACCTAGAATTAGTAGTCTCTAAACTAAAATCATCTACCAAAGTTACTATATAATAATTACCCAAACTTACCATATATTTACTTGAATAAACATGGACACTCTAGTTTGATGGAATTAAGTCCCTTCAAGGAGATAGGGTAGGATGTGTCTTAGTTTAGACTTACAAAAAATTAATTCATCATGCCTTTTAGTTAAACTTTGAGGTCACTAATAATATGGATAAATATGAAGGTATCATCCTTGGGATGCAAATAAACATATAACTAGACATTCCTTACATTTCTTAGGATATTGATAACTTATATGCTACCAAATAAGTGACAAATATAAATGAAAAAGTGAAAAAATTATTGTATATCATCAACTCATACCATAGATTTTACTCTTTTTACCATTGAAGCAATCATAAAATTTTATATATATACATATATATATATACATATATATATATACATATATATACATATATATATATATATATATATATATAATCTTGCTTCCTCGATATCTCTTTTTCATCCTCATCATGATCTAAATAAATCACACTTATTCATCTACATGTGTAAATATTCATTTAATTAAACAACCAAGGATGAACACCTTATGGACACATCAAAGTATTCATTAATTGACAAAATCCATGATATAAATATAACATCCAATTCATTAAGCATCATACTTATCCTCTAGATGCTAACTCTCGTGAAAATACCATACTCTACAACCAAGCTTGTAAGTAAGTCCTTCGACATAAAATCCTATATCATCACAATGTTGAAGTTACCATACATTATTGTGTTACTTAATAAGAACTAACTCATCTCCTTGAGCAAGTGCATGGGGTATTTTGTGGTGGCCTCTCTAGTATACATGCTACAAACTGAGAATACTTATAGATGGGATACTTCTATACTACCCTTGAAAAAGATGATATCACATTATAAAATAAGTGAAACCCTTTCAAACCCCATGATGATCTTATCCACTTTCTTATGGCTAAATTTTAGAAACTTTAATCTCCTTGTACATTCTCTATTTTAAGATTGGATCTCATTGGAAAATGAACTTAGTTTTAAGATGGCAATGTGTTCATCATTATTTCCATAGATTACTTTATTAAGTAGTAGAAACTATGCATATTTTTAATGTTATTGGAATAATTATATCAAATTCATCCTTAATAAAATCATATGTCACTTTTGGATTCATCACACCATCATTTCTAAATATGGTGGCTATTTCAAAAACAAATACATGAAGTGATTGTGTAAAAAAAAAAAGTACACACATTTTTAAAAGCCTATCACCCTCAATGCAATGGTCAATCTGAATCTACTAATAAAATCCTTGATAAAATATTAAAATAATATTAGGGATTATCATTTGGATTTACATCTCAAGCTTGATCCCTCACTTTGCACTTACCATACTATCATATGTACTACCAATAGGTCAACTACCTTTGCTTTAATTTATGGATTTAAATCTACCTTATCATTAAAACTAGAGTTACCCTCCTTGTGCATCTCTTTTCACACCATCATTATTGGTAGATATACTCATAAATCATGTCTTCATGATTTATATATACTTTATTAATTATGCATGAGTGATATACAACACAATTGTTAATATAAAAAGTTTATATTTAAGCAACATAACAAGAACAAAAAATTGTGTACTTAAAATGTCAAAGACTTGGTATAAAAATTAGATTATACGCATGATAAAGAGGGAAAATAAGCTGAAAATTGGTGGAGTCTCTAATTAATTAAAGACATCCTTGGGCTTGGTACTTAAATATTACAAACAATCTATGCTTAAATTCGTAATATTTTTAAATTTACTTTTTGTATGATTTTTCATTTCTGGTACATCTTACTTGCATGCATATAATTAGTTTGTATATTATATTGATCAAACATTTATTGTATGTTTTAGGTTTAATCTCTATATATTTAGATTAACATTATTTTATCTTAAGACCTCCAAGTTTTATTTCATATGAGCCCTAGTATCTCACTTTGGTCTATACGTCTTTTGTTATTAAAACACTTGTTTTTTTAGTTTGTGAGTTGAATTGTAAAACTTAGAGAATAAAATTAGGAATTCCTCACAAATTTCCATCCATTATTCAGTCAACCATTGTTTTATTTATAATTCCTTGGTTTATTTTAATATACCCTTTGAGCCCTTTACTATATACCACTTGTATTTTTAGTTTGTGAGTTGGAAAGTCAAACTTGGGGAATCAACAATGCCCTTCTCTAAAACATCCATCATTTAATAGATTATTTTTTCTATCATACTTAGCTATATGTCTTCTTTGATAGATAAAACAATGGTTGAGAGTGGTGTTTTACCTCACTTATAATCATCCATATTCTCTTGTGGTAAAATTATAGTATTTTACCTTCACATCATCATCAATATTTTAAAATTTTATTATGATCATGTTTCATACCTACATTTAATTTTAACATATTTCTTTACACATTTTTTTTGATTTCGAAAACCCAAGCATTTTATTATCATTTCCATAATTCCTTATTTTTCATTTCATTATTAACTCACCAATGTTGGTTTTGATATTACACTATTTTATAAGATGTAAGTATAGGAATCTTTAGGAACCATGGTATTTAGGTTCTCATATATATTAACTAAGTGTAATCTCTCTTGGGATAATATTTTTTAAAACTCATAGTTGGTTATTCCAAATCCATATGAAGAAGGAAAATAGATAAATTCAAAAGAGTTAAAATCCATATCACAATAAAATGCAATATAAAATTGACTACCATATTAAAATTCATATCAAACTAAAAGATGTGATTATTTTGGCACATCTCCTATTATGTTCAAATCTCAAATTACACAAATAGATTCATCATAGATCTGAGATGCATTGGGGTGTAGTAGGCCAGAAGATGTGGTAGGAGATTTCATTATCTAATTATTTATCATCTATCATCTTAAATTTTAATACCACCTACTTCTCACATAAACACCCAATCTTAACATTAGGCCAATGGCTCTATAAGGGACCATAAGGAGTAAATAACACATTGTGGAAAGGTAGGATAATTTTAGTTTTCATGCATGATAGTTATCATGGGATGATATTCATACTTCACTAGTTATCCCAAACTTATGTTTATAGGTAAGATTCTCTAATGCCATCGATGTTGAAATATCTTAGTCTTGGAAAATTGATTTGAGTGTCATATTTCTTTAATATCATGTTTTTTATTCATTACTTCATCTTATACCTCTCTCCATTATTTTTCCCTTGATATTAAGGTTTGTTTCTAAATCTTCCCCATTTTCTATACTTCCTAATCTCCATTTATTTTAGACATGGTAGTAATATGGTAGTCTCAATTTTTTTTGTAATTATAATAGAAGCTACACATTTGAGTTATTTCAATATCCCATCTTGGACATTTCATTATCTCTTTAGGATTTATCTTATTTATGTTTGGGACCTTTAGTTTTCTATTTCATTTATGAGGGACATTGGTCCCATTTTCCCTTTCATGTTTTCACATATTTTTTTGAGTGTGTTTTTCTACTCTTCTTACATTGTATTTTGTATTTATCATATAAATCAGTTCTATGTCCATTTTCTGATTTCGTTTATTACTTATCTTACTATGGATTCATATTTTTTGGGTCCTAAGTAGCCATGGTGTTTTAGATTACCAATTTTCCTTTATTTTTTCATATTTCTTGGATTATGGTCTTTTAGATATTAAAATTTAGTCATGAATGGTTTATACTATCATTTTTATCCCAAATTTAATTTAATTGACTTGATCACTTATTTTGGTATTGTTTATCCACCTCACTCTATCTTAAGTACCTATATAGACCCATCCCTTCTAAGTTGTTTTTACACCTACAAAAAAATTTAATGTTAAAAACTTATCTAAGCATGTGTACATAAATTTAAATCTATTAAGATCAAACATTACCCTCTTATGATATAATTAACATGTATGACTTAGGATTAGCAGTTGATCTTGACCTTATAAGTCAATCCTACCCTTTACACTAGCAATGACTCTTTTTCAAATTTAAACACTCCTTTATATGTTGGTACATATTTTTAAGATAGGTAGTGTGATTTTTAACCATTTTGAATTACCATAAAATCACATCTAAGACACCTATTATACTACTAGGAAATAACTTGGAAATATAACTATTTTGGTACATTGAGCAAAACCTTCCTATTATTTCCAAATTTGATTCTATTCACTTAAAACAACCCTTATCAAAGCCATAATCCTCTTCTATCCAAGTGAAGAAAACCTTTATAAAATATTCAATCCATATCTAGATGCATACATATAATAAAAGGAACACTATTTCACTAAGCATTCTAGGTAGGAGAACTAAGTGGGCTTGAATTCCTTCCTCCATGTATTTGATATGTAGGAATCATTCAATAATCATAGGTGTGATTGGGGATAACCTAGCCCATTACTCTCCCCATTTATTTATGTAAGTTTTTAACTATCACAATCATAATAGGGTTTAAACTGTGAATAGGTAATTTTCAATTCATTTGTGCATAATTAAAGGCAAAAATTATGCATATATTAATATTTTAAGAAGGCATAAGTGATTGCACCAATAGTTTCTTATTTTTACAATAGATCAAGATCAATCCACAAGGGATAGTAATAACAATCAATCCTAACTAATTTAAGTCAATTTTGACACAAAACAATGACATTTATTGTTTTATTTTCATGTGCATAATTAGTTTGATTTGTCACTCCATCTATCTTCAGTCACACATAATAAAATTATAGGTACAAATCAAATAACTATTACTTGTTTTTGTCATCAAATATCTTATTTCATTTGTGCATGTTTTGTATATTTCACTCTTTAATGTCATGTTGCTAGTTTCAAGTCATTTATAAAATTTTCTAACCTCACATTCATTTCATTTTAATTATATTTAATAGATCAATTAATTCCAAATTAGGATAAAACATATTGGTGAATCCATATATTTTATTTGAGCATTTATTAATTTTTTTTCTTATAATTTAGATAAATTCCTAAGCATCTAACCTAAAAAATCTATCAACCTTGGATTCAATAACTAACACTAAAATGATTTTTTTATGACATTAGATTTGATATTTGACGTTGAAAGTACTTTATTTTGATATTGAATTTTAGGGGAATTTTTTAACCTCCATCCTCAAATATTATTCTTTTTCTAGGACCTAACTTTTTATAATTTCTTATCACTTCACAAAGAATACATTGGCTATAATTGATGAACACACTATATGTTCTTTTCTTCAATATTTCTTAGTTTTCATATATGTTGTCCCTAATAAGGACTTTTTTTAAAAATCATGTATTACAATGAATCAAATCTCATGATAAGACATAAGAACCATTAAATAAATTTTATGTAAATTATGACATTGGCACAAGAGTAGTCATACATTTAGTATGTTACAAGGCCTACTATACAACACTTAATGGACTTATCATGACCATATAAAATGATAAGGCCTATGAATTTGACTCTAATAATAAAAATAGATTTGATATTATTTTAGATTAAGGTAAAAGCAGGTTTTGAAGGGGCCCCAAAACCCTATACATCTCAAGAAAGATAAAACATTACAAACCGCCAGGAAAGGAAAAACCACTGAAAAATAGTGAAAAAACTAGGTTTTCAGGGACCTGAAACCAACAAAAAGAACCAAAAAAAACACCCTAGGTTTTACAAGGACCTGAAACCTACACAAAACCAGGAAAAATAGCCTAAAAACTAGACAAAATAGCCTAAAAACTAGGCACAATAGCTTGAAAACCAGGTTTTAAAGGGACCTAAAACCTCAAAAACTAGTAACCCCTAGAACACAATGTCAAAGGAGATACTCACAAATGGCAGCCATCTAAAATATCCTTTGCATGGCATGCCTACCACCCTGCACCAAGGGTCAAAAAAAAGCCCTACCCATAACAGACAGCTCCATCAGTGAATAGCCCCCATATCCGTCGCCTCCACCGCCCAAAACATCCATCCAAACTTTTGTGAGATCATCTCCTCTACTCAGAGGAATTGTCGCCATGGAATTCAAAATTTAAACATAGAAATCACTTATCCGCAAAGAATAGGATAATGATCGGAATGGCAGCCACAAAATAGAGGACCGAGGTAGAAGAACAGATCCATGCACTAAAAGGTTAAACTTACAAAGCCATGCAAGCAAACACAAGGAAGGGATTGAGGGCTCCAAGTAGTCGCAGACCCCCACCCTTCCTTTACCCTAAAGTATCCATGCAATAAAGATATTCAACTATGTGCCATGCACCTACATCCCCTAGCAGATTGGGATCAAGACAACAGAAGCCACGACTGCGAGGGTTTGGGTTTCTGCATGGCCATCTTCGCGGCCGTGCTCCCTTCATTAAAAGAATAGATTTGATATTGTTATTACATTCTAATGTAGTGAATATATTAATTCTCACTTGGATGAATTTCCTCTTTATTTTTTTTTATCTCGATAAGAACAAGATAAAAATAATCATGCTATCACATAAAAAGATCCAAATGATTCCATTGGTAATATCAATAACTTTTTTATAAATCCTACATTAGGTGTTGTTACTTCACTATTGACACTATGATAACATTTGAACATTTAGGTTTGAGGCCAACACAAGGATTTGAAAAAATATTTATGCCCATGGCTAACCAATTGAATCATATTGAATACTTGATAGTTATGCATAATGAATCACCTCGCTTGCCTACTACATAATCCTTTGTGCAAGCTATTTTAATTTTTCATGCTAAGGTGTTATAATTAGAGTAAGGTATATCAAAATATATCCAATAAATGGATCCAAAAGAATTACTTCACAATTTTTAACACCTAATATTACATCATATCCTTTACCTACACAATTTATAGCTACTAAACTTACACTATGTGAAGGTTAAGGAGATATGGAACAACACATTATATATTTTCATGTGGCATGTCTACCTATTATTTTAATGAAAAATTATTAACTAATATTTTATCTAAAGGTATAAAGTATTATGCCTTTAATTGGTTTTATGATTTACCTATACAATAAATAAAAATATTAAATCCATTAGCTGATCATTTTATCAACCATTTTTCTATCAACATTAAAAAAAACTCTCTTATATGCAAATTACTAAAATTAATCAAGGAACTGATGAGGATGTCAATTATTATTTAATTTGTTACAACAACATTCTTGGAAAAATGATTAACATTGGTATATAATGATTTATAATATATATTTAAGTAATGTTTACTTTCACTTTTACTTGAGTCAATCATTTTCAAGAAATTTAGATCATTTGTGAAGATTTATCATAAAATAAGAGAAAGAGAAATAAAACTTCTCACTTTTAAAAAGGTCAAATATATACCTATATCTACTTTAACTTAAATAAATAAGTTCCAAATAAAATTGTTGTTGCTTTCACAACACACCCTAATTTCTTCACAAAACTAGGGAACCTCTTTTGTTGTAGAGTCTAGTCGTATAGGTTTTGGATAGGTTTGGGTTTATTTTTTAATATACTAATATTAATGGGAGAGTCCTTGAAGAATTATAGTCCTAATTTTTTAATTATTTTACCCTGTAGTAAAAATCTAAGTTCAAATGTGTCTATACACAGGCTAGGAGATTGGATTTAAAGATTCTTAGGCACAACTAAGTGAATTTATCACCAATTTGATAAGTCCTTGTCTATTCTTTATCATGTCCTAAACTACATTAGGATTCCCATGTTTATATTATTTCACCTCAAGTTTATATAAATTGTCTAACCATTGTAGAGTTTCTATGTTTTATTTGAGTAGTTTGGCATGATTTTATGTGCCTTTAGTTTACTTAATTGAGCATTCTCATTTGATAAAATATTAAGATTGATCTCTTTGTGACTATTAGATAGAATTGGATCTAGCTATTGATCAAGTGAGACCTTTGTATCAACCTTTTTTCTTTATTTTGGTCTCTTTTTCCTCTTTTCTATTGATCTAAATGTGTGTTTTATCAATCATCATGACCTTTTCCTTATAAATAATGTTTATTTCTACTCCAAGTCAAAATTGAGTGGCTATTATTCTTTCAAATATTATGTTTTATGATTTGTTCCTTTCCGCATTAATCGACTAGTTTTAGTTTTGAGGTAGGTAAAAGGTTATTTTATTTGTGGGTTTGTTTCTTTGAGACTTAGACATTTTGTTCCAAAATTCATATTTTAAAATATAATGGTTAATTTTTTCCCCTGAAATCTAATAGTATTATAAATTTCCCTATGAGTCCTTGGGTAAGTGAGGGTCTGCCACTTGGTGCTCATTCACTTTCCCAGGTCTCTTTTTTCTTATCTATTTTTATCTAAACCTTATTATTGAATGAGATTGTGTCATGTGGTATAATCACATATCCATGTTCCCTTAGTTCACTTTGATTTTATCAATAAACCATTGACCCTCAATATGAATGAGAAGAAGCCACATGGTGTGATCCCATTTATTTGAGCACTTGGGGTAGTCTTTATACTTCATATGAATTTAACCCTATGGATTCTTGGGATCATACCAAGTGGCATGATCCTATTTATCTAGGCCCCTATGATGTCTTGTATTATTTTGGGTCTACCATTAAGATCTAGGTGAATGATATATGGATACATATTAAGATCTCATTTCACCAAGACCATATAGGTCATCAACTAAATTAGACACTAAATCAAGCCTTGAGTGAGAAAATGGATTCCATGTGGCATCAATTTATAAATGGATAAAGAGTTGGTGTCCACACTAGTACTTTCACCTATTTAAATTTGATGGTCATTTACCCCATCAAGACCATCATAGACTTGGGATGTTCTTCCTTTTCGATCTTAATTATTACATTTGATAAAATATTTAAACTTTGAGTCTAATTTATTTAATTAAATAGATTGAAAATATGAAAATGATTAGGGTTTATTTATTCTTTTTGATATAAAAGGACCTAGTTATTTGTCTAGTGAACAAGATTACTTGTGTTCTTGGAAAAAATCCATTTTTGGATTGTTATTTTTATAAGCTCTTTATTCAATTTCTTTGTCTTAGTCAATTTTAATGAATTCAATCTCTAATGGATAGTCCTTTTATTTGAAAATCTAAGGATCATTTCTTACCTATAGGTTTAGATTTATCAAGTGGTTGCCACTTGTCAACATCACAAAGCTCCATGGTTATGAAATACTTTAAACATAGAGTCAATCCTCTTGACCCTCCAAGTGACCAAGATCAGACCACGTGGCATGATCCCTCTTCACCAGGCCCTCAGGATGATTCAAATAAAGTGAGTAGGTAGTAAACCTCCTATGTGAATTAGATGATTCCAAAAGACAACATCCCACTTCTATGTACCTTAAGAGAAAAAAAGAACATTATAACAAAATATAAATGGAGTGATTCCTCAAGATGATGTCATGTGGTATAATCTAAGGACTCCATGTAAATCAAGGCATAGAATAGAGATTAAGGAACATAAATCTTTGAGTAAAAAGGATATTTCCACATTTTAAGATCTTATTGAATCATGGTAATATTAATTTAAGGCAAGTAGGATCCCCTAGTAGGAATTAAATTAGTGACAAGCTGACACGTAATGGTACTTGAGAATATAAGTGATGCATTAGAATCTATTGAGTAGTAGGGAATGGATGCATGGAACACCCTTTAGGTGGAAGATAGATGGGCACTAAATAATAAAATTTGGGCCTTAAATTAATGCTTATATTTCATGTTTTATCTATTTAATCCATTAAATTCTATAAATGGAACTATAAAACCACTCATAATGACATAATCATGAGCCATTTTATCTTATAGTGGTTAAAGATCCCATGGGGTATAAGTTCCTAGGTAGATTAGATACTGGTATTAATCACAATATTTGGCATGGACATTAGAATTAAGCCACAACACAAATGGCAAAGGGTCATATTAATTAGGTATGGCCATGATCGAGTAGAATGTACCCAACTAGATAGATTTAAGAGACCTTCAATGACTCCAACCACCCAAAATTAAATTTTAAAATTAGTTATTGGGTCCTTGATCTTGATTTCATCAGGATTGTGCATGGCCTAATTTAAGTCTAAGTAGAGGTGGTCACATCTCATTAATTATTTCCAACCACTAATTAGGTGGTTAGCTTTGTGATTGTGTGAAATAAGTGGCCCATACAATACTAGTAGCCCATTGAAGTGAGGGTTAGTCCATTTAGAATTAAGATCTAAAATAGATCTTTTGGCCTTTTTTTTTAATTTCTTACTTTATTAGTTTAGATTTGAATTTTAGCATGAGCTAAGGTTGTTTAATGGTTTTTATATAGTTCATTTGAAAATTGATGAATCTTAAATTTGTTTTCATGAAATAACTCATATATGAAACCATTGTGAATGATCTCCATTATCTTTGCATGTTTATCGTGACTTTTTCCCCCTCTTCTACATAGATAGTTAGTCATCTAAATTTTGTACCATATCTAACTTCTAGTTGTGCTATGTTGGCAAAATAAAGACTAGTTTCTCATGAGATTTTTATGTTTAATAGAGCTAGAACTATCTTTATTATAAGGTGATCTCATATTTCCTTTCTCATTTACATCTCTCTCTCTCTTTTGATTTTTTTTAGCTCTATTAATTTAGTTTTACTTTAGTATGAATTGTGGTAAATTATTCAAGATTTATTTGGATTACATGTTCATCCATTCACCTATATTTTATGTATTTTGAAATCAGTAGACTAGATACTGGTGAAAACTAGTAGTGATTTCATTGAAAAATAAAAATTATATGGTTCTTCTAGACACTTGATACATGAAAATCTCTTGCATAAGTCTTAAAGTACACCAAATAGGCCAATTATATGGAATAGATTGCATTAGCCAACTAAGGTATCTAGTACAACATGAACTAGTAGAAATAAACCTTAGACAAGTTGTTTTCATAGGCTACTTCCTTTCAATAGATTATGGAATGGAAGAATAAAAGGGGTAATCCTCAACAGTTGATCCTTTCATCTCCCTCCTTTCCCCTAGAGTTGGTCTGGTTGTGTGGTTGTGCCAAATAGACCATTAATAGATTGGTGCTATAAGAAGGGTATGAATTGGAGTATACTTGGAGAAATATCATTTTCTTTGGCCTTATGTCCATCCTTCATGATTTTCCCACTCGGTTGTATGCTTTAAATTCACACCAACATATTGGTGCTAGAAGGAGTGCTTGACAAAGTATTTAATGTTTATGCTTAATTATATCTAACATCTTGTATATTTTTTATTATAAAATGAGTGTTATAACTATATAAAACTATAAAATATAAGAGTGGTTAAAATATTGAATCTATTTGAGGGTGGCTTTGAGATAATACAACTCTCGATACATAGGAGAATTAGGACTAACAAAGGGAATTCTAAGCCCAAATAAACTTACTTATCCAATAACTTCCCCATTTATATAGTTCCTTTCACTACCCCATTTTTTATCCCTCAAAACCTAACAATGGCTAACCCTACCTAGTTAGGAGGAGGTATTTTTCATGTGAACATTCTAAGACTTGACTATGACCTCCCCAAAAATCTTAAGAATTTATGCCCAAGATATGCTCATGGTGGGGTAAGACAAGAAAATAACACATACATACCTTTAAGTATTCTTTAAAAATATTATAGGTCCAACATGAAGATGTTACTTACAGGTTATTCCCTTACACTTTAGATGAGTCAGCCTATTTTTATTACCTAGGAATCCCAAATGGATCCATCACCTCTTGGTTTGACTTTGAGATTACATTCAGTAATAAATTTAGGATACCAATAGACCTTATCATACTTTATCACTAGTTTGTATCTACCCATAGACAATCCAATGAGCCCATGAGTGTCTTTATGCTAGGTTTCATAATCTATACAAAATATTGAATAACCCCTACATTCTAATTAAGCTATCTTCTATAAAAACATACCTACGGGTCTTAGACTCCATGATTTTTATGTTCCTTAGAATGACCTCAACAAATCTAATGTCTTTGTATTTGGCCTACAATGAGGTAGTTAGTATTGAATAAAAGATAGTACCTTGAGGATATGGTGTTGGTCCCTTTCCCACATTAGGATAACTCAATTCCTATTAACAAATTCCTATGGTTAAACAATCCCTTATGTAGAACACTCTTTTGATGAACCTAATATTGAGAGATATGTATTCAAGTATAAATCCAGTTTACAATCTAATGCACTTGAACCCCATGCCTAACAATCAAACTTATTCTCCCCTAAATCATGTACTAGTATAGCCTATGAGTTAATAAATCATTTTAGTCACCTAAAATAACATATATACCACTCTAATTCAAGTAATTAACCTACCCCTAATAATAACCAAAAAAATCTACCTTTGTTCCGAGACAATCATACACCTACTAGTAATACCCACAATGTTGTTCACCCTATTGTCCACACATTTTTAAATTCTACTACATGGGTATTTATCCCACCACCTCAAGAAGGTGTTAACTAGGTTGCCTGACTAAACCCTAAGGTATCTAATTTATAGTAAATGGTTTAGAGATTGAATAATTATATGGTTGACTTGTCTAGACAAGTTACTCAAAGCACCAACCAAGATGTGAATAATTGACCCTAGAAAAATATTCTTACTTTCAAAGAGCTAATAGATAGTGAAACACTAGGCCTAATAGGGGCAATATGCATATCCCCCTTGATGACACCAATCAGAGCCAAAATAGTGCCTCCAATTTAGTAAACATAGTAGACCTAACATTACCCACTTAGTGTGGACTACACAATACAATAGACCATGCTAAAATAGATTTTGATCACTTTACATTAGCCTCAAACATATTCCAAAAAGAGATGTACAACCTTGAAATTTTTCATTTACTAGATAATGTCAAACTAGAGCTTAGTGGAGACAAACCAAGATATCCATAGTCTTGTAGACTTATGAATTTCCATTTAAAAGTGATAATGAGATTGAGGATAACTTGATGAGGTTCATGCCTTTAAATAGTTCCAAAGGGGGAATAATTATCAATTGAGAAGTAAGTTTCAGGTCCATTAACTAATTCTACTCCACCTATCAATACTTAGATTCCCCTTGATGAAAATTTCACTAATAATCCTCGTCCCAAGGTACCTATTACCTCATATTATTCTAGTAACAATGTTACATCTCCCCAAGTTAACAAACCCCTAGAACAAAGAAAACATGGATATATCATTGTAGAAGACCTGAATAAAACCAAGGAAAACATAACAATGTTTGAGTTACTTCAAATATATAACCAAAAATAATTTTTTAAAGAGAATTATATACCCATAGGAGGAATGAACCTAGTAACACCGTTGATGCTCACATTGTTATTTATAAGGGAAAAATAGAGACCCCTTTTTCTACTAACAATCAAAATTTTTGCTAAAAACTTACATAATTATTTGGTGGATTTAGGTTCTTTAGGGAATGTGATGCCTTATGCCATTTACCAATAGTTATGACTAACACCTACCAAATATACTAGAAAAGTTGATCAATTTGAAAAATTAGAAGTTAAAGTCATTAGTGAATTGAATTACATTCACATGAAGCTAGCCTTTGATCCTAGAGTGTAACAATTCATTGACATCTAAGTGGTGGACATACTTGAGGCATATGGCATGCTTCTTAACTGAGATTGGTCTAGGACACTTAATGGGTATATGGTCACCTATTTCTCCCACATGTGGCTACCATGGAAGGGTATGCCTAATCAAATCCAGATTGAGAGGGAACTAAATATGGCTCAAATGATCATAGAATATAGTAATACCATTGAAATCATGTATGGGGAATCTAAATTAAGATTCTATTCACTTGAAAATGAAGTAGAATAATATGATAGATTATCTATCAACATGTTGACTATGTAAGAAGGAAATAAAATTGAGTTAGACCAGCTCAAAGAGAAAGATATCCTATAAGCACTAGAAGTGTTTTCAATATATATTGATGCCCCAACATGTGCATGGGTTGAACAAGGAAAATCAAGTGAGAACAAGGAGGATAAAATCCTAGACACTACCCATTTTTCCATCATGTATAATTATACATCCACATATACTACTAAATATTAGATAACAAAGTCATTGATAGGTGAATAGGAAGGCATGAAAACCTTATAATATGGGAAAGATAATAAGGAAGTCAATATATAATAACCATCCATATTGAATAATCCACTATGCATAGCTAAGGATAATATGTGGTCCCTAAAGTTTGATGGATCCAAATTAAAGAGTGTGTGTGGTGCTAGGATTGAGTTTATCAACCCAAGAGGAAGGTCATATTTGGTAGCCTTATGACTATATTTTTCTTGCACCAATAATGTGGCTGAGTATTAAGCCTTGGTACATGGCCCCCAATTTGCAATAAAGAAAAAAGTGAATAACCTAAAAGCCATGGGATATTCAAAACTTGTTGTGAAATAAGTTAGAATCCACCAAGCTTGCAATGTCAAACACCTTTCAAGGTACCACAATAGAGTGTGGAACTTGATTGAGTAATTATATCCATTTAACATCAAAATGTTTCCTCAAATAATTAATTACACAATATATGTGTTGGTAATATCTCTAAGTACCTTTGAACCCTTCACTAACTCTAGATTGAGGAGATTATCCATAGATTTGGTCTCCACTCCTTTCATTTTAGACAACATCAGAAACTTCTAGATCTTCAATGATGACTAGAATATCATTGAATTCATCACCAACACCAATTAATTTGAGTATAAGATCATTTATGAGGATTTTAAGGAATAATTAAAATTAGATGGATAAGGAGTTATCAATATGAATACTAATAACATACTGTAAAGTATAGTGTCATTGTAAAGACTATTTGGCATGGACTATCAAGGTGAAAAGGACAAAGTAGAACATGCTAAATGCATTCCCCACCAACATTATAATCTATGAAATGAGGGAGAATTAAATCTTGTGATTTTAGACATAATTTTTATTTGGATTGAAATATAAAATATTGTGCAAACTTTAAATGACTATGGTGACACCATTACATGGTACTATGAAGATCTAATATTTTTTTTACACCTCTATCCTCACACATACTATTCTATTGAGGTATGTCATCTAATAATTCCACCAAAGGTAGAAGAAATCTAATTCATTTCTTGATCCTTTAATTTTCAAATAAGTGTATAATCTACAAAGGCATAAGATAGTTAATTAATTGCTTGTTGATTTAATTTTCAAATAACTACATAATATACATTATGCAAAGATCATCTACCCTATTAGACACTCCAATTAGGTGGATAAATTGGTTACCATTCAAAATAAGAGTGGTGAAATCACACTTTGTGTAGACTTGAGAAATATGAATGGATATTTTTAAAGAGACAACTACCCGCTACCTTCACTAGATCAAGTTTTTAAAATAATCAATGTTTTCCAAATGATTTCATTCCTTGATAGATATTTGGGCTAAAAATAGGTAATGGTCAACCATGAGGATAAGCTAAAGATAATGTTAAAAACTAAGTGTGGTATATTCACATATAAAATGATGTCATTTGGCCTAACCAGTGTGTGTGTGCCACCTTCTAGTGGGTCATGGATATTTCATTAAAGGACCTCAATCATAGATTCATAGTCATATAAATGGAATATCTTATTGTTTTTTCTAAAATAAGAAAGGACCATATGAAATAATTGAGAGTAGTCCTGCAGAGGTGTAGAGACCATGGGATTTACCTAAACCTAAAGAAATGCATATTTGGGGTCACATAAGGTAAGTTTTTAAGACAAATTATAGTTGACCAAGGTATCTCAATAGACCTATAAATAATGAAGGCCATTTTGAAAATCCCATTTCTTGGTAGCAAAAAAGAATGGAAGTCATTTTTTGTCAAAATCAGCTTTATAAAGAAGTACATCTTAGGTTTTGTAGAGATAATCAAACACTAAACAAAATGTTAAAGAAGGATTCCAAGGTCAGGTGGATGAATAAAGCACAAGCACCTTTCCTTAAATAAATGCAATAATTCAAAACACATAAGTGTTTATCAGTCATAACTGCATGCAACCCTTCTACATCTATTTATTTGATATGGAACACTTAATTGTTGTTATTATAACATAAAGAAAAGGATATATGAATGAAAGGCATGTTTAATATATGAGTGTACCTCTCATAATTTCTAAGCTCATATACTCAACCATTTACAAGTAGGTTTTCACTTTGACCAAAGAAGTCACACAATTTAGACATTACATTTTACATAGTAAGGTATTTTCTATTGTGCATGACCTAGCCGTTAAGGCAATGCTGATGTAGAATGACTTAGTGAGTGATGCTAGAAATGGATGACTATCCTACAATAATTTTATGTGAATCTATAGCCAATGAATATTTTTAGATTCCAAGGACTCAAAAATACCATGGCTAATGTGGATCCACATATCATATTCCAATAGTAAACAATATAAAATATTACAAATTATGATTAGTATCAAGACTTGGTATATTATTTGTTAAATAATGAGTGCCCATATCACTTGAATGCCACTCATAGGAGATAATTTCACCTAAAAATCAATAACTTTATGATCAAATTAGGGATGTTGTATACAAAAACATGAAGGCATTTACTTGAGATGACTAAGGAAAGCTGAAGAAACTAAGATACTAATTTTCATGGGAAGTATGGGATTGGTCATGGTTGAGGGAGTGAGATAGCTCACTAATTACTTAGGTTAGGATACTAATTTCCTCATATTTTCAAGGACACACATGATCATGCAAGGATATTCCACATTTTTCAAGTCACTACACATAAGGAACACACTCCAGTCATACCACTACAACTAGTTCTTAAGTCTCATCCATTTTCAAAGTGGGGACTTGAATTTATGGGAGCCATCAATGATAAATCCTCCATGGGACACAAATATACCCTTATTAAAATTGATTATTACACACTTTGGGATAAATCCAAATCATATAAAAATTACACAAATGAAGTGGTGATCAACTTCCTATATGACCACATCATAACCAAGTTTAGTATGTCATTTATCTCAATATGTGACAATAGCCCTTCTTTCTTCTCATTTAAATTTACTAAGTGGGCTTATGAAAATTATGTAACTCTCAAATTTTAATCTAATTACTACACATAATTTAATTGTATATATGAATCAACTAACAATAATTTATTAGACATGAACATGAGTCTTGGAGATAATTCTTAGGGACTAGCATAGTATTCTTAAATTTGAATATTATCTAATAGGATTAGGATAAAGTATACCTTAGGTACCTTCCCATATCATCTAGTATATCACTAATACCTAGTCTTCCTTGTGTACCTTCCAAACCTATTATTCATCAAGTATTACCTATGGGTTGATAACAAGATAGAGGCTTGCCTCAACAACCTGACGCACCTAGAAGAGAAGTTTGATGAAACCCTACTACACTTTAGCAGGTATTAGGGAGTTGTCAAATGCTATTTTGATAATAAATAAAAAATGAAGGCCTTTAAAATTTATGATTTTGTCTTGATTTTGGAGTAGGATCACAAAAGGAAGGGTCAATATGGAAAATTTGATGCCCTTTGGCTAGGACCCTTCCAAATATTTAAAATCTTAGGAAAACATTATTTTCACCTAAGGTGTATAATAGGTGAGGATGTTCCATTTACTATTGAATTATGTATAATTATTCAAACATTACTTCCAAATAGTAACTATCTTGGGGTACTTCTATAAATAATTTCTCTTTTGCTTCTTTATTTTTGCTTTCTATTTTATTTGGGTCTAGTTTTCTCTTTTTTCTTCTATTTTCCTTCTTAGGCCTATTCCTAATTATTTTGTCCTATGGTTCCTTTAATAAAATGTCATGGTTAAAAGTTAAAATATTTAAATTAAGTGGTGAAAATGATATTTTAATGCGTGTGTACTTTGAGTTTTTATTTCAACTCATTTCTAAAATCTTTAGTTGTTTACTTGTGTTCTGAATAAGGTTGTGTTTGATAACTTGGGAATGGGTTGTCTGATTCATGAAGACCTTCTCTCAAAACTTATCACAAAGGATGCTTTAATGATTTCTAAACTTACCTAGATGAAACCATTTTATCCAAGGTTTGAAGGTGAAAAATATATAATTTTACTCTTCATTTGCCATGGTGGTCCCCAACCCAGGATTGAAATGTTTAATAAAAATTTGCAAAAAAAGAACATAAAATAAATTCAAATGATAAAAATCAGTCCTAGGTGACTCAAACAAACTCTATTGGGTATATGGATGCCTGGTAGGAAGTAGATCAAGGCTTTGTGTGGGACCAAAAATAACTCCATCAAGAATATAGATGCCTAGATGAAAATAAAACAATGCCTAGGTAATTTTTCCAATGTAGGATTAACTAGCTGGATGACCCTAACAATAAAACCTAGTCCTTGAAATGTTTAAAAAGGAAATGAATACACTAGCACACATTGGTCAAAGAGAGTGTCTGAATTGGGTCCTACAATATGTCACCTTCTTATCTTTGTATAAGTTGTTCTATGTTTGAAGTATTAGGCTAAGACAAATATTATGTTATAAATAGGGTTTTAGTGTTCCTAAATGATCTAGAGTATTTTCTATCAGATTCACCATTTGTTGTTGCTTTCACAGTATGCCTTGATGTCTTCAAAAAATCAAGGAACCTATTTTACTCTAGAGTCTAGTCTTCTAGTTTTTGTTCAAGTTTGTGTCTATTTTATATTATCCAATAATTTGAATGGGAAACTATTTGAATAATTAAATTATTAATGTTATGCATGTTTTACTCTTTAGGCCAAGTTTGAGTTAAAATGTGTCTATATAATTGGATTGGGAGATTGGATTCGAAGCTTCTAATGAAAAAGTGATTGATTTTGTCACCAATTTGATAAATCCTAGTATATTACTAATCATATCCTAAATTGTTTTAGTGTTCCCCTATTTAGATAATTTAACCTCGAGTTTAAGAAAATTTTATAACCATTTCAAGGTTTATGTGTTTTCTTTGGGAATTTTAGCATCATTTTTTATACCTTTGATTTACTTGATTGAGCATTCTCACTTGATCAAATTTTAAGACAATCTCTTCATGAACTATTATATTTAATTAGATTTAACTATTGATCAAGTGAGACCTTTTCATTAACCTTTTCATCTCTATTTTGGTCTCTTTATACCATTTTATATAACTCTATGTTTTTTAGTTTGCATGGTATTTTTGTGGAAATCATGTTAAAACTACTCTTGGTCAAAGCTGAGTGGATGTCATTCTTTGAAATCTCATGTTTTATGGCTTGGTTATTTACTTATTAAAGGCCTAGTTGTATCTTTGAAGTAGCCAAAAATTTATTTCATTCATGGGTTTTTTCTTTGGTACTTATCCATTTTTTTCCAAAATTCATATTTCAAAATCAAATGGTTGTGTTTTCCCCATGAGCTAATAGTATACTAAATTTCTTTATGAGCCCTAAGAAAGCAAGGGGAAACCACTTGGAACTCACTCACTTTATCATGATTATTTTTCCTTGTCCATTTTCACCTAAACCTTTAGATTGAATCGGATCATGCCACATGGCATAATCTTTCATCCACATGCCCCTTGGTATCCATAATTCCCTTAATAGACCATCGACCCTATGGATGAATGAGATCATCCCACATGGTGAGATACCATTTATCTAAGTACTTATTGTATTATTTATACTTCCTTTAGATTCAACCCTATGGATGCTTGAGATTATGATAGGTTGAATGATCTTATTTATTTGGCCCCTTAGGATGGTTTGTATCATTATGAGTCTATTGTTAAGCTCTAGGTAAATTATATATACACTTGTGTCAAGATCTCATTTCATCAGGACCATACATATCATAAGTCGAATTAGATATTGAATCAATCCTTGAGTAAGTGAATGGATGTCACATGGCATCAATTGCCAAATGGATAGAGAGATGGTTTCCATATCAGCACTTTCACATATTTAAATTTTATAGTCATGGGGCTTATCAAGACCATCATAGACTTGACATGTTTTTCCCTTTGGACCTTAATTTTTAAATATGATAAAAATGTTAGATTATGAGTCTAATTTCATTACTTAAAGGGATTGAACATCTAAAAATGACTAGGGTTTATATTTTATTTTTGATCTAAAATGATAATTATTTATATAATGAACTAGATCACTTATGCTCTTGGTAAAAATATCTTTTTGGATTACTATTTTTATAAGATCTTTATTCAAGTGTTTTTTCCTTAGTCAATTTTCATGAATTAAAACCCTAATATATCACATCTTTATTTGAAAATATAATAGTCATTTCTTACCTAGAGGTCTAAATTCACCAAGTGGTCACCACTTTTAAGCATCTCAGATCTCTATAACTTTAGAATACTTTGAACATAGAGCTAAGCCCTTCAACCCTATGGGTGCCAGAGATCATGCCATGTGGAATGATCTTGACTATTTGGGACCTTAGGATGATCATCACAAAATGAGTAGGCATAAAATCTCCCAAGTGAATAGGATGATGCCACATGACATTATCTTGCTTCTACATGCCATCAGAGTAAACATAAGTAAATATTAAAAATGGATCAAGTAAGTCTTTGAGATGATGCCACATGGCATAATCTTAGGACTCTATGGAAATAAATGAATAAAACAAAGACTGAGGGACCCAAAAGCTTAGAGTAAATGGGATCTTTTCACCTATCAATATCTCATTGCATCTTGGAAGTTAAAATGTCAAGGTAAATAAGATCCCCTAACATATATCAAATTAGAAACAAGCTAACACATAGTAAAACCTAGAATATAAGTGACATTTTGGCTCTTCTCAAGCAAAAAGGAGTGAATTCATGGAATACCCTTATATAATAATATACATGGGCCTTCATGAATAAAATATTAGCCTAAATTGATGCTTGTATTATCTATTTATCCATTTAAGTTATCAAAATCTAGAAATGGAACTATAAGTCCACTCAGACTAACATAATCATGAATCATTTTATCTTATTAAAAATAAAGGTAACATGGTGTGCATGTTCTTAGGTATATCAGATACTTTAATTAACTATAATATTTGTTCTAGCCACTAGGATTGACAAGAACACAAACAATAAAGGGTCATCTTAATTTGGAATGTCCATAGTGTCTCTAATAGGCTGGGTTGATGAGACCATAAACGACTCTAGCCACCTATAATTCAATTTGAAAACTAGTTATTGGGTACTTGATCCTAAATTAATTAAGATTTCACATGGCCTAATTAGAGTTTAAGCAGAGGTAGACACATCTCACTAATGATTTCTAACCACTCATTAGGTGGTTGGATTTATGACTGTGTGGACTGAGTGTCCTATATAAGATCATTTATTATTTGAATTGAAGACTAGTCCATTTATAACTAAGAGATAAAATAGATGACTTGGCATTTTTTATTATAATTTCTTGCTTTCTTAGTTTAGATTTAAATTTTAGCATGAGTTGAGTTTGTTTGATGGCTTTCTTATAGTTCATCTAAACATTCATGAATCTTAATTTTTTGTCATTAACTACCATATATATGAAATAAATGTTAATGATATTCATTATCCACACATGTTTATGGTGAATTTTATTTCCCATTATACACATCTACTTAGTCCTTAAACTCTTGCACCATCTCTACCTTCTGGTTATGTTATGCTAGCCAAACAAAGAATATTTTCTCATGAGATTTATTTGTTTAACAAATATATAAATAATATCATAAGAAATAAATCTCATATTCACCTTCTCTTTACCCTATCTCTCTCTTTAAATTTTTATATCTCTATTATTTTAGCTTTAGTTTAGTCTAATTTGTAGATAGTTATTCAATTTTTATCTAGACTACATGCTCATCATTTCACCTATCTTTTATGCATTGTTGAAATCACTAGAATAGTTGTAGGTGAAACTAGTAGTGAGTTCATTGATAAATATAAACTAATTGGTTCTTATATAAATAACATATACCAAAATATCTTGCATACTTCTTAAATAAGGACACCAAACAATCCCCTTGTATGGAACAAACTACATCAATAAACTGAGGTATATGGTATGCCATGACCTAGTAGACATAAACCTTAGGGAATTTAATATCATATCTTGATTAATTTTAGGAGAGGGTGGAAGGGAATGAAAATGTGTAATCCTCACCATTTGATCCTTTCATCTCTCTCCTTTCACTTATATTTGGTGTGGTTGTGTGGTCATGCCAAAAATACCACCAACACAAACCATCTTACAAAGTTAAACCAACAAATGTTAAAACTAATGCAAAGATCATAGTCAATGATATATCTCAACCTTAAAATAATTTTTTTAATCAAATCAACCAAGAATATAATTATCTACATTACCACAACCACCTCATTAATTTTTATATAATTTACTTGAGTACAATCTTATAACACTACCTCTACCACTAGAGGTTGACATGAGTATACCTCAAATTAAATATTTTGATAATAATACATACTATTATTACCATAGATGAAATGTAAACTCTACCAATATATTTTAAAGATAAAATGCCATGTTTAATATCTTAACAAAATAAAAATAGCAAGTTTAATATTTTTAATGAACCATTTCCAAATCATGAGACAAAAAAGGATAATTAATTATTGAAACATACCCATAATTCAAGCCCACCCACTAAGTTTTATGATCATCCAGTATATATAATTATCAATCCAATTAATCAAAATTTCTAAACATGTTATATGATCACCTTTGATGATAGTAAGGTAGTGGATGATGATTCTTAATCTCATGCCTTATCTATATGGTCATACATTGATCAAATTCATTGATAATGGATCTAATTATATTCATGTACAATGAAATTAATCCATTCATTAGCTTACACATAGTATGATATATAGACAACCTCTAAAAGTATCAAAAATTCAATGGGAAGAAACAAACTACTTTGGGGTGCACTATTTTACTTCTTCAAGTGAGTCCTACTATATTATCCACTCCTTTTCTAGTTCTAGTAAAAAATTAGTTATTTGATATGATATTAGGATTCCATTAGTTATATAAGCTATGTGGTGTACCTTATTAGTACGTATGCTTAAAGTGCATTCATTGTAACCAAGTGGTCACAATTTTAAGATTTAAGTATGAGTACCCTCTCGAATCTATGGTACCTCATCCTCCCCATCCACTATCATAGTGAATTAATACATACATATATATATATATATATATATATATATATATATATATATATATATATATATATATATATATATATTCAATATGATATTAAATTCATAATTTTTGAACCTATGCAAAATCTTTCTATGTGGCTACTTAAAAAAATCAAAAATCTTAAAATCAAACAATGTAAAAGCAAGTATCATATCAAAAAAGGAGTTTAATTCATAAAAAGAATCATCACATGTAATATCTTCTGAATTTGTGATACATACAACATAATAGGTTCCACAAAGAGCATGAAATTTGAAACAATTTTCTACTACTCATCCTCCTAGAGTTATTCCTCCCATATGAGATTACACAAGTAGTGATATAGATAGTTTCATTATACCATGTGATGCATTTTTTGATTCTGAGTCATCTACATTTACAATTTTATTCCACATAATGTGATTGTTCTAAAACTTCTTATAAATTCTTATTGTGTTTATCTTTTTTAGGGGATTATTGGTTAGCACTTTTAAATTTCAAAAATTTAAAAAGAAACTAAAAACGTTCAAATAATTAAAAAGTTAAAATTTAATATACACAGCTTCTTGATTGATTCATCATGCTATTATTCCACTTTTTACATGTAATCGATTTGATCAATTTAAAACAATTGAATTTTTTGAAAAGTATGTCAACATGCAAAAGGTATAGAAGAAATAGTGGTATGAGGTCTGATTTATTATAAATTTGGAAAACCATTAATTTTACAAGTTTCCAAAAATAAAATTATCACTTTTTAGATTAGAGAGGGTTCTAACTTGGATTCTTTAGACAAATAATGGGTGTCTTACACCAAATTACATGCACTAATTCACCTATATGTAAATATTGAGTTTTAAATGGAATTATAAGTGTAAGGTTTTGAACACACAACCTAAGATGAGTAAAATATTACAAAATGTGTTCCACAAACTCCCAAATGCATTCATTTAATTTTTTACCAAATTATATATATATATATATATATATATATATATATATATATATATATATATATATATATATATATACCTCTTTGAATGTATATCCAACTTTAAAATAAAATAAAAGGGGATTAGATTTATTTACCTAAAAGTCAACAAATGTTTATTTTTTTAGACCATCATGAAAAATATCACGTTGAAAAAATAAGCATCCACATAACACTTTATAGTTTTATTATATATTTTTTTAAATAATACAACAAGTTTATTTTAATTTCAAAGTTTGTATTTATCAATTAACAAAAAATTATTTTATGTTTTAATTCAAATATTTGTTATATCCATATTCATATTGGCATTTATTTCAAAAACCTCACGGCCAAAAAAATTGCTAAAAAAAAAATAATATATTTACATTTTTATTTGGATTAATCATTACTCCTCATATCTCCAAGAATCAAAACAAGATCTTCCTTAGTAAACACAACTCCAATGATTTCATATATAGTATGATTATTATTGCACATGCAATAACTATCTTTATAAAAAACAATCCATGCTCATATCGTATCTAACATGGCTATGATACCACATGTTGATTTCAAGCCATAAAGATAGACACAAGAAATATAAATAAACAATAATATTTATGTAGCAACTCCAATAAACCCACATTTTTATTTTTTCATTCGTGTTCAAGGGTATATAATAGTACATAGTTTTACATCTCCCTTAAATATACAAGAGAAACTAAAGTTCAAGTGTTTGTTTATATTATAATTTATAGGAATTTTGGAGTGCCACTCTCTCTATATATGAGGTCAAGTGCCAACCTAACATATATCATGTATTATGTCTATCAAGTGCCAAATTATATACAAAGAGAGAGCCAACCTACCTCGTTTAGTGCCAACTTGACCTATATCATGTATTTAGTATGGACATATCCTACCCCATATACCTATATATAAGGGTTGAGTGCCAACTTGACTAGTATTTAGTTTTTATGGAGAGAGCCAATAAATCTATTTTCAATTTATTTTTAATATGTAGGATCAATTCCAAACATAAACTTATCTTAATATGAAAAATATCAAAATATAGATCCATTGAGCCATTAAATTCTAAAAAATAAGATCTATTTAATGATTAAAACAAATATCAATATTAGTTTAATGATCAGTATAAATTTCCAAACATAAACTTATCTTAATATGAAAAATATCAAAATATAGATCCATTGAGCCATTAAATTCTAAAAAATAAGATCTATTTGATGATTAAAACAAATATCAATATTAGTATAATGATTAGTATAAATTTCCTAAATTGAGGATTAATATATTTATTAAAAATAATTGAAATATTCTCACCAAAAAAATTACATAACCACATGGTGAAAACTTGTAAATGGTTATCACCACAATGAGACATATTTTATAAATAATGAGTGGAAGATACTCATTAAATATGTTCAATAACATGAATCAAAAATTATAATCAAAATTTTGGGATCATTTATGATCTAAATTTATCTTTGTATTAGTTTACTTCATGTAATAACATTTTTCAGTTGTCAGGGAGTTTTTACCTGTTAGTTGGTTTCTCAACCAACTTATGTTTTTGTAAAGATTTTTAAAGCTTCTTTATAGACATAAAATATATAAACTTTTTCTTATTGAATTTCTCAAATATATTTCTATTATATTTCTCTATCCTAGCCTACAGTGGTATTAGAGCTTGGTAGGAGGATTGAAGAGGATAGATCTTTGATCATCACTTGCTCAATTAAATTAAGGAACTGCTCAACCTTTGATTGATGGAGATATCTTAAGGAACTCTGATTACTTTGAGAAAGGAAGATGCATATTTTATTTGTCACTACATTTTTCAATGGTGTAATCCTGTGGCTAATCTTTCAATAAATTCTCCATGTTTTTTTTAGACTATTATTTTTGTTTTTTCAATTAGTGCACTCCATTATTTCTAAAAAAATTCTTGTGAAAATTTTTATGGTTCACGAGCTCAAATTGGGAGGGAGAATCTATATGCATTTACAAACCTATGAAGTGATACAAAGTGTAGTAATACGATAACATCACTATTGATCTTTAGAAATTAGCACCTGTCAATGGCATAATCCTTTAGGCAATGGCATAGTAATTTAGCATATGGAGAAATGAAAAATTAATATTTATTTTATTATTTGTTTTGATTTATACAAACTCATAGTGGGCCCCACAAGGAAAAGCAAATGTGTTAATATTTTTACATGCAAGTAAAAATTTCTTTAAACGAAAAAAAAATACAGTTAATGTAATTTTTTATTTTTTCTTCTTCCATGAAAATCAACGTCATATGAAATATCTTGTTGTTTTGTACTCAAGTTTGTTGAAGGCAAGATAGTTAGAGGAGTTTTTTTTAAGTCACTTGCAACAAAAGGTCAAGGGTTCAAAAACCCATTCAAATATTTTTGGACAAAATTTCATTTTTAAACTTATTTTGTATTGACAAATTCAAATACTAGAGAAATAAGGGTGTAATAGGAGTTATAAGGTGTAATATTTTTTTACAAGTCCCAAGATTCTCTTCTATTTAGAAGCTATTTTGAAGGTAAAGGCAATATCATTCCTTATTCTTCAGCATTGTTTTGATAAACACCATGGATAAAAGTATGAGCTTAATTTCTAAAAATGGACACTTAACTCCTAAAAATTATAAGGAATGGTCAATGAACATGTAAAATACATTAATCTTCAATGACTTGTGGGAAGTAGTTAAAAATAAACCAACATTGCCCACTGATGCCACAAAGCTTGTAAAATTTCATAGACATGATAAGCATGCCCTTATGTTATTGAAGTCAACTTGTAGTGCATAATTTATAATTCACATAGAGTCCATCATGTTTGAAGATTGGAAAGAATGGAAAGCTCTAAAAGACTTATATGATAATAAAATTGCCTATAAGAAAATTGACCTTCTTATGTAGTTGCTCAACACTAAACTAATAGATGATGAATATGTTTTAGAATGTGTCACCAATTAAGAATTTGAAACAAAAATATGGCACTACTGACAAGAAATTTGATAATGAAATTCTCATTTCTACTATTTTTAATGTTCTTAGCCCTAGCTACAGGAACTTTATAGAAATGTTACAGCTTAGTGATAATCTAAAAAAATCTACTTTTGATTCCATTTTTGAGTTGATCATTCAAAATGAGTGACAATTTGCAAAGAAAAAATAAAAACCTATTAAGGAAACCTACTATACCAAAATATGCAATCCATTATATAAAAACAATAGAAAATATTCTTTAAAGCACTTTAACAGATAGAAACACTCTCTGAGGCACAATTCTAGACATAAACATCATTTTGGACATAGGGATCATTTTGGTTCTCTAAATAATAGACATCACTCTAGTTATCATAAACATGAGCATCAACACAAACATTCACATGGACACAAGCACAAGCATAAGCATTCTTCTTCATGTGGCTATTCTTCCTCTAGTTCTAGTGGAAATGAGAAAACATGCTACAATTATGGTGGCATAAGACACCTCTTTATAGAGTGCCCCTCCAAAAGGAGATCCTCTCAACGTTGATAGAAGGTAGAAGCAAAATTTTTTGGTCACTCAAGTCACTCTTTTAGTTCCTCTTATGGTTATTCTTCTACATGTTATTTTGATGGATAAGATGACTATGAAGTTTCTTGCTCCAAAAATGTTGACTATATATTCTAACATGATAATACACCCTCTTGTGTGAGTTTTTAGGCTCAAGATTAGAATTTGATATAGTAGTATTTTTTTGGCTTGTGCACCTTTCTTTCATAGATCTAGTGTTGATATGATCTTTGATGTGGAGCATTTCAGTGTTCTATACTTGGTTTATTTGTTGTACAGCTTCTCACCTCTCTCCTAATAAGGGGAGAATATATTGAATATTGGTTTTCAATCAATTTTTGGTGGTTGTGGTATGAGTCAGCATTGAGTTGATAGCATTATAAGTGTTGAGCAAAGGCCTATGAGAGATGTTGGTGATTTTTGGGCATTAGTTTGAGATATGCCATACATAGTACTAGGGAAATCACTTATTGGATGGATTTTGCATGAGAATCGATGTAGTTGGATAGGGTGTAATCTTGTTCTAATTTAGTGTAGGGATGATTAGGGTGTTGATTAGTCCAAGATGCACAGTGTACTAGTTTCAGTTATAACAAAGTCTACTTGGATGACTCACAGTTCATTGCTTTAGTCTTTCTATACCCCTTTGGTTCAAGGGGGAGTTTTTTGGGATCATTTATGATCCAAATTTATCTTTTTATTAGTTTTTTTCATGTAATAATGTTTTTTTAGTTATCAGTTAGTTTTTACCCCTTGGTTTCTCAACCAACTCATTTTTTTTATAAAGCTTTTTAAAGCTTCTTTGTATACAAACAAAATATTGAAACTTTTTCACATTAAATTTCCCAAATTTATTTATTTGATATTTCTCTATCCTATCCTACACAAAAGGATTCAAATTGGTAATTAAAAATTCAATGTCATAGAGAAGGCACATGAATTGTTCAAAAATTTGGTGTAATGATTACATGAAACCTTAATGTAAAAATGGAAAAAATCCTTCAATTTCATAAAAAAAGTGATGACATGAGAGAAAATTCTACTAAATTTATGTATATATCAATTCTTAATTTGAAAAAAAAAACTATATGTCATAAGTTCATCATTTCAATTTATGTGACTTTATGTCATTGAGTCATTTTTCAAATAGTTTACATTATTTATGTATTATGCCACATTTTGCATACATGTCTATTATGGTTTTTAAAACTATGGAAAAATGAAAATATATACAATCAATTATTTTTTTAGGGATGTATATACCCTTATGTATTGACCTAAAAATATTATATAAGGTATAAATCCTCTAAATTAATATCAATTGTAAACATTGATATAATAGGGAAGGCAACTAAATTATTTGAAAACCTATAAAAACTTATTGGGATAATTTTTCAAAATCTTTAAGCTTCTCACATCCTAATTTTATAATTAAAATATTTGTTGTTCTCTATTGTAATAAGTGGCTTTGTGTACCACATGGATTTGACTTATATTTATTTTGGATTATTATGGATTTAATTATATAAATATTATTTACTTTATTTAAAAATTAAGAAACTAAAGATGATTAATCAGATAGAAATTAATTACTGATTATGCAACTTGAATTATGATTGTCATATATATTTTGACATATATTATTACATTATAATATTTATTGTTGGTTATACTACTTATTATTATTATTATTATTATTATTATTATTATTATTATTATTATTATTATTCAATATATTAACTTTGTTTCACCACTCTTTTGGTTGTGATGAGTATGATTTTAGCATAGGTTTCTCTCATAGAAAGAGAAATGGAATCATCAGATAAAGTTAGGAAGATACTTTACTAATGTCATGTAAGAGAATGATGTGAATGTAAGTAAAATGAAATTAACACATGTATGCCACTTGAGAAGGGTAGATAGAATATTTTAAAAGATGTATTTATGTTCACTCTTTAGTGTGTATTATGCTAGCTCATGTTATATGATTTGATATATTTTAGTATATAGTTATTATTTGTATGATTATACTTATAGTGTGTTTTTTTTAGTTATTATATGTATAATGTGATTAATTACATCATATTAATTGCACTACTATTAAGTTGGTCTATGAACATGTAATTGCCATTATTGATAGAGGTACTTGCATGGATAGTTAAATTATATCACACCAATATTGTTATTTACATTTTATGACTAAACTCAATATATAATTTTAGAGTATGAAAAGTTTACATCCATAGATTTTTCAATATAATATTCCATTATTGACTTAACAACTTTATAAAGTCTTACCTTTCATTGTTTATGAATTACTTTTAAGATTTGAATTGTAATATATTTTAGAATCTATCTTCAAACTTCAAATCTATTTTGGAATTTTAACTTTTCATTATTATCAAATATGATTTATTATTTAATTCAAATAAGAAACATGACCCTAACATTACCTATAAACCTATCGACATGGACCATATATATTTATTCTAACCTACGACTTGAAATTAATCCTATATTTTTACATTATTGATTAATAGACCCTTTTAACTTTAACACTTTAATTAGACCCTAATTTTTAAGCATTGAACTAAGACTTAGACACTATGATTTATGCTAATCTTATAAATTAAAAATCATAGATTTTAATGTTGTTGTTTTAAATGACTATGGCATATAAGTATGGGTCATAGACTATGTATAATATGAAATATAGATTATTTTTAATTTTTAATCCCTTGACTTATAGTGTGTCTATGGATATGTGTGGCTGATGTATGTATTACATAAAATTTTACCTTATCTTATTATATCTATCTATGTTTTCACATTTTTAGTAGGGTCAGCTTATGTAGTATCTGTTGACCAAATTTCACCTTGCAGGTCAAATTGGTACCCCTATAAGTAAAAAAGTGAACCTTAGATGTTTTAGGGGGTATAATATTTTTTCATAATGTGTATTATAGGTAATTTTATGTCATTTCATGTCACATTAGCCTTGGTCTTGGTAATTTTCAATATTCATGTCTTTTTGACTCGTTTTAGGGGTCAAAATAGAGCATTAAATGACTTATACAACATCTTTAGGAAATTTAAAGGTTTTAAAAGGTTATTTAATTATAAATGTGTCATAATAAGTCTTAATTAACTATTTATAATTTTAAAGTGATATGTTCTTAAGAAGAAAGAGCAATTTTCTTGGAAAAAGGAGGAGTTTGGCACTTTTACAGCCCATAAGGAAATGTGACACATGCGATAAGGTTATAAGATGACTATTAAACATTATAATACCAATTTACATGATTTAAGTAATTTTTTAATGTCAAAATTGAGCTAAAACCATTTTGCTCCTTATTTACCCTTTTATGCACATAAAACTAGTCATCAAGTTTCTACTTAGTATGGCCAACATGGGAGGTTTCAAAAAAATTACTCTTTAGGGTGTCTTATAAAATAATTTAGATTTAATTTAATGTTTTATTTCATAATAATGGTAACATTTTCTTTATGAACTATTCCTAAGAAGTTGACCTATCCAATTTATTTGCTTATCTATGCACCCTATAGGTTTTGCTTTAGTTTGGAGAAGTCCATATAATAAAACTACTAGGATTGATTCCATATAATTTTTTATCTCTCCTAAAATTATCTCCATGTTTTTTTTCATGTTTCAAGGTGTTTGGATAAGCCAAGTATCTTAAGTTGCAAGAGGAAGTACCTTTATATGTTACAAGTAGGTTTCCAATACCTATAGAATATTCATTCTTTGATAATGCATTAAAGGGGTTGTGATAGGTTATTTTACATTTTTTAAATTATCTCTTTATTACATTTACATTTTAACTTCATTATCCAAATCAATCTTCATAGTTTGCAGTCATATACCAAACATACATAGTCTGTCATGAACATACACCTATAAGTACCATGGAGAGAGAGTGTCATGTTGAAATAATTTTTTTGACCTATTGTAAATCTTCAAAAGTTTAATTAGATCCATTTTTACATTTTAATAATATTCAATGCTTGTTAGAGGCTCATACACTATGAGTATAGTTCATAATTTTACTCATTTCCTACAAGTAACTCAAAATTCACCTACAACTACCTTCATGGGGACAAATAATGTTAGAATAAAGATTAAATAAGATAAAAAGGGTCATAATTAATAATAAGAGTTTATTTTCAATCTTTGAGATAGATCAAAACCCCTTAAAAGGTCAAATATAACACATTATTTATGCTTGTACTCACTGCCTATAGACATGAAAATATTCATTTATAGGTGGTAACACAAAGAGTTAGAATGTCATAAGGGAGTATTAAAACAATTTTTGAAACACATTTTTGTATGGAAAACCTATGTGTGATACTAATTTGGTATTCCAACTATGAGGAACTTTCAAAAGGAGAGATGACTTTAGACTCAAGGACCTTTTCCCAAAACTACCAAAATAGAGGCTTGGGCCATTTTTGTCAAGGGCATATAACAAGTTTAACATGATTTTGATGAATATTTATGACTAAAAATAGTATCCTACATATAATAAAATAATTATTCAAATTTTGGAGGGTGGAGGATTAGTGGAAGTCAATTGTTGAAGAGCTCCAATATGTACTCTTAAACACTAATTTTAGATAGTAATGTCTATAGGGTTAGAGATTCCAAAGTGATCCTAGCATCTTAAAGTGAAAAATGGGGTATGATTAATGTTTAATCTATCTATTCAAGTAAAAATTCATATCAAGGATTACAAATTTCATCAAGAGAGTTGGATGTGAACCATTTGGATTCCAATTCACACCTACATGTGTGCCTAATTCAAAAAACTATTCACCTACAAGCCTTGAGTTATAAAAGGACCTATTCACCCAAGGGTGTAGTATGAAACAATTCCTATATGATTGAATTATTTTATATGGTTAAATATATCATTATTTATCCAAGGGTCATTTAAAAAAAGGTTGTAATTTTGTGCTTTATCTCTCATGACCACCTATAGGTGTCCCATCATTCAAAATACTTGCCTACAACTGACTGAGAGGTGACAGTGAGATTGAAAACATCACTTGGATTAGTATTAACATGACTTTTTGTGACAAAAAACACCTTTATATTATCATAAGACACTATAACCAAGGTTCAAACATGAATGACCACCTACATGGGTTACTATTGAAGAAGAAACATAGATTACATAGTCAGCTACCTATGATTGGTCTTGAAAATAATTCAACTCCAAAGAATGAGGTGAAAAAAATAATAGATTATATTTATCTTGGAAGGATTTAATAAGTATTATACATGGTTTTAAAGGCCTAATCCATGAATACACACGTACAAGTGCCACACCCAAACATGAAACAGAGTCAAATGCCTTGACCAATCAGATAAAAGGCATGGCCTAAGGAGTTTTATAAAGGGTTGAAATGAGGGAGTGATTTGAATAGATTTAAAATGGAATTAAAATCTCATGAAACCCTTAAATATATGAATTATAACATAAAACCTTTTTTTAAATACATCACATAGTCTACAAGGTAGAAGTCTTGCACATAGTCTGCCTTCTAAGGGTCTATTTTGGGTTTTGGAGAAGATGGAGCATAAAATGACCTGATAAAGGGATGAATTTTTGTTTAATATGTATCGATAACTTGGATAATCCCATAAAATATTCAAAATGTTTGGTAAAATATGGTAAGTACCCTCTATTTTGTCTCAGATAGAGTGTACTTCCCTAGGTTACAAACCCTACATTTCTGAGAAAGGGTGATAAATGATGGAATAGGAGATAAATAAACCTTATTTGGATGTGTTATAAGTTGTAAGTAAACCTATAAAAACATGAAAAAACATGCCTAAAGGCTTGAAGCTACAAAAGTAGTCCAAACCTACAAGAGTTACAGTCAGGCCTAAAAGCCAAATGTAGAATCATTTTCAATTCTACCATGAGATGAAAATTATAATGGATTTTATCATGTATATGTGGGAAAAATAAATGTTTCCAAGCTATTTTAATTCAATTAAGTCATAGATAAATCCACTTTTGGTGTAGAGACAGTCCAAGCTTATAACAAATGGATAAAAGAGCTTAATATGAGAACTTTGAGCACTCTCATCTCCTCTAAAGCTTTAAATGGAGATAAAAGAAGTTTTTATATGTTAAAAAGTGTCTTGAGATTAATTATTGTGGAATTTTTTTGAAATTATAATGTTCCATATGTATGAATAAAGATTAAGAGCCTAAAGCACTCAAATCCTTCACAAACCTTGGTTAATGACACGACTAAGAAAATAGGGGTGGAGGGATATATAGATAAGATGGAATGGGAATTAAAATTATTTAAACCTGAAATAAACTCTCCAATTACCCTTCCCATCCACTTGAGGTGTTTCATACCTATACGGATAGTGTACAAAATTTCTTTTCTTGACTATCTTATGCATTGTGTAGGTTCAAGGAGGTTTAAAGAGATGAAATAAAATTTTAGAGGAAGTTATATAATTAATATAACTCCCCATCTATATTTCATACTTCATCATAAATCCTAATTATGCCTATTAGAGCTCTCATATTAGCTAGTCAAAATTGGCATAATGAGCAAGATGGTGAGAAGCGTGAAAAATTCAAGTGGAAGCCTATTTAAGGTGTACCTAATAAATTTGAAGCCATATAAGGTCCTTAAAAGTTTCATTTACTCCCTTTGATGTATTTTCATGGAAAAATAAAACTATTTTGGAATCTAAGTGTGCAAGATGTGTGAAAGAGGAGTCTTTTTTTACTGTAGATAGTGATGGCTAACTTCCAAAATATTCTAGGTGATTAGGAATACAACCAATACATGGAGAAACATGTATAAAACCCTTCCCTCTCATTCCAATAATTAGACCTATCCATAGTCAACTTTGGGAAAATAAAATAGGGCTGAATGATGAAGATAGTTTTTTGATCTAGCGAAGGGAATTTCATGCCACATTTCAAGAGTTGCATGCCTTAGATTGACAGTTGTGCTTACTACCTTTGCATGATTAGTTTCACATTATCTTATCATGCACACGTAACTCCTTGTCTCAGCATGAAAAGTATCCTTATGACCTTTGGACTTATTTCTTTTCTTCTCTCTTTCAAGTTCTATAAGAACTAACCATTTTGGCCTTTGTAAAATATATTCCACTTGATTATGGAAAATACCAATTCATTTTCATATCATATATCAATAAAGACTATTGATTTTACCTCTTCTATGATTTTTCATAGGGTGTTCACTTGAATGATTGACCTTGCTTAGTAATGACTATTGTTTCCTTAGCATTATTGTCTCATTCTCACACCTATTTATAGATTGAAAGATTTTTGTAGGTCATATGAAGTGTTCTATGAAGTGTCAAGGTTGATTGAGTTAGTATATTTTAATAATGTCATTCTAGACCTCTTGTCTATTCCTCCTAGCCTAAACATTCATCACAACCTCATAATGAAATACTGGGGTGAGAAGATTTATATTAGAGCAGTGTATGCTTAGTTAGTCTCCTAATCTCATGTTTGACATATATATAGTTGGTATTAATTAATAAATTTGGTGTATCACTAACTTTAATATAGTTTACTTTCAGTTTTGTCTCCCTTTTCCCTTGAAAGCATAGGTGTAGTAGTGATCTAAAAGGGGTAAATTAAGGGAGATAGCCCTATCTATAGATTCACCTAATTCTTAGGCAAACCACATCCTAGAGGTGTTTCAATTGTGCCACTTCAATGAGGAGAGCTAAGACATCTCCTTAAAGGGTGAAAATCCAAGTGATAACAATTTTTGGCATGCCTAGTGGGACAATTTATCTAAAAAGTTGAAATATTTTTTTGTGTTATATTTCAACACATCAACCTTTGATGGCATCTATCTAAACATCAATTATGACTCTAAGATTACATCATCTGGTCAAGTAGCCTAGGTATTCCTTTTGAAGTTTTTTGATAATCATTCCTTGTGTTCTTACTTCCTAATGAAGTCCCATGGCTATTTTTGGTGTTGAGTATTATTTTACACAAATTGGTGAGATATCCCAAGATTATGAAACTAAATATCAACCTTTGTATGATTATTATAATCCTTTTCATGATATTTTCTAGCTCCAATATGAACCTTATCAACCTTGTCATGAAGTGTATTAGTCCTATAACCAGCCTTCTCAATATCTTGCTCCTCCTAGTCAACCTAGTCACTTCTCAAGTCAATCCATTTCAAATTTCAAGAAAACTCTCTTGGGATATGAGAGTTATATGATAGATTCTAACACACAAAGGGGACATGGTCAAGATGTTCATGTAATCTCATTCATAAGGTGAGAGATGAATTAGAGATGGTTAAAAGAGAGTAGGCACCTATTAAAAGATCAAATTGGCAAAGGCTCACAAGTGAGATGTTAGATGTGAGTGGCTTGTTTTCATCCTTAGAAGATAAGCATTGAATTCATGAAGATCAGCCTCATAAAATATATCAACCCTCATACCAACCTCCCTAATATTACTATCAATCCTACTTGATTCCTACTCATGAACCCAATCAATCTTATCAAAGTCATCATTTTTCCAATCATCTTAAAGAGAGAGAGAGTTGGAAAGACAAACTTTGTTTTTTAAAGCAAACTTTGATATTTATATTGAGTTAACCAATAATTATATGAATAAATCAATATTATAAACAAAGGAAGTGGAATATAATCCCTCATTTCCCTCTCCCATTACATCCCCACCTCAAGAAGAGACTTCTAGATATGAAATCTCAAGTTGGAGACAAGGTGGAAAATCTAAGCCTAAGGAGATCCCAAGTTTCTTGAACACTTCATCTACTCCTAAAATTACATCACTACCTTAAGAATAGACTCTTAATCCTAACCTCCTAAGCTAGAATAAGGTAATGGAATCATGGAAAATGAAAGATGATAGAAGCCTATATAAAGAGTGTGAGGTTGAGATAGATCTTGATCCTATGCAAACCCATCCCACCCTTCCTCAAGATACCTCTTGTTTTCCATGTCAACCCTATTATACTCCCTATCCTCATGAATATTCCTATCAAATTCAAGAGATCCTTTTCCAAGAGAATCTATCCAAGTAAATTGAAGAGTTAGAGTCTACAATGAAATTATTGAGTCAAGGTATGATGGAAGGTTTAGAGCCAAAAGAAGGTCCTATACCTAAACATGCCCCATTTAACCTTCATAAAGAGAGTCCTCAAGCTAAATCAGATTTAAATGGAGAGATTTTCAAATGGAAGGAAGAAAACCAAGCTATTTGAGCCCAAGGTCTACCTCTCCTTACTCAAGTACTCCTAAAAGGATCCCCTAAAATTCATTCTCAATTTGATGTTGAGTTCTATGTGCCACCTCTACCAACTAGTTCATCTTGTCCTCACCCCATCACCATTTTCCTTGATGGACATATGGTATGGAAATATAAAAAGGATTATTTGGTTGAGAAGAATTCAAAACTTTTACTTGAAGAAAATATAGCTCCTTGGAAACCTCATTGGGCTAAGTCACCTAATTACAAGATGCCTAGTCTTGGCATCATCAAGAAGGAGAAGGAAATTGAGAATCTTGCAGCCCTTGAGAAAAAAATTATATTATAATAGTTGATATACAACCTGAGAGTCCTTAAGAGTTTCCAAATTTTAAAGAAGAAATGAGTCCTTGTGTTGAGTCTTCTTGTTATGTTGATAATGAAGAATGCCTTCCTTGTGTCAAATAAGAAATCTTGGATGAAATCCTTTTGGATTATTAAGAAGAAGATGAAATAGCTTCTTTTGTTGTTCCCCTTCATGATGTTGATCAAAGAGAAGATAAGGACTTGTGGTAGCAGTTTGTAAGCATTTGTAATGAGTTTGAGTCTCTCAAGGGGTTTATAACTTCCTTAGAGCTAATTACAAGTGATGGTAAGCAAGATGAAATTTTTCAAAATCTCATAGATGAGATAGGGTAAAGTTCACCTCAACATTTGAAGGTCAAAACAAGCTTCTATTTGCCTCAATATTCTAACGAACAAAAAAATTCTCCTCTTGAAATGATGCCTACAAAGAAGAAACAAGTTGATCATGAGATGAAGAGTGGGCAGTAATATGAGGTATGTGTAAAAAGATAATGGGAATATATTTACATTAGATACATATTTTAAGATGGTCTAATTAAGATCATAACACGTGAAGTGCCAAGAACTAGGTTTGATCTATCAAGTATCTAATCCAAAGAGTAACATGCATGGCACTATGATTCATCTCATGAAGAAGGAGATGTAAGGAACTTTCCTTTTGATCTTAGAAATGGAGGTATGCTTAAATTTTATTTTTATATAGTGGTTTGTTTTTATTCTTTCCCTAGTGTTTTGAGCATATGTGTGTGTGTCTTGTTAGTTTGTTTTCTTTGTTTTATGTGTGTCCTTTATTTTGTGTGGTTGAGGTCGTCAATTGGTCTTATTTTGATCAAATCTTGTTGTAAATTATTAAAGTCCTCTTGTTTTGTTTTATAATTCAAATGATTCCCTAAGCCTAATGGATTGATAAGGCTATTGGTCTAGTTAGCATAGTAGGCATGTTACCCCTATGAGTCACCAATTTGTTGACCAAATTTGACCCCACAGGTCAAATTAGGACCCCTAGAGGTAAAAAATTGAACCTTAGATGTTTTATGTAGTCTAATATTATGTCATAATGTGTATTATAGGTAATTTAATGTCATTTCATGTCACAGTGGCCTTGGTCTTGGTCATTTTCAATATTTATGTATTGTTGAGTCATTTTAGGGGTTAAAATAGAGCATTAAATGACTTGTGCAGCCTCCTTAAGAAATTTCAAGGTTAAAAAAGGTGATTTAATTCCCCATGTGTCTAAATAAGTCTTAATTAAATTATTTATAACTGAAAAAGGTAGGTTCCTCATAAGAAAGAGTAGTTTTCTTGGAAAAAGGAGGCATTTAGTACTTGTACGACCCATAAATAAATGTGAAACATGGGATAAGGTTATGAGATGACTATTTAGCTTCCTTAAACCCATTTAAACACTTGAATTATTTTTAAAGTTTCATCATTGAGGTAAAACTATTTTTCTCCTTCTTCACCCTTCTATACACACAAAACTAGTCACCAGGTTTGTACTTGGTACAACTAGTATGGGAGGTTTCAAAAAAAATTCTCTTGGAGGTGTCTTATGAGCTTATTCATATTACATTTTATGTTTTTTTGTATAATAATGGTGACCTATGCTTTATGAACCATTCCTAAGAAGTTGACCTATCCAATTTATTTACTAATCTATGTACCCTATAGGTTTTGCTTTGGTTTGGAGAAGTACATACAATCCAACTACTAAGATTGGTTCTATATGATGTTATATATCTCCTAAAATTCTCTTCATTATTTGTTTCATTTTTAAAGGTGTTTGGATAAGCCAAGTATCTTAAGTTTCAAGAGGAAGTACATTTTTATGTTATAGGTAGGTTTCCAATATCTATAGAATATCCATGCTTTGGTAATGAGTTTAGGTAGTTGTTATATGATATTTTACATGTTTTAAATGCTATATTTATTCCCTTTACCTTTCAACATCATTCTCCAAAGTAGTCTTCATAGTTTTCAGTCATATACCACACATACACATAGTCTATCATGAACATACACCTATAAGTACCATGGAGAGAGAGTATCATGTTGAAGTGAATTTTTTGAATTGTTCTAAATCTTCATAGGTTTAAGTGGCTCCATTTTACATTTTAATAATATTCAATGGTTTTTGTAGGCTCATACACTATGAGTATAGTTCATAATTCTACGCACTGCCTACAAGTAACTCAAAATACACCTACAACTACCTTCATAGGGACCAATCATGTAGGAAGAAAGATTAATTGAGATAAATATGGTCCTAAGTAATAATAAGAGTCTATTTTAAATATTTTAGATAGATAAAAACCCCTTAGAAGGTCAAATGCAACACACACTATTTATTCTTATACTCATTACCTGTAGACATGAAAATGTTCATCTATAGGTGGTAACATAGAGAGTTAGAATGTCATATGGGAGTATTCAAAAAAGTGGTGAAACTCCTTTTGGGATCATAACATGTTGAAGGGATCATGTAAAACCTATTTGGAATACTAATTTGTTAATCAAACTATGAGGAACTTTCAAAAAGAGAGATGACTTTAGACTCAGGGACCTTTTCCCAAAACTACCAAAATAGAGGTCTGGACCATTTTTTTCAAGAAATATAAAAATTTTAACATGAATTTGATGCATCTTTATGACTAAACCTAGTATCCTCCATATAGGGCAATAACTATTCAAAGTTTAGAGGGTAGAGGATTAGTGGAAGTTAATTGTTGAAGAGCTCTAATATGTACTCTTAAACACTAATTTTAAACAATAATGTCATAGGGTTGGAGATTTCAAAGTGATCCTAGCATCTTAAAGTGAAAAATGGGGTATGCTTCATGTTTAATCTATCTATTCAAGTGAAAAGTCATATCAAGGAGTGCAAAGGCCATCAAGAGAGTTGGATATGAACCATTTGGATTCCAATTCATACCTATATGTGTGCTTAATTCAAAAAACTATTAACCTAAAATCCTTGAGTTATAAAAGGACCTATTCACCCAAGGGTGTATTATGAAACCTTACCTCTATGATTGAATGGTTTAATATGGTTAAAGAGATCATTCTTTATCCCAAGGCCATTTAAAGAAGGTTAGAATTCTATGCTTTATCTCTCATGACCACATACAAGTGTCCCATCATTAAAAATACTCACCTACAAATGACTAAGAGGCGATAGTGATATTGAAAACATGACTTAAAACTATATGAACATGACCTGGTGTGACTAGAAACACCTTGGTAGGATCTTAAGACACTATACCCAAGTCAACTACGTAGTTAGCTATGTATGACTGGTCTTGAGTATAATTCAACTCCAAAGCATGAGGTGAACAAGAGCACAGACTAAATGGATCTTGGAAGTTTTTATGAAGACTTATACATGGTTTTAAAATCCTAATCCATGCATACACACCTATAAGTGCCTCACCCAAACATGAAACATAGTCAAATGCCTTGACCGAAATCAGACAAAAGGCATGGCTTGAGGGGTTTTAGCAAGGGTTTCAATGAGGGAGTGATTGGAATATATTTAAAATGGAATTAAAATCTCATGAAACACTCAAATCAAGTAAGTACAACATAAAACCTATTTTTTAAAAAATCACATAGTCCACAAGATAGAAGTCATGCACATAGTCTACCTTCTAAGGGTCTATTTTAGGTTTTGGAGAAGTTGGATGGTCAAATAACCTAATCAAGGGCTAAATTTTTGTGCAAAATGTCTAAATCACTTGTATAAGCCCCTAAAATATTCAAAATGTCTAGGAAAATAGGGGAAGTACCCTATGTTTTATCTCAGATAGAGGGTACTTCCTTAGGTTATAAACCCTATATTTATAAAAAGGGTGATAAATGATGGACCAAGATCTAAATCAACCTTTATAGGAGGTGTGATAATTTTTAAGACACCTGGACAAACATGAGAAAACATGCCTAAAATCTTTAAGCTACATAAGTATTCCAAACCTACAAGAGTTGCAGTCATGCCTATTATGCATGGTCAGGCCTATAAGACAAATGGAGAGTCATTTTCACTTATACCATGACATGAACATTATAATGGATCATATCATGTATATTTGGGCATATTAAATGTGTCTAAGCTATTGAAATGTATGGAATTCATAGAAAAAACCACTTTTGGCTCAAAGACAGTCCAAGCCTATAGGAAATGGAGAAAAGAGCTTGATATGGAAACTTTGAGTGCTCTCATCTCCTCTAAAGATTTACATGGAGATCTAAGAAGTTTGGAGATGTTAAAAATGGACCTGAGCTTCATTTTTGTGGAATTTGTTTGCAATTCCAATGTCCCATCTACATGAGCAAAGCTAAAGAGCCCAAAGCACTCAAAACCCTCACAAACCCTAGCTAATGACTCAACTAAGAAAACAAGGTTAGATGGTTATCCATATAAGATGGAATAATAATTATAATTATTGAAACCTATATGAGACTCTCCAATTACCCTTCCCATCCACTTGAGGTATTTCATACCTATATGGAAGGGGTACAAAATTTCTTTTCTTGACAATTTTATGCATTGTGTAAATTATAAGAGGTTTCAAGAGATGAAATAAAATTTTATAGGAATATATATACTTAATATAACTCCCCATGTCCATTCAATACTTTATCAAAATCCTAATTCTACCTACCAGAGATCTCATCTTAGCTAGTCAAAACTAGCATAGTGAGAAAGATGGTGAGAAGTGTGAAAACTTTAAGTGGAAGTCTATTTAAGGTGTACCTAAGTAATATAAGTCCATTTAAGGTATTTCCAAGTTTTATCCACTCCTTTTCATGTATTTTTATGGAAAAATAAAACCATTTTGGAATCCAAGTGTGCAACATGTGTGAAAGAGGAGTTTCTTTGATTATAGGTAGTGATAGCTCACTTCAAGAAGATTCCAAATGATTATGAATACAAAAAATTCATGAATAATAATGTTTACAACCCTTCACTCTCATTCCAATAATTATACATATCCATATTCATATTTTGGATGTTCAAATAGGGATGAATGATGAAGACAATTTTTTGAGCCAATAAAGGGAATTTCATTCCATATTTCAAGAGTTTTATGCCTTGGATTAGAATTTTTTCCTCCTAACTTTGCATGATCAGTTTAAAATTCTCTTATAATGTAAATTTAATTCCTTGTCTCATCATGACAATTATCCTTGTGACCTTTGGACTTATTTCTTATCTTCTCCATCTTAAGTTCTAAAAGAACTAGCCATTTTGGCCTTTGTAAAATATGCTCCACTTGAGTATGGTGAATCCCTACTCATTTGTATACCATAGATCAATAAAAACTACTTATTTTACCTCTTCTATGACTTTTCATAGTGTTTTCACTTGAATGATTGATATTTCTTAGTGATTACTATTGTTTCCTTAGCATTGTTGTCTCATTCTCACACTTATTTGTATCTTGAAAGCTTCTTATTATAGGTCATGTGAAGTGTTCTATGAAGTGTCAAGGTTGAGTGAGTTAGTATATTAAAATAGTGCCATTATAGGCCTCTTTGTTATTCTACCTAGCCTAAACATTCATCACAACCTCATAATGAAATATTGATGTGAGAAGATTTAGATTAGAGAAGTATATGCTTAGTTAGTCTCTTGGTCACATGTGTGACATGCAGTTGGATGGTAGTCATCAATCAATTTGGTGTACCACTAATTTTAATATAGTTTAATTTTAATTTTCTCTCCCTTTTCCATTACAAGCATAGGTGTAGTAGTGATCTAAAAGTGGTACATCAAGGGAGTTATCCCTATCTAGAGATTAACCTCATTATTAGGTTCTCCATAGCCTAGAGGTGTTTTAATTGTGCCACTTAGATGAGGAGAGCTGAGGCATATCCTCAAATATTTCAAATCCAATTGACAATAGTATCAATATCTTATGTATTACATAAGAGGTAGTGGTTATTACTTAAGGATCATATCAAAAATTATGTGCATATTTCATGGATATGGAGGTTAACCCTCAAAGTGGACCAAACTTATTTATCAGGTATCATGTTCTAATTTCAGTCATTGGTGTGGATATGCTTCACATATTTTTATTAATATGATATATTTTTATTTATTTTAACTTTATATTTTCATTTTCATGTGTTTTTTAGGATTGGATTGATCAATATAAGTAATTTCATGATCAAAAATTGAGTTCTGATAATGGTTTCAAGTCAGAGTTTCAGTGGTGGCACATTGTAGAGCTCTCTGAGAGCTTTATGATGCATTTTTTGGAATGTAAATCCGAGTTCAAGAGCTCTTGTTATGGCCATTTGAATATTGGTCAAAAAATGAGAGTCAAAAGTGACATGACACTCTTTAAATATGCCAAGTGGACCAATAGCCATTTGACACATGGAAAAATGATTTGGTGAAAAAAATTTGGTTTGGTGTTTTTATTCCACATGTTATTTGAGAAATTTTCAAATGTTTATCACTTTGAAACAAGGTGCCAAAGGCCAACTTGCACAAGCTACCATGTCATCCCACCAATCAAGCAATGACCAAGTCTAAACGGTGGCCTAAGTTAGCACCTAAGTCTTGGCATTTGAAAAAGGAGGTGCATACCTATTTTAAGCATGCAAAAATGTCATTCCTAGAAAATGTGGGACAAAGAAAAGTCAAAATGTGCCAAAGGAGGAGGCTGACAATTTCCAAAGTGCTAAAAAAGGAGGGAGAAAATTTCAAACTCATGCTAAGCACCTAAAAGAAAGGCTGATGGTTTGAACCCTTGACCTACCACCCAAAAGGGATAAGCCTTGACCACTTATGTTGCAGAGGGTGAAGTGTTATTAAAGGCATGAATTTCTACTTGAAGTTAAGGAATTCTGGACTATGTTTTTATTTTTAAGAGGCTGAGACTTTGTAAAAAGCTTTGGTAAGCTTATGTAATGGATTTTTATCCATTTTCCAGCCATAATACACAGTATTAACACTCTGTTTTATCTAATTTTCATATTGGAGGAGTATGTTTCAGCCCATAGTGGAGATTTTTAGGACTTTAGAAGTAACTTTGCAGGTGTTATGAAGACTCATAGAATTTGAATGTGTCGAGCTTGATTTTAGTCACGGTGAAGGTGAATTCTTACATTAAGATATCAGCTTTCAGGAAAGTTATTTATTGTTTCTAGGTGTTTGAAGTGCCCTTAATGGAAATGGTCCACTCCTTTGGAGAACCTAGAGATGTAGGCATCAATTGTTGAGCCAAACTCTGTTATCACATTTCATGTTTAGGTAATTGTCATTTTGATGCATGATTTTGTTTCAATTTTTGATTTGGTCTAATTAGTAGATGAACTCATGCAAATAATTTACATTTTGACAATTATAACACAATGTTATTAAAAAACTAGTTTAATTGATAAATGGAAGTAACAAGTATTTTGACAATTCCAATCCAACTCAATAATTGAGAACGTTTTTGCCAAACATTTTGCAAGTTATTTTGAGTTTTTTGAGAATTTTTTAAGTTTTGAGAATTTTAGTATTCATACTTAAAACTTCACTTTGAGTTTATTAGTGTAGTTTATGGATCAAGTTTATATCAGAGCAGTTAGAAAGCTGGGTTAGCTTTTGATTGTTTGATTTGACAGTTGCTTTTAGTTTATTGGTTATCCATATCACTTGATTAGATTGTAGTGTACAGTTGTGGAATCAGTGTGTTTGCAGGAAACCATGGGCAAGTTATCACACAAAGCCAAGATGGAAGAGCTTGAAAGCATCAATAGCTAGATTCAGGATGAGAATGCATTCCTGAGATGCAAGCTCTATTCCTTTAAAAAGGGAAAATTGCAAGTTTAAAATTGGAGCTTGAATCCAAGGATGAGCTCTTGATTAGATTGCAATGTGGTGAGTGTGAAAAGGTAAAGCCTTCAACTTTAGATGTAAAGACTATGACTGAGTGCAGTGTAAGTTTTCACCACAAAAATCTTCATCTTCTTCTACCATTTCAGATTTAGATTATAGTAATATTGTTTTTGGTAATTTTGAAAGATAAACTAAGGGCATAGGATCTAAATTGTTGGTTAAAATGGGATATAATGGAGGATGACTTGGTAGAGATAGCCAAGGTATATCTAACCCAATTTAGGTTGAGCATAGACCTCTTCATGTAGGTTTGGGTTATACTAGTGTGTAGGTGGATGATGGAGAAGTTTCTTCCATGGCTAAAGGAAGATGAGCTTCCAATAGCGAAGGTTATAGGCCACTAGTTCAAAATTATAAAGGTAAAAGAGGTATTGAGATTCCACCTCTTGATTCTTACACTAAATCTTCTGATCCAATTGATACTTTTAAGAAGTTTGGATATAATGTACAGAAGATAATGCAATCATTTCCATGCACTTTTTATGGGATGAATAAACATAGTGCTAAGACTTTTTGGAATTGAAATGCTTTGTTGAAGCATATTGCATGTTTGAAAGACCATTCTCATGATAAGATGGGAATTGCCAAACGGGGACCCTCACCTAAGAAGGATGTTTACACTCATTGTAAAGTGAGTGGACATAGGATTGATAGATATTTTAAGCTTTATTCATCTTAAAATTCAAGTAATGTTAGAACTAAGATGATTTACAAACCTCTCACTAAGGTTAAAGAAGCTAATTCAATCCATAAGCATGTTAAGGAATCCACAGAGACAATCAATTTCACTGGGAAGAAAGAAATGGTTAAGTGGATTATCACTACATTCTTGTTGCAAAGCATGGTTAAGAATTCACCTAAGGGAATGAACAAGATTTGATAGATGTATATTAGAGTTGGTGGGAAAACTTCAAGATAGGTTTACCATATGAAAATTTTCAATTCTCACTTTTTGATAACTCTAAGTTTTTGATCTCTAGAATATACTATATGGGTAGTCTAATAATGGATAAGACTTGAACTCATTTGATCAATTAGAGATAATAGAATAATTCATGTTGTAGGTTGATTTAATTACTTACAAAACTTATTTGACTACTATTTTGAATGTATCTATTTTTGGCACATGGATGTATAGATGCATTGTAAAGGCCCTTTGAGCATGTTTTGATGTTAGGCAGCATACACTTTTGGTTGTTTGCATTTTCTTAGCATATAAGTCCCATACTAGGGCATTGTATTGCAACATGTCTACAACATTTCATGTATGTTGTTGACATTAACAAAAAAAAAATTGTAGTTACATTGGGGATTATTTCAGTTATTGACAGTTCACCACTTTACAGAATGTGACATGGGCAGACAGTTTTGGTATGTCGTAATCACTTTGGCAGTTGCAGATTCACTTACTCATGCCTTTGGATTAGGAATTTTTTTAGTTTGATTGTGAATCATTTTAATGCAATTTTTTATACCTCTTGCTATGATTGGGTTCTATTTTCATGGATGCAATAGACCAATTTGCAATTTCAAGGGATATTAGACTTTTGGAGACCAAAAGCCCTCCATTAGAGAGGTGTGATCAGAAATTAAGTTCTAATAATGGTTTCAAGTTAGAGTTTCAGTGATGGTACACTTTAGATCTCTTTGAAATCTTTTCGACATATTTTTTATAACATAAATCCAAGTTTGGGAGCTCCTGTTATGGACATTTGAAGATTGGTCAAAAAATGAGAGTCGAAAGTGATGTGACATTGTTAAAATATGCCAAGTGGACCAATAGCCATTTGACACATGAAAAAATGATTCAATGAAAAAAAAAATTGGTTTGGTGTTTTTATTTTACATGTTATTTGAGAAATTTTCAAATGTTTATCACTTTGAAACAAGGTGCCAAAGGCCAACTTGCATAAGTTGCCATGTCACCCCACCAATCAAGCAATGACCAAGTCTAAACGATAGCCTAAGTTAGCACCTAAGTCTTGGCATTTGAAAAATGTGGTGCATACCTATTTTAAGCATGAAAAACTATCATTTTCAGCAAATGTGGGACAAAGAAAATTCAAAATGCACCAAAGGAGGAGGCCGATGGTTTCCAAAGCACCAAAAAAGGAGGGAAAAAATTTTAAACTCATGCTAAGAGCCTAAAAGAAAGGCCAACGGTTTGAACCCCTGACCTGCCACCCAAAAGGGATAAGCCTTGACCACTTGTGCTATAGAGGTTGAAGTGCTATTAAAGGCATGAATTTCTACTTGAAGTTAAGGAATTCTAGACTGTGTTTTTATTTTTAAGAGGCTGAGACTTTGTAAAAAGATTTGGTAAGCTTATGTAATGGATTTTTATCCATTTTCTAACCATAATACACAGTATTAACACTCTATTTTATCCAATTTTCATATTGGAGTATGTTTCAGCCCATAGAGGAGATTTTTAGGACTTTTGAAGCAACTTTGCAGGTGTTATGAAGACTCACAGAATTCAAAGGTGTCGGGCTTGATTTCAGTCATGGTGAAGGTGAATTCTTGCATTGAGATATCAGCTTGCAAGAAAGTTGTTTATTATTTCTAGGTGTTTGAAGTACCCTTAATGGAAATGGTCCACTCCTTTGGAGAACCCGAAGATGTAGGCATCAATTGTTGAGCTGAACTCTGTTATCACGTTTCGTGTTTTGGTAATTGTCATTTTGATGCATGATTTTGTTTCAATTTGCTGATTTGGTTTAATTAGTAAATGAACTCATGCAAGTAATTTACATTTTGACAATTATAACACAATGTTATTAATAAACTAGTTTAATTGGTAAATGGAAGTAACAAGTCTTTTGACAATTCCAATCCAACTCAACAACTGAGAACATTTTTGCCAAACATTTTGCAAGTTCTTTTAAGTTTTTTGAGAATTTGTTAAGTTTTGAGAATTTCAATATTCGTACTTAAAACTTCACTTTGAGTTTATCAGTGTAGTTTACGGATAGTTTCAATACACGTGGTATCAAATCTTCAATTTGGGTAAGGTCATGTGAAAATTATTTTTATAGATCTAGTGTACAAATTATTTTCTAAACTAAAGTATTTAAAATAAATAACTTGTAATATATAAGGTATTTAATTTTTTCATCAACACAATATTTCTTGAGTTTTTTATAAATAAAAAAGTCTAGAAGTTTTTGCATACCCTTGTGTAAATTAATATCCATTAGATACATATCAGTAAGATGATTGTAATAGTATAACTTCTCCAATACATTTTCCTTCGACTTAGAAACCTCAACCCTAAATTCCTAAACCCTAAACCTTATACTTCATACATGGCCTATCCAAAGACTCGAGGCCACATAAATGGGTAAGACACATTAGGAATGTTGGAATTATCTAATAATATGGGTTTGAATCAATTTTATGACAATAACCATTCAATTCCATTCATCATTTCATTAAGCATACATTCACATAAGAAATTAGTGCATAAGAAAACAACTACACAAGCATATCATAAGATAACATAAGAGATATGTGGGAAACCCTCTTGGGGGATAAAACACAATAAAACATGTACATTTACTAATATCCTGTAATTTTAAGATCCAAATTTTAATGAAGCACCAACTTCACAAGGAGCTCCAACCCTACCTAGTTGAGCACCCACCCAATTAGTCTTCTTCAAGATCTATCTTGTAAAGAGACTCCAAACCCCTAGGAAACTAATAAAAAACATAATTGAATTGAAATATGATCATATTATAACACCTTTTTATAATATTCAATTGATTATTACCTCCTTTTTTACACTCTTTCCTCTTCTCTCACTCTAACAATTTCTTGGGCTTACTCGCTTAATCATGCCTCTTCTAGGCTCATTAGGTCCAATGACCTGTGTATCCATCTAAATCAACTTGGTTAGATATAAATTATCAATAATATTCTCATATTATGGTACTTAATTACCTTATATTTATTTTTCAAAGGCTCTCTCCTTCGCTTATATCCTCTCTTTTTCCTAACTCTCTCAAATAGGCCAATTAGGCATTGCCTTTATACCACACTCTTGGTCTCACCCATCTTGGTCAAAAAAATCCTTAAAATATTTTTATTATAATTTTAATATATCATAATATACATTTCACACAATAAAAAATCATTCCATAGGTTAGTTATAACCTATAGAGGCCAAAACTCCATTAGGCCTAGTTGAGGTCTAAAGCAATTAGGTCTTCTTTAAGGCACATGTTACATTTGAACTCCGTAGACCATATTGAAATTTTAAAAATGTTTTAAACACATATAATAAATATAAAATATACCATTTATCACTACAAAATATGTACACGCCATATATAAATCCAACTCACCACTTGAACCAAGTTATTTAGCCTACTCACCATTAGGCCTTAAAACACAAAAAAGTATATCTCATGAAACTAAAGAACACAGTCAATTTTATCACACAATCCACTAAAAAAAATATTAATATATAATTTATGACATAAAAAATCTCTCCATTTCCACTATACAACACCACACAATCTCTAAGCACCTAAAACCACTTCTGTAACAAGACCACTGAGACTAGAAAAACATAGTCAAAGTATAGTCAAGCAACTTAGACCCCCAACACCTATATATGGAATTATTATGAATAAAAAAACTTTACATGGAACTTTTATACCTATATAATAACTTAAAACTCATTTTCTTATCTATCTCAAACCAAAAAACCTCCAATAACCTCTACAAAGTGAACACTCAAACCACCTGTAGCCTCCAAAAATACAGTCATAAAGAAGTTCATATTTTTTACTTGAAATTATGATTCATTGACATATAATCTACATTAATATATACTATATTATCTATATTTAAATTTAAAATATATATATCTCAATATCTACTATCACGCATTCATCTTTAGACCAATCTCTCAACTCTCTATTATATTATGCATATATAGTCTGCTAAGCCAATTTGATTTCCACATATCAACACCTTAACATATCTATCCACATTAAATAAGGATTTTATATTTAATAAAGATCTCAAAGCAAACTAAGAAATTAATTTGATGCATAAAATTATGCCATAAAGAATCAAACACATCACTTACCATGAAACTGTCATTTTGTCACAAGAATATAGTCATGGTGAACATGACTTAAGCCATATATAGAATCAATTTATTTAAAATAAAATTAATTAATAAATTTCTTTAACATCCTCATCACATATTAAAACATTGAGACATATATGTCTAATAGTAAATGTATAACATATAGACCAATATCTGAACTCTACTCTTTCATTGTTTAACTCACTAAGACAAGTCATTTTGAGAGAACCTTATTTCTTGTGTATGGGCACCACCATAAACTACCAATAAAGTTAAAATTAGTTATATTTATTTAAAAAATACCCCAAACCATTTGATATATCCCTAAATAGTTGTAACTCATCCCTATCTTTCTCACTCAAGCCTAGTTTCCCTCATTGTTTTCATTATCTGTAGTCTTGTGATAGGTCATATTTCATGACTAAAATTATTTAAATAGATAATAATATATGTTTAAAAAAATCCATGGACACAAATTATGAGGCTTTTCCTTCAACCTCCATTGATTTGTATGCATTGACCTAGTCAACCTTGCTTGTAGCAATAAATTCTTTAGAAATAAGCACTTTTTTGTACCTTCTTCTCACTTATTGGATAAAATAAGATCACATAGGGATATTTAAAGGATTAATATACATTATAAATACATAAATATTGAATTTCCAATCCATTCTAGGTGATTTATAGAAAGTTTTCTCCAATTGGGTCACTATAAGGGTTTAGAGAGGGTTTAAAACTAATTTGCATTCTTAACGAATGTTCATAAACATTTTTACCTAAAACCAATTCCAAATTCTTAGAAAAACTTATTAGGACCATATTAAATCTCTCCAAAAATTCTCAAATTACCATGCATAAATCACACATGATAATGCACACCTAAACTTTCTTTTCGAGATTGGAAACCTTTAATTTACAAATATAGGAGACCTTCCAACATGATTTCTAACCTTTACCTTAAATCCATGACATAAAAATTTATTAACATGATTTAAACAACCTTTAAAACCTTTAACCATGCTTGCATGTTCTTAAACATCTTTAAAACTCACCTTGACCCTTCATTAAGACCACATTTGGTCTTTATGTAAGTTAAGTCTAGAACCATAAGTCAAACTTGGATTTTGAAAGTAATTGGAAACCTATTATATTGTTATACATACATCATAAAAATTTCAAATACCTTTATAACATTATAATATAATCACTCTTACCTTGGAATCTGATCCTCATCCTTCATTTGGCCTCCCTAGGTGTCTTTTCACACTAGGCCTTTAGTTGTAAATCACTATAAGTTTTAGAGTATGACCTCACCACTATATATGATTTAAAAACATCATCCACATATAAAATGCACTCATTAAATTCTCTCAATTTTACATCCATGTTCACACAAGTCACATACTTCTTACCTTAATAAGCTACCAAGCTTGTGCCTTCACACTAGGTTTCTCATGCTTGGACTATACCTCAAACCTAACCTTGTTTCCATTGTATATATACTTTATACCTTAATAATATGCTTCAAAAACTTAAATAATAATCTATAAAACCCTCAAATCATTCTCTAACACCTCATAGTACTACACTCATGCCATACCTTCTCATCACCATCAAATTAGCCTCTTTGTCATTAATGCATCTAGGAACTGAGTCAACCTAACACATTAATGATAACACATGACAAAAATTACCACATTACAATAATATACCCCATTGTAATTGATGGAAATCTACTCTCAAAATGACATTATCATGATCTTATCTTCTATCTCTTTGACATTAATGACAAAGGGCCATACAAACTTTTACAAGCTCATCCACACATAGCCTTCTTGATCTAAAACATCTCACATTTTCTCCCCCTCACTCTAGGCATACCTTTAATTCTATCAATGAACATACCTCCATATAAAATTTTCCACTTTGGATTATGAAACATAGGGCTTCTTCAACCACTTGACTACAACCAAGAGTAAAAACATTTTACATTTCATGATTGATATGATCTTCTCGATATTATTCACCTATAAGATGACTTGGACCAATGACTCATAGAACTATTCATTGACTCATCTCACACAAGAAACAAGTCCATACTTCAAATTCTTCTCAAGGGACCTGAGTTATTTCCCCCTAAATCCATGCTCCTAATAATTTTTCTTTCACTATGAAGACTTCATTATCCTTTATGTTGCTAGTAGGTCTAATAGAGACCTAAACCAACCAGATTCAATTCTTTTCACTTACCTCTATCCGCTTAGATCAACTAGACCTCCTCAAATAGGTTTGAATAACTCTAATAATCTCCTCATAACATCAACTAACTTCTCTTATATCTTCATGCCATCATGGCTCAAACCACACCTTCTTAGTCAACCAAACTATCATACTAAGCCTATGATACCTTATGCACTACAACAATCCTTTGATGCACTTCAGAATTCTTTATGATATACAAATAGGACTAAACCAACATGATTACAAGTATTAAATGATTCTGTTGATGCCTAAATTTGTATCATAGGTTTTATAGAGTGTTAAGAAACACTTCTCATTTTTGGACTCAAAAAATCCATTACATGAGTATCTAGTTGTGATCTTCCTAAGATCTTTGGTGGAATAATGACAAATCAATATAACTATTTCACAAAATAATAATATAACTAGTTTTTAGGAGTAACCTTGGTCTTAAATCTTTCTTGTGAATATGAAAGTAAATTGAACTAATTCTAATGAATTATGATCAAAACCTAAATTATAAAGTATAATCTAACATGTATAATTATAATGTAAAGTAAGATATAGTGAATTGATCAAAAAATGAGCAAAAGGAAGGGTAGGGTAGAAAAGAGAGGTTTTTGATCTTCAATCCAAACATTATGACAAAGCTTAAATTTCATCCAAACATACACCAATACCAATATATGGCATGAAATAGCTAAATCATAGATCTTATCATATATTAGGAAAATGTATAAGGAAAGGTAAAACAATGTAAATAAGAACTAGATTCAATTTAAATATTGACTCCCACAAATAAATTGCATTAGCACATTTGCATGGAAAGCATGGAAAATGAAATGAACCTAAGATATTTCAATCAACCTAGCATAAGAAAAAATTGAAAACTTTGAATTTATATATACACATCAAGAATCCATAGAAATAATTCAAATATGAACATTAAACTAGATAGTTAAAGAAACAACCATAATAACAATCACATAAACAAATACTAGATAATCTTTACAAAATTCCTTTCTTGTATTGATTATTCCAAGTTTACAAATATATTTTTTCTCAAAAACTCCCTCCTCTTTAAAAATGAAAATACCCCTTTTATATAAAACTAAGTATGTATGTTAGTCAGTCATATCAAATGACAAGTGCATAAGTGTCAAGGATAGTTGTCCTTCTACAACATTCCAGAACTAGACACTCTAAAAATAGACTGACCTATAAGAAATGCACTTTACAAGTTGCACATTATTTTACAAAAAATAATATTATTTGAAAAGATATACATGTTTTATTACAAAATAATATACTTAAGTCAACATATTTAACTTTGAGGATCACTCATTATTACAGTCCTTTGTCTTTGCTTCAAGATCTTCATTATTTTGCTATGTTTCTCATCAATCAGTTTGGAGTTGATGATGGGCTTCATGAAAATATATTATTCTTGATCTACCAAGCCTTTGAAGTTCTTATCATCCCTATCCAAATATTCCTTGATGCTTCTAGAATCACCAATATTATCCTTTGTAGATAGGATCATGTCCAAGATCCTTTTGTTATTTGCCCTTATTTTGTCTTGGCTTTGATTTTTCACCTCTTGCATGAATTGGGTTGCCCTATGTTTTAAATCTTCATCTATTATCAAGCCAATGGGATTAAGAGTAGTTGGGTCTTTGATTAGGCTACCCAATATATGCATTATCTTATTCTCCAACTATTTGAAGTCCTTTGAAAGATCTTCCAAGATCTTGGACTATTTGTTCAAACCTTTGATCTTTTCCATCAATATAACCATAGTCATATTCAAATGGGTTAGGTTAACTATCCTAAACTTAGGAATTTAGTCTTTTTTCAATATATTGATCAGCTCCTTCACCTTATTATATGAACCCTACCATAGGTTTACTTGGTTCACAGCCAAAGTATCTTGTTTGTTCAACATATCTTGCTTGGACCTTATAGATTTCAAGGAACTAAATATGCCATGTTTGGTTTCTTCAAACTCATTTATCATATCCTCTAGGATAGATAGAATAGACTATTCCTTTAGGTTCTTATTTTGTTGCTTTAGCCCTTTGATAGTAACTTTTAATTATTTTGATTGTGCTCCAACTCCAAGACATCTTCTTCAAATATTGGATCCTCACCAGGTCTATGTACTTAATTCCAAGTCAAATTAGTCAAAAGCTCAACCCTTTGATATGTAATTTCTTCACCATGTTGCATGCCATTTTTCTTACTCGCCCTTTACAAACCAATAGTACTTGGATCAAACTTGACCCTAACTAAATATTGGGTCACATGTGGAATTAAGACCTCTACCTGTGATTGGGTTGGATGACTTGGAGTAGCCAATCTCCTTTCTTCCTCCTCTTGTAAATAAATGATCCATGGATTTAATTCTTGTTGCAGAGGGATGTTGTTAACTTTCACCATATCCCAAGGATGATGGATAGCAGGAAGCTTTTCTATCCTTGGTTCATAAATGAACCACTCAAGAATAGGTGGACCATACAATAAGTTCTATTCACTGAACAAATTGACTTCACTCAAAGGAGGAGCAATAGTCACTTTAGGTTTCTTAGTCCTTGGTACAAGTACAATATCAACTTTCCTTTTATGGGTGTCTACAAATATCAAGTCCATTGACTTTTCCTTATCATTTTCTTGCTTATCTTCCTCAAATTTTGCCTCTTTATCTAAATTTGTATAATAATCCATGAATAACATCTTCAATGCATCCTCAATAGACTCACTAGGGTCTAGGGAATCATATGAACCTCTTCTTGAGGTGTCTCTTGCTCTGTTACTTTGGAAGACTCAGGCGTTGATGAACTAGAAGCAATCTCATCTAGCCTTTTATCTATTTGTGTCTCTAATGAGGAAAATTTAGAATAACCAGCACTAATTAAATGATGCTTCTTAGGGCCTAGTTTCTAGATATCTTCCATTTTGTGGTCCCTATTCAATATAGACTCAAGTCTTATGTTGTTTTCCTTTAATCTCCTAGTTAATTCAGAATATGAAGATGTTTTAATGTATATTAAGTAAAATGAAGTGGTCTCATGCTCATATGATACATTCAATATAACCTTGAGCCTCAAATGTTCCTTAACCTTCCAATAAGGGTCCCATTACCTAATATCATCCATCTATATGTTGAAAGAGAACCTATGTTTTGATGTAACCTCAACATAATCCCACTTTCTAAAGATAGTCTTGCCAATTATGCATAGGGAAACTATGTAGGAGACCTTTTATCTTAGTTTTGCAAAGGCAATCTATACCATGGAATAAATAATAGGCAACCTCTTATTTTATTAGTTTATCAATAACATGTATTAGAAACTTGAGGGGAGAATTTTTTGTTCCCTTAATCCTTATGATAGTACAATTAGGGTACATCCACATATCCCCCATTACTTTAATAGATTTTTTGATTAGAGGGCTAACTCTCTCCATAGGAATACTAGTTATAGCTTCACTTAATATAGGGTAGACATAATCAAAATTAAATTAGATGTGGTCTTTATATTTATAGATGTGCAACTTGGAATAGTATTGTGAAATGGTTTGGGTACCACTTGGGGACCACTCTCTCTCATTAGTAATATTTATGGTTTCACATAGGGCATATAGGATATAAGACACCATTTAAAACTCAATTTTATTCTTATGCTTGATTGTATATATTTGTGTACTCAAGGAGATGTTGATTATCTCACCTAATGGAGGGACTATAACCTTTTCAATGATGAAGTACACTATGAACACTAACATTGGCTATACATACCATATAACTTGTTTAGCATTGTCATCACCATCCTAACTCCAAGTTTAAACTAACTTATTGGGATGTTCTTTGTAGGGTCTTTAACAACATGGTTACCAAATTCTAACCACATAGCAATGGCATAGATCATGTTATGCTCTTTATCCCATGAATTAATAGAGGCTAGGTCAATTTGGGTTTTGGGTAATTTGTAATAAGACTCAAAGGAAATTGGGGAAATGTAAAAAAAAATCCTCTGATTATGTTCATTAATTAACATGCCTTTATCTATTTTAGCTTCCTTAAAAATGGGACCAAGAACATCAATGCAATGAATTACCTTAGGTTTTTTAGTTGCTTAGTGAAGTCCAGTCATTTAGATGGCCATAGTGTCATCATATAACCTCTTTGCAAGGAGTATCTTCTCTTCTTCCTTAGTGATCACTGGCTATTTTTCAATTATCCAAAATAATTTAGAATAATTGTTGTCCCCTATGTTCAAAGCACTAGCTAAAAATTATGTATCCTCGAGCACTGGACCTTCTACGTCTATTGTTAAATATAGCTCAACTTATTGTTTTGAAACATGTTAATGGGATTCCATTGTTATAATTCTAATCAAATTATCCTTTTACACATAATATTTCAACTCCTTTTCAATCACTCATAGTGAATTCAAAGATAAATTAGGGTTATCCTTACACTCTAAGGATTTTATAGGTTCACATAGAGATCTAATAGCTGTAATCTAGTTCAAACTATGAGATTTGATGACTTAGATTACATTTGGATCGCACATTTATACCTTTCACCTACTTGGGTCCAAAAGATCTTTTATTATGATGTGTTATGCCTATGTGGCATTACCAAGTCATACTTATTCAGTTATTTAAATTGTAACCATTTGTCACTTTTATACATGTGTCATTACCTCATGAAATCTTGAACCATTATCAATTCATACCTTTGATCTCTTATGAATTCCTCCAACCTTGACTCCATTGCATATCATATATCTTCCATCCAAGTTACCAAGATTGGGAAACTTGGTAGCTCTATAAGCTTTCTATGTACTTGCAAATAGTATTCATCCCTATAATTCTCTCATTCCATGTGGTAACATATCATTCAATCTAGGATATTTGAATTTTTGAATCCACTCATACTATTGATCTTGAATGTATGATCAAATGCAGGTCATCAATCTTCCTTCTGTAGGATTAAAATCTCATCATTGATCTGTTGACTACACAATCAAGAACCAACTATTGATATCCTTCTTTATACATAAGATTACACATATAATATTGATTTTATTGATCACTTACCAATATTGTGACATTTTTCACTCTCACATTCTACTTTAGGGTCTTTGACTTGTCGACCTTCACTTACTATCAGATTTGTTACCAATTTGTCAAGATTGTGACACTTGTCACTCTTACATTTGACTTTATAATCCTTTGATGTATTTTATTCCTCACTCATTGTCATATCTCCATTATACTATTAACATGCACCATCAATCAATTCCTTTAACTTATTAACTCCAATTTTGATTGAGGATCGTTGATATTTGCTTCAAGCTCTTGAGATCATTACTTGGATTTTTCATGTTTAATTCATAACTATAGATATAAAATCAAAGACCTAAGTTCTTGGTATATATGTAGAAACTTAGTATAAAATTCTAAACTAAGGTTTTAAACATGTTAATAAACATGATTAAAACTTAGGATAAGATTTAAACTAAGTCTAAGATATAATAAAATGTTCCCATGTAAATTTGAATTTATTTGAAAAAGAAACCCACATAAATATGAACCCATTTCAAAAGGAACTTAGGCTAAAACATGGCTGTGGCTTATGCTACGAAAGGGACTCCACCTGTGAATGGAGAAAGGATCCTGATCACCCATTCTTCTATGGAAGGGGGTTCTGTTCCAGTTACGAATATAGTAAAAGGATCCCCTGTTATTGGTTATGTCCCTGGGTCAAAGGGAAGAACTTATGTAGATGTGGCTGCTTTTGAAGCTGAAATACAGGACATAAAACATCAAGCTTCTGCTGGGAGTTTGTGCGTTTCACCAGTAAGTGCTTTAAATCCTATTAGGGTTGATCTAGATCCTGATACAGTTGAAGCAATCTTTAATCAGGTACATTATTTTTCAAAGTATGCGGCTATTTTTTGATTTTGTGGCTATTGGCCATCTCTTGCAGATCTACATGGCTAGATCTCCAATACCTGGCTGCCACTGATTGATGGAAATGTTGAAATATACCCATTTTTTAAAGGTTTTTTTTTTAGCTTTATTCCAAAACTCTAAGGACAGGAAGACTATTCTATCCAATAGTAATTTTTTATGGCAGGGTAAATACCCTCTTATGGCCAAACGGTGGCATATGGATTTCAATCCTCTCACGGAAACCTTCAACAAGATCCCTATCTGGGTTCAGCTCCCTAATTTGCCAATACATCTATGGCATGAATCGGTGTTTAAAACCATCAAAAATGCTATAGGGGAGTTTTTATTTGAGGATGATGAAACTAAGAGGTTTTATCGCTTGACCTGTGCACGCCTTATGGTTGAGGTGGATGTTTCTAAGGGCCTTCCTGAGGCGATTTGTCTAGACTCCTCTAGGGGTTCTTGGACGCAAATGTTAGATTTTGAAGGTTTACCTTTTTGATGCAGAAAATGTCACCTGACGGGGCATGTTGCAGCCTGGTGTACTACAGGGAAATCCAAATCCAGAAGATCACCTTCTTGGTGGTCTGAAGCTGATCATGAAAATTATTTTGCTAAACAACTCGAGGAAGATTTGACTGATTCAGAGAATGAGAATGAAAAGAGTATCCATTCTGAATCGATGGATCAGGAGACTTCGCTGGAGACAGATCCTGTTGAAGGTAATGTGGAGATTGGATTATGTGATCTCTCTGAACTGATTACTGAGGAGGTGGTGGTCCCTCCACCTGATTTGAAGGATTCTCCTAAGAGCCAGAAGTTGGCTAGTTCTCGAAAGGATTTTGCTGAGGCACCGATGCCCCCTGGACTTCATGGATCATGGCCTTCTGAGGACTAGGTTGCTGAGGTAGCTAAGGTAGATGATGGTTGGACAACAGTTAAGAGGAAGAAGTCTAAGCCTTTGGTCCCCCCTCTACATATGAAACTTCGGTCTTGTAAAAAAGATATTAATTGTTTCTCCAGCTCTTGACTGCTGTTTTCAGATTCTTGGTTAATCTGGTCTTGCTTATGCAAGTTTCAGGCTTTTTTGTATCATGGTTGTTCTTAAGGTTTATCTCTCTTCTGATGTATAGGGTTTCGGGGCCCCTTCAAAACCTATTTTTACCTTAATCTAAAACTTAGGCTAAAACATTTAGACTAAGGTTTTTAACACTTATTTAAACATGAATTCAATTAATTAACAAAAGACCAAAGGTTAACCAAAAGGATCAAATGAGATAATTTTATTTAACCAACTGAGGGTTAATTTTAAATTGAAACATAAAACCTTGAACATTATTTATTCAAATGAAACTCCATTAAACCTACAACATGGAAACACAAGAATCAAATGTCATTAACATTAGATGAATTAGAATTAAGAAAACATGCTAATATAAACTAGATCAACACATGATATTCAATAATGTTTTTTGATCATGTTGAATGTTCAATTTATAGCACAATTTACAAAAATTGGATAAGAGTCCTCATTTTTCAAAAAATGGGGGTATGTTAAACTCAACAAATGGCAACTTCTAGGGGAAACATTGCAAAATGTTAGAACTCAGATACTCTTGGTTTATACTAATGACTATAGAAATCATTCTGCATGATCAAGTACCATTATTAAGATCAATTCATGATTAAAATAATTTTACAAGTGCATTATATTCAAACATCAAATTTTAGTAATGTTGTGTGTGTGCTTTAATTCCTTCACTATTTTCCATGGAATTTAGAGAACAACTTCTATATTTCAAGACCTTAATCATTAACATTGACTTATAGCATATTTATATACTCATTAAGAATCATGTTTTATGAAAAGAGAAGGCTTGGGCATTGCTCTGTTGCCAACTGGATATCCATAGCCCTGATAGAGATACCTCTGTCTCCATTCAATGCCTTGCTCCACTACCATCTAGGTATCCAAAGCCTTAGTGGAGGTTACCAAAATCACCTTTGCTTAGAAAGCTTTCAAATTTTTGATAAAGCCCTTATTTTTTAATTTTTTAGATATATTTTGATTTTAGCAAAGGTTGGGAACCAAAATTATCCAGGTTCTAGGATTTTTCCAAATGTTTGATTTTTAGGCAATCATGCTTGGTTATAAACTTCATTACAGATAATATTATTCTTTCAGTGATAACATGACTTTTCTTTAATAATTCAAAATTTCACTCAAGCATATGCAATCCTTATTAGAATCAGACTTAGATCATAACAAGGTTTCATATTATAGGGAACAATTATCCTAGATATCAATCCTCACCAATTTCTCAAACTATATTATCAAGCTCAAATTTCTATAATCCATGATCAACTAATGTTTTGAGGTTCATAACTACATTCTTGATTTGAGAAGTTCATTTTGAGCATTTAGATGAATTAGAGCTTAAGGACTTATCTTGAACATACTTATTGAAAGCAAGGAACAAAGTAGAGAAAACAAGCACACAACAAGCAAAGCAAAAAAAAAAAAAAACAAACAACCAATAAACAAATATATACAAAAATTACTTACAAACAAAGAATAAGAAAAGAAACTAATCTAAACCTACATACACCAAAATTAGCTAATCTTACTAATTAATCTATAAAAAAAACTCATCAGATATTACCTGATAATGGCAAATTAAAGTATAGCAACTTTGACTTGATGATTATTTTGACTAACCAACAAACTAAAATATCAAGCTTTCCTCCAAGGTCAAATGGAAATCTATGTGGTCTACCATAGAACCTTGAAACATAATTACTTCCTTTTGATGTAATTTTCTTATTGACAAGAGTACTTGTATATTTATGTCTTCTAGATGATGCATCTTGGTTTCCCACCTCCATTCTCAAGTGCATGGATTGAATATATGAATCTAAGACCCAATTATATTCTTCCCAAATTCTTATTTCTTGAGTTAATAATACTAATTCTAATTCATTCATAGACTAATCATGACTTGTCTCAATTTATTCAATAATTGTATTATAAAATTAGTTGGTATGTTTGGACTGATGTCTTGATTAGGCTCCATTTGAGGTGAGGTTAGACTAACAATATTTTCACAAAAATTCTCCAAGTCATCCCAAAAGGCTTATTCTTCTTGATCAACTAAAAGGACATGAAATTCATTTGCATTTTTCCTATTTGTAACACATTGTTCATATATTTGTAACCTTTTGATAGATTCATATGAAAATTCTTGATCTATTGCACTTACTTAATCTTCATCTTTTGTAAATAATGGTATGTCTTCTATCCAATCAAATTCTAGTTAATCTTACTTTGAAATTTCCATAATAGTATTACCTTCTTGAAACTATTCAATTTCACTCAATAAATCATGGTATAATTTCTGCCAAGGATCATCTTCTTCAATAATATTCTCTATTTCAACAATGAATCTATATTAGTTGTCCTCATAGTTGTCTTTTGAAGAAAGATCAACTTGTACTTGAACCATATCAACTACTGTCAGTTCTTGAGAAAGTTCTTGTAACTCATATTTCTTGATTATTTCATGAAGAATAGGTTCTTTCTCCATAATTTGTATAGTATATCCCTAAAAATATTCAAAAAAATGAGAAAAGTCCATAGATACCTAATTTGTTTCATGGGGTTGCTCATCTTGAACAACTGTCACTTCCCTTTTTTGCTTTATTTCTTGAATAAGTTACCATGAAAGAAAGGATTTGGGCCTTTGAAGAGGAAGGATTAAAGTTTGAATGATCTCTAGTTTTTTCAATAGATTAGTCTCTTTTAGATCTTGTTGAAAAACATGAATTTCCTCTAGAGTATCTTTAGGTTCATTCTCATCTTGAAATAGTAAATCAAATGTCTCCACTAGAAGAGTTGTTTTCGTAAATTTGTATGTCCCTAAATAGATAGGTGTCCCTACAACATTATCTTTGTTAAGAATAGGTTAAAATGTATCCAATTCATCTTGATATGTTTCAAAATCATTATAAAATTCAACACAATCTAGTTCACCATGTTTTGTAGTAGTATGAACCCTACAATATTTAGATGAAGCTACATCACAAATGTTTACTTTAGGTAGGTATTTAGTTGAAAATGATTCATTATTATTACTATTGTATCTATTTTGAAACCTATTTTTAGGTCCATTAAACTTCTAATAAGAATGATTCCTATTAAAAGTTTCTTCATCTATTTTGGACCATTTTGGGTATGGAGTCATTCTCATTCTTAGGTGCCTCTGAATTTTGAACTTGATTACTTATATTATCTATTGGCACCATATGTCTTTGATATTTTGGATGAGATCCACTTGTAGTGTTATTTAAGGATCCTAGGTTCTTACTAGGATGAGCATGACTTAAAGGTAATTGGTTTAAAATTGATGTTTGATTTAAAGTAGGCATGTTTTGATTGGCATTTGGAATGACATTCAATGTAGGTAAATTAGGATTAAAATTATGAATAACATATGCCAATTGAACTTTGGATTGCAATTTATCACTAATTTTTATAACTTCAGCATAGGCTAGGGCCAATGTATTTATAACTCCAATAGATATTTTTAGAAACACAGAATAATGGGATCTCTAAAACATCCTTATAAATTTCTAAATCTAAAGATTCATTAGGTCTATAGGGATCTATAGTTCTACTAAACATCTTCTATAATCTAGCATTAAAATATTTAATGGTTTCACTCGAATCTCTTTTCATCATAGTGAATTGTTGATAAAGGACATATAGAATGATGATCTTTCCAAATTGATCAATGAAAATACTATTAGAATTATTCTAACTGGTAATGTAATTCTTAGGAAGGTTGAGAAACTAATCATATGTTTCATATTTGAAAGTAAAAAGAAACAATATACATGTAACATCTTCATGAACAAAATTTAATAATTTTAAAATAGCCTTAAAGGACTTGATATGTTCTTCAGCAATAACCACACCTGTAGGACTAAAAGAAGGCAAACATTTCTCAAGATTTATAGATAAATCATGTATTTTACTATGCACATTGATGGAATATCCACCTAACCATGCCATACCTTGATAAGGTTTAAACATAGGAGCACCACAAATAGGTGAAGTAGGTTGAGATTTAGAAACCCTACACTTACCTTTATCTTCTCTTGCTTTCCTATGAATCTCTAAAGAAAGAAGAGGTAGCCTTGCCTCAGATCTCAACTTAGTTCTTATTCTTAGGAGTTCCATCTTGTAAACTCTGAATCCTATTCAAAATATGATGTATCAACCTTATCTTTGCAAAGAACAATGATCAAATTTATACGTTAAGTAAATTTTTCACAAATTCATATAATTCTTTCCAAAGGATGACTATCTTTAACTAAATTAGCTTAAATATACATCCAAACCTATGCGTATGAATGATGTTTACACTCCTAAGTTTAAATAGACCTAAATTGGTAAAGGATCAACAAATCTTTGAACAAAATTTCTATCACTAACCTCAAACATGTCATATTTACAAAGCTTAAACTACCTTTACCATAATTTATCATAAATCTTCAATGAATAACTATCTTTAGCTAAATAAGCCTAAAGATTGGTTTGAAACCATGAACCTCAATTATATTTACATAATTAAGGTAATAAAAACACAAATATGCAAAGGATCAACTGATCTTTGAACAAAATTCACTAAAAATAGATAAGATATTTCAAATTCCCAATGCTTTAGCTAATTCCCTCCTTCTAGTGCTAGTGATACTCACTTGTTGATGCCTAAAAGTGTATCATAGGGTTTATAGAGTGTTAATAAACACTTCTTATTTTTGGATTCAAATAATCCATTGTATGAGTAGCTGGTTGTGATTTTCTTGAGATATTTGGTGGAATAGTAGTGAAGCAATATAATTGTTTCACAAAACGATAATATAACTAGTTGTTGGGAGCAACCTTGGTCTTAAAGCTTTCTTGTGAATATGAAAGTAATATGAACTACATATAATGAATTATGATCAAAACCTAAAGTTTAAAGTCTAATATAATGTGTATATTAACAATGAAAACTAAGCTATAGTGAATTGATCAAAAAATGAGCAAAGGAAGGGTAGGGTAGAAAAGAGAGGTTTTTTTAACTTTAATCTAGACATTATGACAAAGCTTAAATTTCATCCAAACATGCACCAATAACAATATGTGGCATGAAATATAAAAATCATAAATCCTACCATATCAGGCAAATATCTAAGGAAAGGCAAAATAATGCAGATAAGAACCATATTTAATTTAAAGATTTACTCCCACAAATAAATTGCATTAGCGCACTTGCAAGGAAAACATGGTAAATGAAATAATTCTAAGATTTTTCAATCAACCTATCATAATAAAAAATTCACAACTCTATCTTTATATATTCACATCAAAAATCCATAGAAATAATTCAAATTAGAACATTAAACCAGATAGTTGTGGAAGCAGCCATAATAACAATCACACAAAAAAATACTGGACAATCTTTGAAAATTTCCTTACTTGTATTGATTGCTCCAAGTTTACAAATAATTTTTTTCTCAAAAAATCCCTCTTTAAAAATGACAATACCCCTTTTATATAAGACTAAGGAGGTATGTTATTCAGTCATATCAAATGACAAGTACATAAGTGTCAAGGATAGTTGTCCTTCTATAACATTCTAGAACTAGAGACTCTACAAATGGACTGACCTATAGGCAATGCACTTTACAAGTTGCACATGATTTAAAAAAAAGAATATTTTTTTAGAAGATACACATGTTTTATTACAAAATAATATACTTAAGTCAACAAATTTAACTTTGAGTAGTACTCATTGTTGCAGTCCTTTATCTTTGCTCTAGGATCTTCATTGTTGTGCTATGTTTCTCATCAATCATCTTGGAGTTGATGATGGAGTCCATGAAAATATATTATTTTTTATTTTTCAAGCCTTTTAAGTCCTTATCATCCCTATCCAAATCTTCATTGATGATTCTATCATCACCAATCTTATCCTCTACAGATAGGATCATGTCTAAGATCCTTTTCTTGATTGAAACTATTTTGCCTTGGCTTTGATTTTCACCTCTTGCATGAATTGGGTTGTCCTATGTTTTAACTCTTCTCTTTTATTAATCCAATGGGACTAATATTAGTTATGTCTTTGATTAGGCTACCCATATATGCATTATCCTATTCTCCAACTATTTTAAGTCCTTTGAAAGATCTTCTAAGCTATTGTACCATTTGTTCCAACCTTTGATCTTCTCCATCAATATAACCATATCCATATTCAAATGGCTAGGATAACTATCTTAAACTCAATAATTTGTTCCTATGTCAATATATTGATCAGCTCTTTTACCTTATTATATGAACCCTACCATAGGTTTACTTGGTTCATTGCCAAATTACCTTGTTTATTCAACATATTCTACTTGGACCTTATAGCTTTCAAGGAGATAAATATACTGTGCATGATTTCTTGAAACTCATTGATCATATCCCCTAGGACAAATAGAATAGATTGTTCCTCTAGGTTCTTATTTTGTTGCTTTAGCCCTTTGATAGTAACTTACAACTATTTTTATTGTGCTTGGGCCAACTTCAAGACATCTTCAAAGATTTGATCCTCACCAAGTCTTTGTAATTTATTCTAAGTCAAATTAGTCAAGGGATCCACCATTTGATATGTAATTTATTCACCATGTTGTAAGACCTTTTTCTCTATCACCCTTTGAAAACTAATAGTACTTGGATCAAACTTTACCCTAACTAAATATTGGGTCACATGTGTAATTGGGACATCTAACTATGATTGGGTCTACTGTCTTGGAGTAGCCAATCTCCTTGCCTCCTCCTCTTGTAGAGAAATGATCAATGGCTTTAATTCTTGTTGTAGATTAATGTTGGTAGCATTCACCATAGCCCAAAGATGATGGATAGTAGGTAGATTTTCTATCCTTGGTTTATAAATGAACCAATCAATAATAAGTAGACCATATAATAAGTTTTCATCACTGAACAAATTAACTTCACTCAAAGGAGGAGTAGTAGTCACTTATGTTTCTTAATCCTTGAGCCATGTACAGTCTCATATTTCCTTTTAGGGGTGTCCATAACTATCAATTCTAGTGACTTTTGCTTATCATTTTCCTACTTATCTTCCTCAAATTTTTCCTCTTCATCTAAATCTATATCATAAGTGATGGATAGCATCTTCAATGCATCCTTAATAGACTCATTATGGTCTAGGGCTATCATATGAACCTCTTCTTGAGGTGTCTCCTTCTCTACTACTTTGGAATATTCATGAGCTAATGAACTAGAAGCAATCTCATCCAACATTTTCTCTATTTCTGTCTCTAGTTACCACATATCTTCCATTTTTTGGTCCCTATTCAATATGGACCTAGGTCTTATGATGTGTTCCTTTAATCTCCTAGTTAATTCAAAATATGAGGATGTTTTAATGTATATGAAGTTAAATGAATTGGGTTCATGCTCATATGATACATTCAATATATCATTGAGCCTCAAATGTTCCTTAACCTTCCCATATGGTTCCTATTGCCTAATATCATCCATTTTTAGGTTGAAAGACAACCTATATTTTGATATAGCCTCAATGTAATCCCACTGTCTAAAGATAGTCTTGCCAATTTGCATAGGAAAACTTTGTAGGAGACCTTTTTTATTGGTTTTGCAAAGGCCATCTAAACCATGGAACAACTAATAGACCACCTCTTATTCTACTATTTTATCAGTAACATGGACTAGCAATGTGAGAGGAGAATTTTGAATTCCCTCATTCCTTATGATAGTACAATCAGGGTATAGCCATATATCCCCCATTTCTTCAACAAATTTCTTGATTAAAGGACTAACTCTCTCCATAGGAATATTAGTTATAGATTTACTTATTGCAAGGTAGACATAATCATAAATAAATTTGATGTGGTCTCTATATTTATTGATGTTCAACTTGGAATAGTATTATTAAATAGTTTGGGTACCACTTGAAGACCACTTTCTCTCATTGAGAATCTTTATGGTTGCACACAAGGCATCTAGGATATAGGACATCATGTAAAACTTATTTTTCTTCTTATGCCTAATTGCATATATTTGTCTACTCAGGGAGATGCTTATCATCTCACCCAATAGAGGGACTATCACCTTTTCAATGATGAAGTACACCATGGGCATCCACATTGGCTCTACATATACTATAGTTGCACACTCATATAGCTTGTTGAACATTGTCATCACCATTTTAATTACAAGTCTAAACTAACTTATTAAGATGTTTTTTGTAGGGTTTATAATAATCTGGTTAGCAAATTCTAACCACATAACTAGGTTATCCATCATGTTATGCTCTTTATCCCATGAATTAATAAAGGTTAGATCAATTTGGGGCTTGGGAAATTTATAATAAGACTCAAATGCAATTTGGGAAATGTAATCAACTTTCCACTTATTATGTTCATTAATCAACATGCCTATCTATTTTAGCTTCCTTAAACATTGGACCATGAACATTAATTAAATGAAGTACCTCAAGTTTTTTAGTTTCAGAGTGAAGTCCAGTCATTTGAATGGCCACAATGTCATCATAGAGCCTCTTTAATGGGAGTATCTTCTCTTCTTCCTTGGTGATCACTGGATGGTTTTCAATTATCCAAAATAATTTATAATTATTATTATCCCCTATGTTCAAAGCAACAACTACAAAATCCATGTTCTTGAATACTCAAAATTCTACATTTGTTATCAAATATAGCTCAACTTCTTATTTTGAAACATGTTTATAGGCTACCATTAATATAATTCCAATCAAATTATCCTTTTGTACACAATAATTCAACTCCTTTCATCTCGATCATAGTGAATTTAAAGATAGATTATAGCTATCTGTATACTCTAGGGATTTTTTAAGTTCACACAAAGTTCTAATGGTGGAAATTTAGTTCAAATTGTAAGCATTGATGACTTATATTTAATTTGGATTGGACATTTATACCTTCTTCATGCTTGGGTTCACACAATATTTTATTATGATGTGTTCTACCTATGTGGCACTGCCATGTCACACTTGTTCATTTATTTAAATTTTGACTATTTATCAATTCTATACATGTATCATTACCTCGTACAATATTTAATCTCGATCAATTTACAATGTTGATATCTTAAGAAGTCCTTTGAACTTAACTCCATCAAAGACTATTGATTTTCCATCTAAGTTCCTAAGATTGGGACACTACATAGCTCCATGGGCTCTTTATGTACTTATAAATAGTATTCATCACTTGAATTCTCTCATGCCACATGGTAGCATCTAGTTTGATCTATCTTCTTTGAATTATTGACTCCACTTGCACCATTGATCTTGAATGTATGATCAAATGTGGGCCATTGATCTTCCTTCTATGACATTAAACTTGCATTGTTGATCTATTAACCACACAATCAAGTGATGACCATTGATATCCTTATTTATACATAAGTTTACAAATATACCATTTATTTTTTTCATCACTTGCCAAGATTGTGACACTTATCATTCTCACATTCTACCTTAGGTTATTTGACTTGTTGACTTTCACTCACCATCAGATTTGTTACCACTTTATTGATATCATGACACTTGTCACTCTTGTGTTTGAATTTAGGATCATTTGATTCCTTTGATTACTCACTCATAATTATATCTCCATTACACTATTAACCTACACCATTGATCAATTCCTTTGACTTATTAACTCTATATTTGCCCAGAGATCATTGATATTTGCTTCAAGCTCCCAAGATCTTGCCACTTGGCATTTTCAAATTTAATTAATATGTACAAATATAAAATCAAAGAGCTAAGCACTCAAGATATATGTAGAGACTTAGTATAAAATTTTAAACTAAGGTTTTACACATGTTAATAAACATGATTAAAACTTAGGATAAGATTTTAACTAAGTATAAGATATAATAAAATGTTCTCGTGTAACTTTGAATTTATTTCAAAAAGAAACCCCTGTAAATATGAATCCATTTTGAAATAAACTTAGGATAAAACATTTATACTTAGGTTTTTTAACAATTATTTAAACATGGATTCAATTATTTGACCAAAGACTAAAGTTTAACCAAAAGGATCAAATGAGATCATATTATTTAACCAACTGAGGATTAATTTGGCATTGAAACATAAAACCCTGAACACTATTTATTCAAATGGAAGTCAATTAAACTTGCAACATGGAAACATGAGAATCAAACCTTAGCAACATTAGATGAATTCAAATAAATAAAACATTCTAATGTAAACTAGATCAACATGTGATATTCAATAATGTTCATTCATCAAGTTGAATGTTCAATTTACAACATAGTTTGAGAAAAATAGATAAGGGTACTCATTTATCAAAAAATGGGGGTATTTTAACCTCAACATATCCTTAGATCATTCTACCTTTCATGAAACCATTCATCTTCTTAGAAAATTACAATAAACATCTCTATTTGTTAATATTCCTTAAGCTCTAAAAATGAACAAACAAGACTCCAATAAGAAAATCAAAACATTTTTCATACTAAAGTTAATGAATAACTTATTCAAGAAATATAAAATAATATTCTTGACCCTATATGACCCTAAGGTCATCTTGATGCATCTAGAACACTATAACCTCCAAGATACTCTTCAATTTGACCAAAGAAATAACTTTGCATACTCACAGTCAGATTTTGCTTATGATGACATAAAACTTGTCACCTTCATAACATTTAAACTTATTCATGGCATAAAACACACTCTATTATCTTATTATATCAACTTGATAGAAAATAACCATGACACCTCATAATTCAAACTTCAATAACACTATTGCACTCTCCTTCAAGTTCACAAGAAACTTGTGAATCTTCAATAGTAAGAACACCTTTTAGTATAATTGTGAACACTTTAAAGATGAGAATAAAATTACATATAACTCTTTATAATCATATTAAATCATAAAACATGTGAAAAATCACTCTATCCTTCAATAACACTAGCCTTGTAGACCATACATCAACTTTCATGAACTGCCAATTTGATCTTGTAATTTAGATACCTCCTTGAGCTCAAACATGCATTATAAGCATGGAAACCACTAAAGGAAAATTTTAAATTAATAAATACAACACTAAAAAATATCCAAATCACATGAATGAGTTCATTTACCTTGAAAACACACACCTAGGGTTTGAAAAGACAAAACACCTTGAAACCCTCAATCCTGTACCTTTCGCCTCTTAAGCATATTATTCCTTTTAGGGATTAAAATAACCATGAATAAAGAATATATAAATGATTTATGACCTTGAAAACACCACCACATACTTTGATTAATCACCTTGAGCTTCTAATAACACCAAACAACTCTATATGCAACACTATTCTACCATTATCAAACACTTTGACACTTAGTCAGCTTCCATGATGTATTTCATACACAAACACATGTTTTCAAACCTCTTTCAATGCATATAAACGATCTATAATGAGGTGAAAACATCATTCAATACTTATAACAATAAACTAAGTGCATTAGACAAGTTTTAATCTGCTTTTTCTCAACATGTCTTCAGAGTTCTTCTAGATTGTCAGTCTTAGGTTTGAACTTTGATTTGTTTCCACATAGTCATTCTGAGCTGAAAAATGGTTCCTTTCACATTATTTCAAATTTGAATGATGTCCTTAAGAAACACATGACTTACCTTGGTTTATGTGTTGATCAAGCCTTATCTTGACATCTTTCTTTTCTTTAGACCACTCTGCAAATACCATCACTACAAACAAGATGAACATTATCCTCATCATAATTTATGCCACTCATCATAACAATAACCATTCAATTCCATTTATCATTCCATGAAGCATACATTCACATAAGAGATAAGTGCATAAGTAAATAGCTAAACAAGCATATCATAAGATAACACAAGAGATATGTGGGAATCCCTCTTGGGAGATAAAAACCACTAAACCATGCACATGGAATATTTTCCTATAATTTCAAGATCCAAATTTTTTTGAATCACCAACTTCACAATGAGTTCCAACCCCTACCTAGTTAAGCACCCACCTAACTAGTCTTCTACAATCTTTATCTTGTAAGGAGGATCCAACCCCATAGGAAACCAATAAAAAACTTAGATACATAAAAATATGATAATATTATAACACATATTTCTAATTTTCAATTGATTATTACCTCCTTTATTTTCACTCTTTCCTCTTCACTCTCACTCTAATAGCTTCATGGGCTTACTTGCTCAATCATGCATCTTCTAGGCTCATTAGGTCTAATTAACTATTTATAAATTTGAATAAAATTGGTTATATATTAATTCCTAATAATATTCTCCTATATTTTTCCTTAATTACCTGATCCTTATTTTTCAAATGCTCTCTCCTTCACTTGTATCCTCTCTCTTTTCTATCTCTCTCAAATAGGCCTATTATGTCTTGCCTTTATACCACACTCTTTTTCTCACCCATCTTGGTAGGCCAATATACTTAAACCACTTGGATTATACTTTTAATATATATTCATACACCTTTCACACAATAAAAAATCATTCTATATTTTAGTTATAACCTATAGAGGCTAAAACTCTATTAGGCCTAGTTAAGGCCTAAAGCAATTAAGTCCTCTTCAAGGCACATGTAACATTTAAACTCCTTGGACCATATTTAAATTTTACCAATGATTTAAAAACATATAATTAATTTAAAATATATCATTTCTCACTCCCACATAGGTACACACCATCTGTAAATTCAACTCACCACTTGAACCAAGCCATTTAGCCTACTCAACATTAGGCCTTAAAACATAGAAAAGTCTATCTCATGAAATTGAAGCACACAATAAATTTTATCAAAAAAACCAATCAAAAAGAATATTAATAGATAATTTGAAATTAAAAAAACATATCCATGTCCACTATAAAAAACCACACAATCTCTAAGCACCCAATACCACTTTTACAACATGACCACTCATACTGGTAAAACACAATAAAAGTATAGTCAAGCAACTTTGACCACCAACACCTAATATGGAATTATTATGAATAAAAACAAATTTACATGGACCTTTTATATTTATATAATAACTTAAAACTCATTGTGCTCTCTATCTTCATCCAAACAAACTCTAACTCACCTTTACAAAGTGATCACTCAAACTACCTTTAACATCCAAAAGTACAATCATATAGAAGTTCATATTTTGTACTTGAAATTATTTTCCTTGACATATAATCTACATTAATATATATTATATTATATATAGTTTAAATTTAAATGGTTATATATCAATATATAATGTCACTCATTGGTCTTATAGACCAATCTCTCAACTCTCTCATATATTATACATACACAGTCTACTAAGCCAATTTGATTTCCACATATCAACACCTTAGTTTGTCTATCCACCTTCCATAAAGATTTTATAGTTAATTTAGTTTGAAAGAAAAAAAATACATTAATTTTATGCATAAACTTATGACATAGATAATTAAACACATCACTTACCCTAGCCACCTGGAACTATCATTTTGTCGAAAGAATATAGTCATGGTGAACATGGCTTAGACCATCTATAGAATCACTTTAATGAACATAAAATGAATTAAAAATTTAATTTAACATCTCATAACATATTAAAACACTAATATGTTTACGTCTAATGGAAAATTTATAACATATAGACCAATATTTGAACTCTACTCTTTCATTGTTCAACTCACTCAGAAAAGTCATTTTGAGAGCACCTTATTACTTGTGTATAGGCACCAATAGCATTTAAAAATCAAGTTAAAATGAGGTATAGGTCTTGAATAAAGATCCAAAACCATTGGATCCATCAATAAATAGTTTTAATTCATCCCTAAACTCTTTCTCACTCAAGCCTGGTTTCCTTCACTATTTTCATTATCTGTAATCTTGCAATAGATCATCTTTCATGACCAAGATGATTAACACAGAAACTAATATATTCCAAAATAACTCCATGGACACAAATTATGAGTCTTTTCCTTCAACCTCAATTTATTTTTATGAGTCAACGTAGTTAACCTTGCCTATAGAAACAAATTCTTTAAAAATAAATACTTTTCTATACCTTCTGCTCACTACCTTGACAAACTAAGACCACCTAGAGATGCCTGGAGGATTCCTCTACATCATCAAAACAAAAAAATTGAATTTACAATCCATTTTGGGTGATTTACCACATTTTTTCTATAATTGGGTCACTATAAGGATTTACAGAGGGTTTAAGACCAGTTTACATTCTTAATGAATATTCATAAAGCTTTGTACCTGAAACCACTTCCAATTTTTTTTAAAACCTTCTTAGGACCATATTTCATCTCTTCCAAAATTCTAATCTTCCCATACACAAGTAACATGTGACAATGAAAATCTAAACTTCCTTATCAAGATTGGAAGCCTTCAATTTACTTGCACATGAGACCTTCTAACAATATTTTTTGCCTTTACCTTCAATTCATGACCTTATAAATTATCCACATGCTTGAAACAACATATCAAACCTTGATCCATGCTAATATGTGCTTAAACATCTTAAAAACTCACCTTTACCCTTAATTAAGAGGGTCTTGTTTTATATATGGACTTATTATGAAGATAAACACCTTTACATGGAAATTTGAGACTTATATAATAACTTCAAATTCATTGGGTTCTCTATCTCTATCCAAACAACCTCTAACTCACCTCTACAAAGCGAACACTCAAACTACCTTTAGCATCTAAAAGTATAGTCATAAATAAGTTCATATTTTTTACTTGAAATGATTATTCCTTGACATCTCATCTACATGAATATCTCCTCTATGATCTCTAGTTCAAATTAAAATGGGTAGATCTCAAGATCTAATGTCACTCATTGGTATTATAGACCAATATCTTAACTCTCTCTTATATTATGCATACATAGTTTTCTAAACAAATTTTATTTCCACATCTCAACACCTTAGCCTATCTCTTCACCTTATATAATTCTTGTATAGTTAATTTATGTCTCAAAACATAATAATAAATTCATTTTATGAATCAAATTATGTCATAGAGACTCAAACACATCACTTACCCTAATACACCTAGAACTATCATTTTGTCACAAGAATACAATCATGGTGAACATGTATTAGACCATATGTTTAATCACTTTATTAAACATAAAATCATTAAAATTTTCCTTTAACATCCTCAACACATATTGAAACACTAATACATATGTGTCTAATAGAAAATGTAGAACATATAGACCAATATCTGAACTCTACTCTTTCATTATTCAACTCACTTAGACAAGTCATTTTGAGAGTTCCTTCATGCTTGTGTATGGGAACCACAAAAACTTACCAATTAAGGGATCATGAGTTATAGGTCTTTAATAAATACACAAAACCATTGGATCCATCCTTAAATAGTTGTAACTCATCCCTAAACTTTTTCTCACTCAAGCCTATTTTCCTTCACTATTTTCACTATCTATAATCTAGCAATAAGTCATATTTCATGAATAATATGATTGACATAGAGATTTTTATATTCCAAAATAACTCTATGGAAACAAATTATGAGTCTTATTATTTAACCTCCATTGATTTATATGCGTTGACCTAGTCAACCCTGCTTATAACAACAAATTCTATAGAAATAAGCACTTTTTTATACCTTTTGCTCACTGCCTTGACAAACTAAGACCACCTTGGGATGCCTATAGGAGTCCTATACATGATATAAACATAAAAATTGAATTTAAAATCCATTTTTGGTGTTTTATATCAATTTTCCTCTAATTCAATCATTATAAGGGTTTAGAGAGGGTTTAAGACTAGTTTGCATTCTTAATGAATATTCGTAAAGCTATATACCTAAAACCACTTCCAAATGATTGTAAAAATCTATTATGAAAATTTTACATCTTTTAAAAAAGTATAATATTCCCATGCACAAGTCACATGTGCTAATGAACATCTAAACTTCCTTCTCGAGCTTGGAAACCTTCAATTTGCATGCATAAGAGACCTCCCAACATGATTTCTTGCCTTTAACTTAAATATATGACCTTAGAATTGATAAAAATGCTTGAAAAAATATTTAAAACCTTTATCCATTCTCACATGTGCTTAAACATATTGAAAACCCACCTTGACCCTTCATTAGGACCACATTAGGTCTATATGCAAGTTAGGTCTAGAACCATAAATCATACTTGGATCATGAAAGAAATTGGAAACCTATTCTATTGTTATTAATATATCATAAAATTATAAAATAAATTTATACCATGCTCATACAAGCACTCTTACCTTGGAATATGATCCTAATCCTCCATATGGCATCGCTAGGTGACTTGGCACACTAGGCCTTCAACTGCAAGTCACTTTAGGTCTTAGAGTATGACCTTATCACCACTATAAATGATCTCAACACCTCATCCACATCTCAAATTCACTCATGCCATGATCTCAATTTTCCAACCATGTTCACACAAGTCACATACTTATTACTTCAACAAGACACCAAGCTTGTGCCTTCATATTAGGTTTCTTATATTAGAACTAGACCTTAAACATGACCTTTTTGTCATTGTAGATGTACTTTATACCTTACTCATATGATTCAAAAACTTCACTAATCATCTAGAAAACTCTTAAATCATTATTTAACACCTCATAGTAGTATACCCATGCCATAGCTTCTCATCACCATCAAACTAGCCTATTTATCATTAATGCATCTAGGAACCAAGTCAACCTAAGACATCAATGATAACACATGACACCAATGACCACATTCCAAAAAATATCCCTTAGTCATTAATGGAAAACTACTCTTAGAGTGACATTTTCTTGATCTAGTCTTCTCCCCCTTTGACATGAATGATAAAGGGCCATACAAACTTTTGCAAGCTCATCCACACATAGCTTTATTGATCTAAAACAACTCACATATGTTCCCCCTCACTCTAGGCATACATTTTATTATATCGGTGAACATACCTCATTATGAAATTCCCTACTTGGGCTTATGAAACATAAGGCTTCTTCAACCACTTGACTCTAACCAAGTGTAACAACTTTGACCTTTCATTACTAATATGACCTTCTCAGTATTCTTCACCTATAAGCTAACTTAGAACAATGACTCATAGAAATATTCATTGACTCATCTTACACAAGAAACATGTCCATGCTTCACATTATTCTCAAGGTACCTAAGTTATCTCCCCATAACTCCATGCTCCTCCTAATCATTCACTTTCACTATGAATACTTCGTTAGCCTTGATGCTGCTAATAGGTCCCATAGAGACCTAAACCAACCAAATTCACTTCTTCTCACTTACCTCTATCCTATTGGATCAACTATACATCCTCCATTAGGTTTTAACAAATTTAATAAATTCCTAATATCATCAAAATTCTTCTCTTCTATCTTCACAATCCATCATGGCTCAAACCACACCTTTTCGATCAACCAAACAATCATACTAAGTCTGTGAGACCTTATGAACTGTAATAGACCTTTGACACACTTCAAAATTATTTATGATATATAAAAATGATCAAACCATCATGATTACTATTAAATTATCCTCAAATTATTATACCTTTCATGTATCCATTCATCTTCTTAGCATAGTATAATAAGCATCTATGTTTGCCAATATTCCTCAAATTTTACAAATAAACAAATAAAAATTTGATAAGAAACACAAAAAAATTGTCATACTTAGATCACTAAACCACTTATTCAAGACATGTAAAATAATATTATTTAACTTATATAACCCTAAGGTCACCTTGATGCATCTAAAAAACTACAACCTCCAAGATACTCTTCAATTTGACCAAAGAAATAACTTTAGATACTCACAGTCAGATTTTGCTTATGATGACACAAAAAAATTCACCTTCATATCACTAAAAATTATTCATGGAATAAAATATATGACAACACACTCTTATATGATCTTATGAGATCAACTTGACAACAAAGAACCATGACACCTCATAATGCAAACTTTAGGAACACTATTACACTCTCCTTCAAGTTCACAATAAACTTGTGAAGCTAAAACAATAATAACACCTTTTATAATAACTATGAACACTTTAAATATATATAAAATTAAATTTCACTCTTTATAATCATATTTAAACCATAAAACTTGTGAAAACCCACTATATCCTTGAATAGCACTAACCTTGTAGACCATACTTTAACTTTCATGAATCACTAATTTGATCTTATACCTTAGACACCTCCTTGAGATAAAAAATACATTCCAATAATGTAAAATACTAAAGGAAACATTTCAATTAATCCATCCAATACACATATATTTCCAAATAACATGAATGAGTTCATTTACCTTACAAACACACACCTAGGGTTTGAAGAGACAAAACACCTTAAAACCCTCAATCCTCTACCTTTCACCTCTTGAGTTTATTATTCCTTTTAGGTATCACCATGTAAAAAACATATAAATATCTTATATGACCTTGAAATAACTACCACATGCTTTTATCAATTACCTTGAGCTTCCAGGAACACCAAACAACTCTACAAGCAACACTATTCTACCATTGTCAAACACATTAACACTTAGTCAGATTCAATGATGTATTTCATACATAAAAAAATGTTTTAAAACATCCTTAAATTCATATAAATGATTTATAATTAGGTATCAACATCAATTCATATGTATAACATTAAACTAGGTGAATTAGACAAGTTTTAATCCACTTTTTCTCAACATGTCTTTAGAGTCCTTATAGATTATCAGTCTTGGGTTTGATCTTTGATTTTTATTTCACATAGTTATTATCAAATACCAAATGGTTCATTTGAAATTATTTCAAATTTGAATAATGTCCTTAATAAACACATGACTTACCTTGGTTGAGGTTTTGATTAATCCTTATATTGACATCCTTTTATTCTATAGACCACTTTTTAAATACCATCACTACAAACAAGATGAACATTATCCTCATCAAAATTTATGCTACTTAGGATCACCAATGGGAAATTAATCCTCCTATTAAGGTATATATATAATAAAAATTCTTTTAAGTAGCTACTAAGATGGGGGTGAATCAGTTACATAACAATAACCATTCAATTTCATTCATCATTTTATGAATCATACATTCACATAAGAGATCAATGCATAAGCAAGCAACTACACAAGCATATCATAAGATAACACAAGATATATGTTGGAAAACCTCTTTGGTGATAAAACCCAATGAACCATGAACATGGTCTAATTTCCTATAATTTAAAGATCCAAATTTTAATGAAGCACTGACTTCACAAGGAGCTCCAACTCCTACCTAGTTGAGCACCCACCCAACTAGTCTTTTGCAAGATCTATCTTGAAAGGAGGCTCCAAAACCCTAGGAAATGAATAACCAACTTATATACCTTGAAATATTATCATATTATAACACTTTTTTATAATATTTACCTATTGATGACCTCCTTTTTTACACTATTTCCTCTTCACTCTCACTTTAATAGCTTCTTGGGCTTACTCACTCAATCATGCCTCTTCTAGGCTTATTAGGTCTAATAAACTATGTATAAAATTGAATAAAATTAGTTATATATTCATGTATAATCTTATTCTCCTTTTATTTTCCTTAGTTAACTTCTCCTTATTTTTAAAGGCTCTCTCCTTCACTTGTATCCTCTCTTTTTTCTAACTCTCTCAAATAGGCCAATTAGGCCTTGCCTTTATACCACACTCTTGGTCTCACCCATATTGGTTGGACAAGATAATTTAAAAATTTGGATTGTAATTTTAATATATCCTCAAACACTTTTTATATAATAAACAATCATTCCATATGTCGGTTATAACCTATATAGGCCAAAACTCCATTAGGCCTAGTTAAGGCCTAAAGCAATTATGTCTTCTTCAAGGCACATGTTGCATTTGAATTACTTGGACCAACTTATAATTATAAAAATTATTTAAACACATTTAATAAATTTCAAATAAACCCTTTCTTAATCCCTCATAGTTCCACACTATCTATAACTCGAACTCACCACTTGAACCAAGCCAATTAGCCTACTCACCATTAGGCCTTAGAACATAGAAAAGTCTATCTCATAAAATTGAAGGACATAGTCAATTTTATCACAAAAACCACTCAAAAAAAATATTAATAGATAATTTATTACATAAATAACCTTTCCATTTCAACTATATAACACCACATAATCTTTAAGCACCTAAAACCACTTTTGTAACATGACCACTTAGATTGGTAAAACATAGTCAAAGTATAATCAAACAACTTTGACCACCAACACATACATATGGACTTATTATGAATAAAAAAAACATTACATGGACATTTTAGACTTATATAATAAATTAAAACTAATTATTCTCTCTATATTATTCCAAGCAACCTCCAACTCACCTCTGTAAAGTGATCACTCAAACTACCTGTAGCCTCTAAAAGTATAGTCATAAAGAAGTTCATAATTTGTACTTGAAATGATGCTTCCTTAAAATATAATATCCATTAATATCTCCTATATTATATATATTTAAACTTAAAATGGATATATATTAATGTATAATGACACTCATTGGTCTTATACACCAATCTCTCAACTCTCTCTTATACTATGTATACACAGTCTGCTAAGCAAATTTGATTTCCACATATAAAAACATTAGAATATTCCATAAGTATTATATAGTTTATTTAGGTCTATAAACACAAAAATAAATTAATTTTATTCATAAAATTATGTCATAGATACTCAAACACATCACTTACCTTAGCACACCTAGATCTATCATTTTGTCACAAGAACATAGCCATGGTGAACATGTCTTTGACCATTTTTAGAATCACTTTTTAAAACATAAAATGAATTAAAAATTTCCTTTAACTTCATAATAACATATTAAAACACTAAGACATAGATTTATAATATCAAATGTATAACATATAGACTAATATCTAAACTCTACTCTTTCAGTGTTCAACTCACTTAGACAAGTCATTTTGAGATCACCTTATTTATTGTGTATGGGCATACATATCACTTACCAATAAATTAAAAATGATGTATAGTTATTTAATAAATACCCCAAACCATTGGATCTATCCATAAATAATAATAACTCATCTATAAACTCTTTCTCACTCAAGCCTAGTTTCTTTCACTATTTTCATTGTCTGTAGTCTAGTGATAAGTCATCCTTCATGAAAAAGATGATTGACATAGAGACCATTATATTCCAAAATAACTACATGGAAAAAAATTATGAGTATTTTTTTTTCAACCTCCATTGGTTTGTATGAATTGAACTAGTCAACCCTGACTGTAATAATAAATTCTTGAGAAGTAAGCACTTTTATATACCTTCTACTCATTGCCTTGATAAAATAAAAACATATTGGGATTAATATAGGAGTTATCTAAATAATAAAATAATAAAAATTGAATTAAAAATCCATTCTAGGTGATTTATAGCAAGTTTTCTCCAATCCAATCACTATGAGGGTTTAGAGAGGGTTTAAGACCAGTTCGTATTCATAATTAATGTTCATAAAGATTTATAACTAAAACCACTTCCAAATGATTTAAAAAATTATTATTACCATATTCCATCTCTTAAAAAATTCTCATCTTTCCATGCACAAGTCACATGTGCCAATGAACATCTAAACTTCCTTCTTCATCTTAGAAAGCTTCAATTTGCTTGCACATGAGACGTTTCAACATGATTTATTTACTTAAGCTTTAATATATGACCTTATAATTTATCCACATGACTAAAACAACTTATAATACCTTGACCCTTGATCACATGTGCTTAAACATATTGAAATCTCACCATGATCCTTCATTAAGACCACACTAGGTCTATATGCAAGTTAGGTCTAGAACCATAAGTCATACTTGGATCTTGAAAGCACTTAGAAACCTATTGTATTATTCTCAATACATCATAAAATATTAAAATTAATTTATACCATTCTCATACAATCACTCATACCTTGGAATTTGATCCTCATCCTCCAATTGGCCTCACTAGGTGTCTTGACACACTAGGCCTTCAACTGCAAGTCACTTTAGGTTTTAGAGTATGACCTTCTCACCACTGTAGATGCTCTAAAAACCTCATCCAAATATCAAATAAAATCATTCCATGCTCTCAATTTTACATCCATGTTTACATATGTCACATACTTCTTACCTCAACAAGCTACCAAGCTTGTGCCTTCACACTAGCTTTCGCATGCTAAGACTAGACCTAAAACATGACCTTTCTGCCATTGTAGATGTACTTTCTTACTTAATCATACAATTTAAAAACTTCAATAATCACCTATAACACCCTCAAATCATTCTCTAACACCTCATAGTACTGCATTCTTGTCATAGCTTCTCATCACCATCAAACTAGCCTCTTTATCATTAATGCATATATGAACCAAGTCAACCTAAGATATCAATGATAAAACATGACACCAATTACCACATTCCAATAATCTCCCCCTTTATCATTTTTGGAAAACTAATATTAGAATGGCATTCTCCTGATCTGATCTTCTCCACCTTTGGCATGAATGATAAAGGGACATACAAACTTTTACAAGCTCATCCACACATAGCTTTCTTGATCTAAAACATATCACATATGCTCACCAAGACTCTAGGCATACCTTTCATTATATCAATGAACATAACTTAATCTAAAATTCTCAACTTGGGATTCTAAAACATAGGGCTTCTTTAACCGCTTGACTTCACCCAAGAGCAATAATTTTGACCTTTTATTACTAGTATGACCTTAATATTCTTCACCTATAAGCCAACTTGGACCAATGAATCATAGAACTGCTCATTAACTCATCTCACATAAGAAATAATTCCATAATTTAAATTATTATAAAGGCACCTAAGTTAGATCCCCATAACTCCATGCTCCTCTTAATCATTCACTTTCACTATGAAGACTTCAGTATCCCTTATATTGCGAATAGGTCTCAGAGAGACCTAGACCAACTAGATTCACTTCTTCTCACTTACCTCTATACTCTTAGATCAACTAGACCTCCTAAAGAGGGTTTGAGAAACTCTAAAAATCTCCTCATAACATCAACCATATTCTCTTATCTCTTCACAAGCCATCATGGCTCAAGCCACACCTTCTTAGTCAACCAAACTATCATACTAAGTTTGTGAGACCTTATGCACTATAACATACCTTTGATGCACTTTATAATTATTTATGATATACAAATAGGAGATAAAAAACATGCTTATAACCATTCAATGATCCTTATATCATTCTACATTTCATGGAATAACTCATCTTCTTATAAAAGTACAACAAGCATCTCTATTTGTTAATATTCCTCAAGCTCTACAAATGAAAAAAAACGACTCTAATAATAAACTCAAAACATTTGTCATACTTTAGTCACTAAAAAACTTATTAAATGCATATAAAACAAGATTCTTGGCTCTTTATGACCCTAAGGTCATCTTGATGCATCTAGAACACTACGACCTCCAAGATACTATTTAATTTGACCAAAGAAATAACTTTGCATACTCACAATCAGATTTTTCTTATAATGACACAAAACATGTCACCTTCAAATCATTGAACCTTGTTCATGACATAATCCACATGACAACACACTCCTCTATGATCTTATGATATTGTCTTGATAACAAAGAACCATGACACCACATAATGCAAACTTTAGGAACACTGTTGCACTCTCCTTCAAGCTCACAAGAAAATTTTGAAGCTTCAATAACAAGAACACCTCTTATAACAATTGTGAAATCTTTCAAGATATAGATAACATTACATTTCACTTTATAGAATCATATGTAAACCATAAAACTTATGAAAAACCACTCTATCCTTGAATAGCACTAGCCTTGTAGACCATACTTCAACTTTCATGAGCCACTAATATGATTTTATACCTTAGACACCTCCTTGATCTCAAAAATACATTCCAATCATGGACGCTACTAAAGTAAACCTTTCACTTAATCCATACAACACTCATAGATCTCTAAAGAACATGAATAAGTTCATTTACCTTAAAAACACACACCTAGGCTTTGAAGAGACAAAACACCTTGAAACCCTCAATCCTCTACCTTTCACCTCTTGAGATTATTCTTCCTTTTAGGGATCAAACTGATCATGCAGAAATCATATGCATATTATATATGACCTTGAAAACACTACCACACACTTTGATCAATCACCTTGAGCTTCTATGAACACCAAACAACTCTATAAGCAACATTATTCTGCCATTGTTCAAATACTTTGACACTCAATCAGCTTCTATGATGTTTTAAATACACAAACACATGTTTTCAAACCTTCTTCAATGCATATAAATGATCTATAATGAGGTGAAAACATCATTCAATCCTTACAACATTAAACTAGGTGCATTAGACAAGTTCTAATCCTCTTTTTCTCAACATGTATTTAGAGTCCTAGATTATCAGTCTTGGGTTTGATCTTTGATTTTTCTTCCACATAGTCCTTTTGAGCTACCAAATAGTTTGTTTGACATTATTTCAACTTTTAATGATTTACTTCAGCAACACATGACTTAACTTGGTTTAGGTATTGATCAATCCTTATCTTGGCATCCTTTTATACTTTAGACCACTCTATATATACCATCATTACAAATAATATAAACATTGTCCTTATTATACTTTATGCTACTTAGGATCACCTATAGGATATTTATCCTCCTCCATAAATATAGATCTGATACCAATTATTTTAAGTAGATACTGAGGTGGGGTTTAATTAGTTACACAATAATAACCATTTAATTCCATTCATCATTTCATGAAGCATGCATTCATATAAGAGATCAGTGCATAAGCAAGCAAATAACAAGATAACATAAGAGATATGTGGGAAACCCTATTGGTGGATAAAAACCACTAACCATTCCCATGTAATAATTCCCTATAATGTCAATATCTAATGTTTAGTGAATCACCAACTTCACAAGGAGCTCCAACCCCTACCTAGTTGAGCACCCATCTAACTAGTCTTTTGCAAGCTCTATCTTGTAAGGAGGATCCGACCCCTTAGTAAACCAAGCACCAAGTCAGATACCTTTAAATTTTATCATATTATAACACCTATTTTTAATCTTTAAATAATGATGACCCCCTTTTTTTTCACTCTTTCATATTCACTCTCACTCTAATAGCTTCTTGGGCTTACTCACTCAATCGTGCCTCTTCTAGTCTCATTAGGTCCATTGAACTATGTATCCACTTGAATAAACTTGGTTATATATGAATTATTGATCCTCTTATACTTTTATTTTCCTTAATTATCTACTCATTTTTTTTCAAAGGCTCTCTCCTTCACTTGTATCCTCTTTTTTTTCTAACTCTTTCAAATAGGCCAATTAGGCCTTGCCTTTATACCACACTCTTGGTCTCACCCATATTAGTTGGCAAAAATCCTTAACCCAATTAAATTATAATTTTATTATATCCTCATACATTTTTATCAAAATAAACAATCATTATATAGGCTGGTTATAACCTATAGAGGCCAAAACTCCATTAGGCCTAGTTGAGGCCTAAAGCAATTAGGTTTTCTTCAAGGCACATATTACATTTGAACTCCTTGGACCATATTTAAATTCTAAAAATTACTTAAACACATATAATAAATTTAAAATATACCCTTTCTCACTCTCACATAGGTCCACACCATCTATAACTCCAACTCACCACTTGGACCAATCCATTTAGCCTACTCACCATTAGGCCTTAAAATATAGAAAAGTTTGTCTCATGAAACTGAAGCACATAGTCAATTTTATCAAAAAAAAATCAAAAAATATATTAATATATCATTTATAAAATAAAAAACCTCTCCATTTCCACTATACAACACCACACAAACTTTAAGCACCTAAAACCACTTTTGCAATAGGACCACTCAAATTGGTAAAACATATTCAAAGTACAATCAAGCAACTTTGACCACCAACACATGTATATGGACTTATTATGATTAAAAATACATTTAAATTGACCTTTTATAATTAAAAAATTACTTAAAACTCATTTGGTTCTCTATCTCAATCCAAACAACCTCCAACTCACCTCTACAAAGTGATCACTCAAACTGCCTGTAGCCTCGAAAACTACAATCATAAAGAAGTTCATATTTTGTACTTGAAATGATGATTAATTGATCTTTAATATACATTAATATATATTATATGATATATATTTAAACTTAAAATGTATATATCTCAAGATATAATGTCACTCATTGGTCTTATATACCAGTCTCTTGACTCTCTCTTATATTATTCATACACATTCTGCTAAGTAATTTGGATTTCTACATCTCAACACATTATCATATCTCTCCACATTCCAGAAGTATTTTATTGTTTATTTAGGTATATAACCATAATAATACATTAATTTTATGCATCAAATTATGTCATAGAGACTCAAACACATCACTTACCCTAGCACACCTAGAACTGTCATTTTGTGACAAGAATACAATCATGGTGAACATGTCTTATACCATATATAAAATCAATTTATTAAAAATTAAATTAATTTAAAAGTTCCTTTAACATACTCAACACATTTATTATATTTATAATAGCGAATGTAGAAGATATAGACCAATATCTTAACTCTACTCTTTCATTATTCAACTCACTCAAACAAGTCATTTTGAGAGCACCTTCTTACTTGTGTATGGGTACCACTAGAACTCACCAATAAATGTAACATGAGGTATAGTTATTTAATAAATACCCTAAACCATTAGATTCATCCCTAAATAGGTGTATATCATCCTTAAACTCATCACTCAAGCTTAGTTTCCTTCACTATTTTCACTATTTATAGTCTAGTGATAGGTCATGTTTCATGACTAAGATGATTGACATAGAGACTATTATATGCCAAAATAACTCCATGGACAAAAATTATGATTCTTATCCTTCAACCTCCATTTATTTGTATGTTTTAACTTGGTTAACCCTACCTATAGAAATAAATTATTTATAAATAAGCACTTTTATATACTTCTACTCACTACCTTGACAAACTAAGACAACCTTAGGATTCCTAGAGGAGTCATATACATGATACAGACATAAAAATTAACTTTAAAATCCATTATAGGTGATTTATAGCAATTTTTATCCAATAAGGTCACTATAAGGGTTTAAAGAGTGTTTAAACCTAGTTTGCATTCTTAATCAATGTTCATAAAGATCTATACCTAAAACCACTTATAAATTCTTGTAAAAATTTATTAGAACCATATTAAATCTCTTCCAAAAGTATCATATTCCCATTCACAAGTCATATGTGCCAATGAACATCTAAACTTCCTTGTCAAGCTTGGAAACCTTCAATTTGCATACAAAGGAGACCTTCCAATGCGATTTCTTTCCTTTACTTTCAATCCATGACCTTAGATTTGATCCCATGCTTGAAAAAAAAATTAGACCTTGATCCATGCTGACATGTGCTCAAACATCTTCAAAACTCACCTTGACCCTTCATTAGGACCAGACTAGGTTTATATGCAAGTTAGGTCTAGAACCGTAAGTCATACTTGGATCTTGAAATAACTTATAAACCTATTGTATTGTTATAAATACATAATAAAATTTTCAAATACCATTTTACCATTCTCATACAATCACTCTTACCTTGTATTCTGATCCTCATCCTCCATTTGGCCTCATTAGGTGTCTTGGCACACTAAGCCTTTAGCTGCAAGTCACTTTAGGTCTTAGAGTATGACCTTCTCACCACTGTAGATGATTTAAACACCTAATCCAAATATCAAATTTACTCATTACATGATCTCAAGTTTACATCCATTTTCACATACATCACATACTTCTTACCTCAATAAGCTACCAAGCTTGTGCCTTCACACTAGTTTTCTCATGCTGAGACTAGACCTTAGATCTAACCTTACTACCATTATATATGTACTTTATACCTTAATCATATTCTTCAACATCTTCACTAATCATATAAAACACCCTCAAATCATTAGCTAACACCTCATAGTACTACACTCATGCCATAACTTCTCATCACCATCAAACTAGCCTTTTTGTCATTTATGTATCTAGGAACCAAGTCAATCTAAGACATTAATGACAACACATAAAACCAATAAACACATTAAAATAATCTAAACCTTTTTCATTGGTGTAAAAATACTCTCAAAATGACATTCTCCTGATCTAATCTTCTTCCCCTTTGACATTAAATGACAAAAGGCCATATAAACTTTTACAAGCTCATCCACACGTAGTCTTCTTGATCTAAAACATCTAACATATGCTCCCCATCACTCTAGGCATAAATTTCATTCTATAAATGAACATACCTCAATATAAAATTATCCACTTGGGCTTATGAGACATAGTGATCTTCAACCACTTTATTGCAACTAAGAGCAACAACTTTTACCTTTCATGACGTATATGACCTTCTCAATATTCTTCACCTACAAGCTGACTTGGACCAATGACTCATAGAACTACTCATTGACTCATCTCATATAAGAAACATATCCATACTTCACATTTTTCTCAAGGGACCTGAGTTATCTCCCCCTAACTCCATGTTTCTCCTAATCATTTTATTTCACTATGAATACTTCATTAGCTTTTATGTTACTAATAGGTCTCATAGAGACCTAAACCAACTATATTCACTTCTTCTCACCTACCTCTATCCTATTGGATAACATATACCTCTTTAAATAGGTTTTTAAAATATAATAATCTCATCATATCATCAACTAGCTTCTCTTCTATCTTCACAAGACATCATGGCTCAAACCTCACCTTCTCGATCAACCAAACTATCATACTAAGTGTATGAGACCTTATTCACTACAATAGACCTTTGACACACTTTAAAAAAATTATGATATATAAATAGGATAAAACCAACATGATTACAAGAATTTAATGATTAATAAATCATTATGCCTTTCATGGAACCATTCATCTTCTTAGTAACGTACAACAAGCATATATATTTGTCAATATTCCTTAATCTCTATAAATTAACAAACAAGACTCTAACAAGAAAATTAAAAAAAAAATTATACTAAAGTCATTAAAAAACTTATTCAAGACATATATAATAATATTCTTGACCCCCTATGACCCTAAGGTCATCTTGATATATCTAGAACACTACAACCTATAATATACTCTTTAATTTGACCGAAAAACTAACTTTGCATACTCATAGTCAGATTTTAGTTATGATGACATAGAAATTGTCACCTTCAAATCACTAAAAATGATTCATGGAATCAACCACATAACAACACACTCCTATATTATCTTACGATATCAACTTGACACCAAATAACCATGACAACTCACAATGCAAACTTTAGGAACATTGTTGCACTCTCCTTCAAGCTCACAAGAAACTTGTGAATTTTTAATAGTAAGAACACCTTTTATAACAACTATGAACACTTTAAATATATATATATATATATATATATATATATATATATATATATATATATAATTACATAACAATATTTAGTATCATATTTAAACTATAAAACTTGTGAAAAACCACTCTATCCTTGAATAGCACTAGCTTTGTAGACTATACTTCAACTTTCATGAACCACTAATCAAATCTTGTACCTTAGATACCTACTTGAGCTCAAACATGTATTCCACACATGGAAACTACTAAATGAACCTTTCACTTAATACATACAACACTCATAGATATATAAATAACATTAATGAGGTCATTTACCTTGTAAACACACCCCTAGGGTTTGAAGAGCCAAAACATCTTGAAACCCTCAATCCTCTGCCTTTCACCTCTTGAGATTATTAGTCCTTTCAAGGATCAAAAAAATAATTCACATAGTATATACAAATTCTATATTACCTTTAAAACACTACCACACACTTTGATCAATCACCTTGAGCTTCTAGGAACACCAAACAACTTTGCAAGAAACACTATTCTACCATTGTCAAACACTTTGACACTTAGCTTTCATGATGTATTTCATACACAAACATATGTTGTAAAACATATTTCAATGCACATAAATGATTTATAATGAGGTAAAAACATAATTAAATCCTTATATTTAACCAAGTAAATTAGATAAGTTTTAATCCACTTTTTCTCAACATGTTTTTAGAGTCCTTTTAGATTGTTAGTCTTGGGTTTGATCTTTGATTTTGCTTCCACATAGTCCTTCTAAGACACCAAATGGTTCATTTGACATTATTTCAAATTTTATTGATTTCCTTAATAAACACATGACTTACCTTGGTTTAGGTGTTGATCAATCCTTATCTTGACATCCTTCTTTTCTTTAGACCACTCTATAAATACCATCACTACAAACAAGATGAACATTATCCTCGTCATACTTTATACTACTTAGGATCACTTATAGGTTATTAAGCCTCCTTCAAAGGTCTAGATATAATACCAATTATTGTAATTATATATTTAGAGGGGGGGTGGATTAGTTTAATAACAATAACCATTCAATTCCAATCATCATTCTTTGAATCATATATTCACATAAGAGATAAGTGCATAAGCAAGTAACTACACAAGCATATCACAAGATAACATAAGAGATATGAGGTAAACCCTCTTAGGGGATTAAAAAAACTACACCATGCACATGGAATACTATCCTATAGTGTCAAGATCCAAATTTTAGTGAATCACCAACTTCAAAAGGAGCTCTAACCCCTACCTAGTTGAGCACCCACCCAACTAGTCTTCTACAAGCTCTATCTTGCAAGGAGGCTCCAACCCCCTATGCGACCAAGAACCAACTTAGATACCTTAAAATTTTATCATATTATAAAACATATTTATAATATTAAAATTATGATGACCTCCTTTGTTTTCACTCTTTTTTCTTCACTCTCACTCTAATAACTTCTTGGGCTTACTCACTCAATCATGCCTCTTCTAGGCTCATTAAGTCTAATGACCTATGTTTCCACCTACATCAGCTTTATTATACATGAATGTCTAATCCTCTTCTCCTCTATTTTTTCTTGATTACCAGCTTCTTATTTTTTAAAGGCTCTCTCCTTTGCTTGTATCCTCTCTTTTTTCTAACTCTCTCAAATAGGCCAATTAGGCCTTGCCTTTATACCACACTCTTGGTCTCACCCATCTTGGTCAGAATATATCCTTAACACACTTTAATTATACTTTTTATATATCATCATACACGTTTCACACAATAAAAAATTATTCCATAGGTCTATTATAACCTATAGAGGCCAAAACTCCATTAGGCCTAGTTGAGGCCTAAAACAATTAGGTCTTCTTCAAGGCACACATTACATTTTAACTCTATGGACCATCTTGAAATTTTAACAATGCTTAAAAAAATTATAATACATTTAAAATATGCAATTTCTCATTCTCACATAGGTCCACACCATGTGTAACTCCAACTCACCACTTGAACCAAGCCATTTAGCCAACTCACCATTAGGCCTTAAAACATAGAAACATTTATCTCATGAAACTGAAGCACATAGTCAATTTTATCACACAACACACTCAAAAAAACATATTAATATATCAATTATGACATTAAAAAAACTCTCCATGTCCACTATAAAACACCACATAATCTTTAAGCACCCAAAAACACTTCTACAATAGGACCACTCAGACTGGTAAAACATAGTCAAAGTTTAGTAAAGCAACTCTGACCACCATCACTTGACTATGTAATTATTATGAATAAAAACAAATTTAAATGGACATTTTATAATTATACAATATCTTAAAACTCATTTGGTTTTGTATCTCAATCTAAATAATCTCCAACTCACCTCTACAAGGTAATCACTCAGATTACATGTAGCTTCTAAAAGTATAATCATAAATAAGTTCATATTTTTTAATTTAAATGATGATTCCTTAAAATATAATCTACATTAATATATAATATTTTATCTCTAGTTAAAATTAAAATTTATATATCTCAAGATCTAGTGTCACTCATTGGTCTTATAGACCAATCTCTCAACTCTCTCTTATATTGTGCATACACAGTCTACTAAGCTAATTTTATTTCTGAATATCAACACTCTATCCTATACTTACACCTTAAATAATAATTTTATAGTTAATTTAATAATTTTTTGTTTAATTTAATAATTTTATAGTTAATTTAGGTCTCAAAACAACAATAAATTCATTTTATGCATCACTTACCCTAGCACACCTGGAACCATCATTTTGTCACAAGAATATAGTCATGGTGAGAATGAATTAGACCATATGTAAAATCACTTTATTGAACATAAAATGAATTAAAAATTTCCTCTAAAATCCTCATTAGATATTCAAACACTAATACATAGATGTCTAATTTCAAATATACAATATATAGACCAATATTTGAACTCTACTCTTTCACTATTCAACTCATTCAGACAAGTCATTTTGAGAGCACCTTATTACTTGTGTATGAGCACCACCAAGACTTAAAAATCAAGGTAACATGAGATATACATTTTTAATAAATTACCAAAACCACTGGATCCATCCCTAAATAGCTATAACTCATCCCTAAACTCTTTCTCACTCAAGCCTAGTTTCCTTCATTATTTTCACTATCTGTAGTCTAATGATAGGTTATATTTCATGACCAAAATGATTTACATAGATATTTTTATATTCAAAAAAAATCTATGGACACAAATAATTATTTTTTTCCTTAAACTTCCATTTAATTGTATGTGTTGACCTAGTCAACCCTACTTGTAGAACTAAATTATTTAGAAATAAACACTTTTTGTACCTTATGCTCACTACCTTGATAAACTAGGACCAAATATGGATGAATATAGGATAATATACATTATATAAACATCAAAATTGAATTTTAAATCCATTTTTGGTGATTTATATCAAGTTTTCTCCTATCAGGTCACTATAAGGGTTTAGAGAGGGCTTAAGACCAGTTTGCATTCTTAACGAATGTTCATAAATCTCTATAATTGAAACCAATTAAAAATTATTTTAAAACATTATTATGAACATATTTAATCTCTCCCAAAAGTCTTATTTTCCCATGCACAAGCAACACATGCCAATAAACACTTGAACTTCTTTTTCGAGCTTGGAAACCTTCAATTTGCATGCATAGGAGATCATCCACTATGATTTATTTATTTTAACTTTAATCCATGACATAAAAATTGATAAAAATTCTTGAAAAAACTTTTCATACCTTTTTCCATGCTCACATGTGCTTAAACATCTTGAAAATTCACCTTGACCCTTCACTAGGATCACACTAGGTCTCTATGCTAGTTAGGTCTAGAACCATAAGTCATACTTAAATATTGAAAGCACTTGGAAACCTATTGTATTATTATAAATACATAATAAACATTTAAAATACCTTTATACCATGATAATACAATCATTATTTACTTGTAATCTGATCCTCATCCTCCATTTGGCCTCACTAGGTGTCTTGGCACATTAAGCCTTCAACTGCAAGTCACTTTAGATCTTGGAGCATGACCTTTGAACCACTGTAGATGATCTCAACACCTCATCCACATCTCAAATTCATTCATTCCATTCTCTCAATTTTACATCCATGTTCACATAGGTCACATTCTTCTTACTTGAATAAACTACCAAGTTTATGCCTTCACACTAGGTTTCTCATGCCAAGACTAGACCTCAAACCTGACCTTATTTCCACTATTGATGTACTTTATACCTTAATAATATTATTTAAATAATTCACTATCATCTATAACACCCTCAAATCATTCTCTAACACCTCATAGTATTGCAGTCATGCCATAACTTCTCATCACCATCAAACTAGCCTCTTTGTTATTAATGCATCTAGGAACCAAGTCAACCTAAGACATCAATGACAACACATGACACCAATAACCACATTCCAATAAGGAAAAAATCATATTAAGTAAAGCATAGAGACTAATACATTTGGTATAAGGGTTTATTGGTTGGTTATCCAAATTTTGGTAAATATGAAAATCATGGTTAAATGATAAGATATGGATGTGGTAAAATATGACATGGATGTAATTCAGGTATATTTGAGAAGCATCAGTGACACACTATCAATGATCTTGGATCATCTATTGACAACACCACTTTATAATAATTCTCCACTAGGCCACTTAGTTTATTCTATTCATAAAAATATAAGTTATTAGAGGAACATGCAACCAAAATTAGAAGTTCATAGGTTTAATGGTAAAGATACAATCACTTGAATCAATCAAATGGATAATTTATTTGACTTGCATCAAATCCCATGTGCATAGGATATGGTCATATCATCTCGTATTTGGAACTAGATAAGCTCATTTTTCATAGAGAGTTATGAACTCAAAATAAAAGTAAATACCTTATTATCATCAGGCTAGTGTTTATTCAAGATCTTCAGATGTACTACCACACCAATGTAATATAAAATTACTTCAACTAACTTTATCAAAATTGAGATAAATAAGGACTATTAATAGTTATATTAAATAATTTCATATATGATATTTACATGTGGATGACATCACATAGGATGGCCTTATTGACCTATTCTCATGTGTGATTGAGGATATCATCAAACTTGATGTTCACTTTTTTAATCCAAGTTCAGTATAAAAGTCTATTGTATTTATATGTAGTTGAAATTAAACAGATCTGGTGCAATAACAAGCATTCAATACTTCACTCCAACACAATAATCATTACTCTATCCTACTATATTTATTCCTCAAAAAATTAATGAGAAACTTGGAAAAGGGTTTGTTTCAACTATGATATCAATCACAACAAAGGACATAAATGTATTGATATTTTTTCCTACATTGATGGGACTAATGAAGATAAATAGGATGAATAAGTATTAGATGAGGGTGAGTATGTGATATAATAGGAATTATAATATAACCAAACAAATATCTCATGCCATGCACTTTTTAGTATAATAAAGCCACAAACCCTCAAGGTTGTGGGTTTCCTAAATAAATATAAGGAAATGATGTTAATTGGTTCAAGAAGTACACATAAATTAATTAAAAATAAGTTTTTGCACACTTGAGTTATTATTTTTATCCAACTCCATATTTTTTACATGATTGTATAGGGTGGCACATTCATTTTTTTAGGTAAATTTGATAGTATAAAAATTTACATGGGATATTATAGGATAAACTTTCCTATGTTTCCTATTCCCATGGGTGGGTTGGCATTGTTTTGGGAGTATAATGGATTATAACCTTGGGAATTATAAAGATGAAGTTCCAAGATTTGTTCATGAATTTGTACTATAAAGGCAAGATATTTGAACTACGTGGATTGTGTAGAAAGTATCCAAAAAAAATAGTTATCATTAGATACATAAGACTCTAAAAAGGGGGGGAAATGTTTTTTTAGAAAAAAAAAATCTTAAAAGTAAAACTAAAAATGATATCTACATATACTAATCTATTTAATTTTTTTATAATCACTTAGTTTTTTTTAGAACAATTCCACAAGGACTACCAAAAAATGAAACATTATCATGCCATTTAATTTTGACCAATGATTTAACCACCAAACAATAGACCATACAGTGAGATTTAAAATATGGCATATGATATGGTGGAGGCTAGTATTATCAGACATAGTTAGAGTGCATACTTATACACTATGGTAATAGTGTGTAATAAGGATGGTATCTATAGGATTTTCCCAAATTAATTAAAAAAATTAAAAAAAAAAGTACCCCACCAATAATAATCTCATTATTTTGGTAATTGATGATTAGTTAGATGAGTTACATGGTGTTGTATATTTTACAAAACTAGATCTTTGTTCAAGTTACTATAAAATTTGGATAAGGGATTAGGATATAGATAAAATAATATTTAGAACTCATGAAGACCATTATGAATTTTTAGTAATTCTTTTTTGTCTCAAAAGTATACTATCTACATTTTAGAATTTGATGAACACAATCTTTAGGCCTTTTTTGTATAAACTTATTTAGGTATTTTTTATGACATACAAATATAAACTAAGATATGGGAAGAATAATTACATCATGAAAATTAGGTAAATTTAATTATTTAACAACATCAACTTGACAGAAATACTTCCAAGTGTGTTTTTGGAGTATGATAGATGAATATTTGTGTCACGTTGCTTCACATGAAGGCATAAAATTATACCTTCACGAGATCAAGGTCATTATAGAATGGAAAGTTTAAAAAATCCTCAATAACCTTTGAGTATTTTTATATCTAATAGGTTAACATTATTTATTTAAGAAAACATATGGTACCATAACACCACTCATAACTTGTTGAGTAAAGACTCCTTCAATTAAAACAAAGATGTTACCAAGGCATTATATAAAATGAAGGATTCCATGTGAATCTCTTTAGTTTTGGCTACCCAATATTTTTATAAACCTTCATTTTTTAACGTGACATGTCAAGATATGGAATGAGGACAATACATGTAGGAAGGTGCATTTAAGAGTCATCAACTCAAGGGTAATTTTTTTATAAAGCCTACCTTTTAGAAGGTGATGATGGCTAATATTTATGAAATAAAACAATGGAGACCTTAAATAATGAGATTTAAGGTGAGTACTAATCATGATAGTTTAAAATATTAATTGGTTATAGGTTGTCATCTATAATAAAAAGTTGGATGATCAAAAAATTTATATATGACTTTAAATTCCTATAAATAAAGGAAAGGGTAATTTAGTAGCATATTCACTATCTAGGACGTATGAATCCTTAAAGTCATGGTTATGTGAAATATCCATATGGTAGGCAAATTAGGTGGATGAGGACATATCAAAATGGGAGACTACCATTGAAACATATGTTAAAGTTCATAAAATCATGGAATATTATAGTGTCTCAGAAATAGTTTAGTGTAAATGGAATGAATTATGGTATAAATATTAAATTCTAATCATGCAATAATTATTCCCTCAATCACAATATTCTTACAAATATCCATGCATCTATAGTAGGGGTCTTTTAATATTTTTGATAACTTATCATAGAATCAAAAAATAAATATTTTAAAAAGGACACAAGGGTTATATCTAAATAAATTTATCCAAGTACATGTTGTGTTAACAAAAAAAGTGTGATAAAATTAAGACCCCATATCTTCTACAATCCTTATTTATTCCTAACCAAAGATGGGAGGAGGTTTATATATATTTCATAATAGGGTTTCCTAGGTTATAAGGTAAAAAAATTATCAATATAATCATGAAAATGCTAAACAAATATTCCCCTTTTATTTTCCTTTTCATATTAATTTTTAGCCAATACACTAACAACTACTTTTTTTATATAATTAAAAATATACACATTACCATTAAGATCTTAACAAGTGATTGTGATCTCATTTTTACTATCAAATTTTGGACTTATTTATTCTCATGTTTAAGTGCTCAATTGGGATCATATCTCATCAAATCACTGATAATATAATGGATAAAAAAATGTGGTCAAAAAAATATCATAGGGTTATTCCCAATGCTTTGCATTAGGGTTACCACTATCAAAGTCATGGTTTCACACTTCCTTTGATACCTCATCCAAAATGTTTCAATTTATGGGTACCTTATTCCATCCTCACTTAACACTTGTGGGTTAAATAAATGATTCGTGTTATTCAATAACACATTCAACATCAATAGGAGGTACTATCTAATTTAAGAGAGAATTTAGCAATGTCACAAAACCAAGTGAAGTAGCAAGTGGATCAACACCATAGAGAGAGGCATTTTGAAGTGGGTGATTGGTTTTTTGTGTGCCCAAATACATAGAATAAAATTTCCTTTAAGTGACATGAAATAATAATAAAAATTCTAATAATTATTGTCTTTTATCAAATCCTATAAAAATGGCAGTGCCACCTACAAGTTGTAGCTCCAATCAACATACATACATCTAGTATTTAATGACTCCTAATTGAATTATATAGCTGGATGGAGATTGTTTACCTAGTTTGAGTTTATTTAGATATATTAAAAAGGTAGATCCATCCTAGAACTCCATGAGATCCTTTAAACACACACTAAAAGGTTTTGGACAAGGAAAATTAAGAATTATTTGAACAAATGGAAGAATTTGACCAATGAGGATGTAACATTGGTGGATGAAGCATTCTTACAACATGATCTATTGTTATCAAATGTTGATCGAAATGTTATTTTGAATGTTATGGGAAGGCTACACCCTCAACCTATAATGTGTTTAGGGAAATGTGTGGTTGATATGTGGCTTACATATCCTTTTACCTTTTTTTAAAACTTTCTCTATGTTCTAGTATTATTAGTAGGATTGGCCTATGGAGTAATAATAGCCTAATTAGGGTATATATAGTACGGGTCAATACTTGAGGATCATATTATAAATTTTGATCTTATTTCATGGTTATGGAGGTTTACCCCTCAAATTAGCTCAATCTTATTTATCAAATATTCTTCTCTACTATCATTTATTGGTGTGGATTTGCTTATTCTACACATATTATTGAAATATATCGATGTTGAACTATTATTTATCTTTACATTTACATCCATTATTGATAATTACCTTGAGCTAGATAATTAATCTCATTATATATTTAAAATGACTATGTAATTTGAACTTATTTATGGCTTTAGTCAATAAGCTTGACCATTTATAAATTGGAATATAATTATTTTTAAATGTAGGTTTATATAATGTCAATGTAAAATTGTAGAAGTTGTTAGTAACCATAGTTCAAATTTAAAAGGGTTCAAATAAGTAGTTTAGGTTTTAGGATGGTGTTTTACCATTATTTGGATTAATGAAACCCTAATGGGATAGAATTTATTAGGATAATTCCTTAATTCTAATGTACATAATATACACCTCAAATATAGCAATGAATATACAACAAGAGGTATTTGGTAAATAAACATTTTTCTACCTAGATCTGAAGTCTGATTATCTAAATTATGTGTCCCAAGACTATATCACTACTCTGTATATGATCTTCCTCTACCTTTTCAATTTTTTAGTAAATCCTAAAATATTTACTCAATATCAATAGTTGATACTAATTGTAGTGATCATAACTGATCTTGTGTAGTGAATTATAATTTTATTCCATGATAGGCTACATCTTGAATTTCTATTTCTACCCTTATGTATTTCTAAAATAATGTGAAATCATCGATGTGTTTAGACCATATTTACATATAAATGATCTAATGTCAAATAAGGGATTTTGGTAAAAAGGGTTGAGTTGTAATTACCTTGATCAATCTCCATTGACATATTAAGCATTTCACTACATTGTAGGAATTAATGTATAGAGGAGAGGCTATATAGCTATAATACTCACAAAACTACAATTTGTTTTCCCTCCAAATAACCCCTATATATATATCCCATTAAAATCAAATCAAATTTATATGGTTGATAGGTTGGGGGTGGCCTCCACCCTCCCCAAATAGGGGTAAAAAAAAATTTAGTTCTCTTGTTAATGTGTGTGTCTTTAATTATATATGAAATCCTAGATGATCTTTCTCACATTTTTCCATTGATACAAGAATGTAGATATGAATTTCCATTTATAAAATTGAGATTCATCAATAAAATTTTTTTATAGGAGTTATATGTAATATTAATTAGATATTGATAGTTTAATGTGATTTGTCTTACTATACCTTAAAGTAAATTTGTGTGTGTGTGTGCATGCATACATATGTTTGTGCATGTCTACATGGCTATGTTCATGCATACATGTGTGTGTGTGTGTGTGTGTGTGTGTGTGTGTGTGTGTGTGTGTGTGTGTGTGTGTGTGTGTGTGTGTGTGTGTGTGTGTGTGTGTGTGTGTGTGTGTGTGTGTGTGTGTGTGTGTGTGTGTGTGTGTGTGTTTGTGTGTGTGTGTGTGCGTGTGTGGGTGTGTGGGTGGGTATGTGTGTGTGCATGTGTGTATGCACACATCCATGTGCATGTGTGTGCATGAGTGTTATTTTTATAAATTTGAATTAAGGATCTAGTTGCATGTAAAATCTGACAAAATAAGTTGAAACATGCCCAAACATTGGTAATTAAGTGAAATGTGCACAAAATAAATTTAAAGGGGACTTGGGTCAGTTATACTATTTATGGTTAGTAATGATAAACAATATTGAGTGTAAATGTTAGAACTAACCCAAGGATTAAAATATTCCAAGGGTGATAGGGAGGGATAGAGATATTTTTAATATGCCATGTGAATTTGGTTATGATATGATAAAGGTGCCACAACCAAATTGAATTAGTAAGGCAATCAAAATATCAAAATAAATATGCCACTAAGTACTTAATTCATGTTTTTATATCTATACATACAAATTTTCTTAAAATTATTATGAGATAAGGCTTATAACAAATTTGGGTATCTACATTTTCCCCTTTTTAATCTATACTTTTAGTGAAACTAATAATAATATATAAAAGGGAAAATAGATTGTAAACCTACCTTGGTGATTGTGAATGGTTTTTTTTGTTTATTCCAATGTTATTACAAAAGATTATTTATGGGATTAGATATATATACTCTTAGATAAATATAATATAGTTGTAATGAACAAACATATTCAAATAATAACTACACTTGTTTCTTTGTCATATGTGTTACTCATGGAGTGTGCTCTTATCATAAAAGTGGAGATACTAAGGGTCAACAATCAACCTAATCACTATGGAGAATAATATGGAACTTGTATTCTTGTTCACTTTTTGGATAAGGAAATGGAAAATATTAAAAGTGGTTATTTGAATAAAATTTCCAAGATGTTACTCTATTTTGGGTTAAGGAGAGGTGTGTTAAGTGTCAATACAAATTAACACATATCTGTAAACGAATCAAGCAATGTATATGGATTATAGATTTTATTATAATGTTTCACTCATGTTCACTCCATGTAAATAAAAAATATGGTTAAAAAGGTATTAAAAATACCCATGCCCCCATCATGAATGCAAGTTTTGATTATTTAGATTCACTTAGTGTAGAATAAAATGCATGATATAAATAGAATGTACAATAATCATTCCCCCACCATGACTATATATCTGATAATTATGAACTGAAATGATTAAAAAAATCCGTTCAATTATAAATTATGTATGTAAAAATTCATGATCAAAAGAGAATAGGCAATGTCTATACTACTCTTATGATGATAATTATGATAAGTGTGAAGTGGAATTATAACCATTTACCACTAAACTGTATGTTATACTATTGTGTATGGTCATGAACCAATATCATGTATTGTAAATATAAAAGTGTGTATATGTGCATGAATCAATATTATTCCCCATAAATCTATAAGTATGCATGAATCAATAACATGCCTCCTAAATTTTTACCAAATGACATAGAACGTTATGTAACTATATGCTAAATTTGAGGATATTTATCTTAAATGTGTGTATATGGAGATATTTACTTTTTTCTCATGTAAAATATGTGCATATTTTCATTCATATATACCCAAGTGCTTATGAATATGTATTCAAGTGTCTATAAATTAAATGAATATTCCCCTATTATATGTGTGTGTGTGTGCGCGCGCGCGCGCGTGCGCGCATGCTAATATCTTCCATGTAACTAAAAAATATTATATCTAAACCATTGTGAATCATGTGTAATTTTATAACTTTAGTGTGTGTGTGTGTGTGTGTGTGTGCTAATATCTTCCATGTAACTAAAAAATATTATATCTAAACCATTGTGAATCATGTGTAATGTTATAACTTTAATAATTTGAAATTATGTGTATTGTGCCAAAATATGATAAGTTAGAATCATGTGTATTATGCCAAATTATGATAATCATTTTTCTAAAATATGACCAATGAATGCCCCCCTTTCAATATGAGGGATGTGACTATTAGATTGATCGTATTAAAATATATATGTAATTAGATAATATTGATTATTTTAACATTTTATGGATGTGTTTGAATTGGTTATTATAAGTATTTTCTATATGGATTTGTATTTGTTGTATTTTGGATTTGTGTGATTCAATTGATAGTAAAGTATATATATATATATATATATATATATATATATATATATATATATATATATCAATAAATTTTATCTTTTAATAATATAAAATAATTTTTTAAGGTAATCATGTATATTGAGAGTCAAAAAATCTCCCCATTTTGGAAATAATGGGATAATTTTTTGTATAAGGAAAGTATTCATAAATTTTAGCATATTATAGGCTATCATTTATAATCCTAGAAATCTTACCATGTGGGAGAATGCATTGTGATGATAAATAATGATTTTGATACATATTTTTTGAGATATTTCTCATATAATATTTGTAGGCATTAATTTACAAATTGGAATAGATATAGTGCATAGTTAAAAAGACAATCATATGAATAAGTTGAGTTTTTAGAATTTTATAATTTACTTGCATAGTGTTGATTATAATTTTGATCTCTAAGCCATTAAAATGTTAAGATAATGAGATGTGTTACCTCATTGGTTTGAGACATTGTGCATTAACATATAGGCCTAATAGCTTTAGGAACTGGTATGTATCAAAAATTTGAATTTATGACTCAATTTTTCAATTTTTTTGAGACTTTTTTATTTTAAGTTTTTTAAGGTATTTTTAATCATATTTAAATAAATATCAATACTCACCATCAGAGGACAATACCATTAGTCATATGAATTAATTTTCCTCTATTCTAATGGTTCTAAGTAATTGAATAGACCATTTATAATGTTAATATTTGATGGTATTAACCTCAACTAGTTGGTTATGACCTTTGGCTTAGTATTTTTCAATTGATTTGGATTTTATTTGAATGTATTTGATTATGATTCCTCTTATGTGTTTTGAAATGGATTTTCATGTAATAAATCTCAAATATGGTTGTAATATTAAGACCATGAATAATCTTATCTTAGATGGTGTTGATTATAAAATCCTTGCGAGATCTAGGCTTGGACATATTGCCCATTTAGGGTAGATTCTATAAATTTGTATCTAATGGCCACCTTGACTGAGAGGTTGAATCATGATACATAGAAAAATTAGATTCATATATTTGACTGTTGCATTAGATCATTTATGGTGGACACTAATATTTCTTGTGGGTGGAAAGAGGTTCATAGTGTAGGCCATGGTAGGGTGGGGATATGTTCTATGTGCACATTGATAAAATAATGGTTATGATCATAGTGATAAGTATATAACACATTATTCCATGGTATTTCTTGGGAATATTATTAATTCAATTTTTATTTTCAAAAAAAATGTGTTGTTTACTTGCTTTATTTATTTCCATGGATGGTGTTGTTGGAGCCCTTTTCCATCATTTTTTTTTATTTTTTTGTGTCATCGAGGAGAGGTGCATGATATATTCATTAGGTCAGACCATGGTGGGCCACTTATATAGGTATATATAAAATCTCACATTGGAAAATATTTTTAGAGGCTTTGGCATAATGCCCTTACTACATGTTTGGGATTGTGAGCATATCACTATTATTTGGTTGATTGGATGACCCCATGAGTGTTTGGCCCACCCTTAGATTTTTTAAGAGTGGTTAGTTTTGGAGAGGCATAAGTTATTGAGAAAAATGGAGTATCATTTTCTCCTTGATAGTCTCACACCTAATAGTAGAGTGTGAATGTCATATCAGTGGCATGGTAGGTGGCTTGAGAATACAATGAAGTTTCACCACATCTATGTTAGTGTGTGGATCTATGATCAATTTATTGGGTTTTTTGATAGGTTTATTTTTTATAGGGTTACACGTTAGTTTTTCACCCAAAAAATGTACCACCAAATTCATACCCATGGACTAGGCTACAAGATTAAATCCTCATCTAGGTGATACATCTATGTTGAGTGGTGTAAATCTAGTGTCATTATCTATAAGGGATTTGGATGTTCCACTTATGGGAAAAAGTATGGATGAGATGGGGTGTAATGTATTGTGTAATTAATGGTGGGTACATTATATATGACCTATTATCTTTCATGTTATTATATATTTAGTTAGTGTTCTTCAAACTCAAGGATGAGGAGATGGAGTAGGTGAAGGAGATTGTAAAGAAGGTCAAGCTTCCCTTTAATCAGATATAATTGATGATATATTTTTTTGTATCCACATATGAATATATATATATATATATATATATGTAATTTTAGTTATTTTCTTATTTTTAATTCTTACATATAAATTACTAACAGCTTGTGTATTTATCATGCAGCTAATGAGTACTAGGTTATCATGGTAGCTATGTATGTTCAAAATTTGATGCATGATATCCATTTTTACATAGTCAACAATGGTTTGATTAGGAGGGTATACCATATTTCAGGTGTACATTCACCCATTTTTATCTTCTTTCCATTGTTATTGCTAAGTATACTATATTTTATGATGAATTATATGATCTATATGTATATTTGGATAGATGACTAATGGCCATGGTTGAGAGTTATATATCAAGGGATATGTTATCTCTCCATAATGTTTTATTGGTAGAGGATAAACAAACTATGGTGAATTTTGGAGTTGTATATGAGTGTGTGAGGAAATATATATCTTTCTCACATGGATATAGATGAGATAATGGAGCTTCTAGTTATATGGACTGTAGATGTAGTGATAAAAATGATTCATATGCATCAAGGGATGTCACCATAATTACTGATTGAGTATCATTACATTGTAAAATTTGATTAATTATATATGATGAGCTTTTTTATTTGTATATCATGAGTTTTAATTATTATTATCAAATATGGTTTTAATTTTTGCATGTGATTTTTATTCATTTGATATTGTATGTTCATAATAGTTCATTTTCATTTCCTTATCTAAATTTGTAACTTGGATTATATGTATTTTATGAGATTATTTGAAAATATTTTATGTTATCTTTGATATTGATTAACCTAACCACTAGGTAATAATAACTTACTATAAAATTTTGAAGCTATTTATTGTTCCTTTTTTGGAACAAATTGATTAGATCTCTTTTTATATTATTTTTATGTAATAATGTTAAATTGTAATATATTTTTATGTTTATTCTCTTGATTCACATTTTTTATCCATACATTTTTATATGGAGATATAATTGTGCCCACATTACATTGCACTTTATCCTCAATGTTACCATCTAGTTTATTTTATAGTTATATATTGAATCCATTGATTCCATAATATGAATATCCTAAGATAGATCTATCATAGTATAAAGTGCACCAAAATAATATCTTCTCATAGAGACATCATCCACATAAGTATGATGAACCATTAATTCTTATTCAAGAACACCCTAGGAAACTATGGTATTTTTCAAATGATAGTAGAAGTAAATAGAGAATGGGCCATTTTTTTTACTGAGTTTCAAATTTTCCAAATGTAATAAACCCTCTATCTATAATTTGTGTAATATTTTTTTATTAAGCATATCAATAATGTTTTCATTATGCATACCAATAATTTAGTGGTCATGAAATGGGTGAGAAGACTATTGGAAGAATTTTAAATGTGAGAGATGGGTAGGAAGAAGGTGAGCTACAACCTAGAGATCTCATACAAGATGTGACAAATTCATTGGAGGCTCCTATTTCACTAGTCATCTCAAAGGTTTCTTTAGTGCACATGTCAAAAATAAGTTAGGTTCCACTAGAAACATAACCCAACTCCATAAAGGAAAAAAGACCCATCTTTTGGGTTGACTTGGTAATCGATGAGTACCCTTCCAGAACAACATAAGAATATTCTTTTTTTGTTTTGTCTAATGATATAAATGAGGTATGTCTCAAGGTTCCAAAATCTATCATAAATCACATCGACTCTTCACTGTCAAACTCTATTCTAGACAAATTTAGTGACTTTAGGCCAAATATTGACTCTTTTCACAAGTGGGAAAATTTTAAATGGTGACCCAAGGGTTAGATTAATATAGTGACAATGCCCTTAAATTTTTTTTATTAACTTTTCTCATTATAAATATTACATAAGGATCCTCACTAGAGGTCCTTGGTTTATGGGTAAATCCATACTCAACCTTTGAAAGTGGAAGGCAAGTTTTAGTCTAGATAGCACATCATGGAAGATATTCTTGTCTAGGTAAAACTACTAGAGTTTCCTCTAAAATTATAGGCCCTAAAGGTTATTTTGGGAATTTATAGGGCCTCTGACTAACCAATATTTATCGACCCTATGACTAGATATAGGCATATACTACTAACAGCCTATGTCTTTGTTTTCATCCTAGTTGATAAACCCTTGATTCATTCCATCAAGATAAAATCCAAATATGGGGTCTAAAACCAATGTATAAAATTTTAAATGGATTCAAAAATTTACAAAACTTGTGATGTTTTAAATTAATCATCCAAAAATTTCCCTGTGGGCAAGAAGCCTTCCCTTCCCCCACTCCATGATGGGTTAAGAAACATTATTCCCATAACCCTTATCCTCACCCTACCTTTGTTTACAATCCCCCCTCCCCTCTCAAATCACCATCCTTCCCCCTTTTATACCTACTTTGGCTCTTCTTATCTTGCGGGAAAAAATTTCAAATGTAGCTCCTCCTAGACCTTCTTCTACTTGGAGGATTATAATCCCCCTCAAGTTGGTTTAGACCTTGAGATCATAACCACTACTCTAAAGGAGGCCAAGGTAACTATATCTACTCCCCCACTTGGGGATATTTTAGTTGAAGTAACATTTGCATCTCCTATTTCTCCTTCTTAATATTTCAAAGAATCACAAGGAGATGCTTGAATAACTCACCCTACACCATATCTTTTACATCCTTATTGCTCAAAAAGGATCTAGTTCTTCAAGAACTAGCACTTACTCAGGTTCTTCTAACCCTAATTAAATGTTGAGAGGAGCCTAATCCATTTTCCCCTTGTGAAGGTTAATGCTCCTCTATAAAAAAAGAGATAGTTCTAAAATAATCAAGGAAATGGCTAAGGAATATTGGACAAAAGTCAAACAAAAAGGGGTAAGAAAAAGCCTAAAGTTGGTAAAGAATTGAAATATTTAGGTAGACAATTTAATCAAAGCTCCAAAAAAGTATAAATAGATAAGTAGGTAGAAAAAGGTATAAATATGACCCTTAGACATTTTACAAGCAATAAGAAATGAAAATCATCTCCTAGAACATAAGGGAGTTGAATAACCCTAGGAAATAGAGGTTGGATAGAAACTTCATCTTTAATCATAAACCTAATATTTTTATTATTCAAGAAACCAAAATGTCTATAGAAAAAAAAATGAATAATAAAACTAATATTTGGGATAAGTATTTATGCAGTAGCAGTATCTCCCAAGGTACCTTCAGAGGTTTGGAAATCTTGTAAGATCCTTTTATCATGGAAGGAAATGCCCTCTTATAAACTGACTCTCACATCATGGTTTTTCTCAAAGAAATTCACAATAAAAGGAACTAGGTTCTTACTAATGTGTATGCCCCTAATTCTAGGAATGATAGCAGAAAGTTATGGTAGGATCTGATTGATATCAAAAAACTATTTAAAGATTAGAGATGGATGGTGGTAGGGGATTTCAAATCTCCTTTGTCTCTAGGGGAAAATAAAGGGGGAACCTTTTCCCTTAAAGATAGTATTTAGTATTCTAGTAAATTTATTATAAAAATAGAACTAATAGATGTTGACATAAAAGGCAACCCTTTCACCTAGTCAAATAGGAGACTATGTGATAATCCCATTCAAGTTAGAATTGATATGTTTTTGATCTCTTTGTAATGGAATTTACATTCTACCAGCTCCCTCTCTTCTCTTCCTAAGATCGAGTCAACTCATAACCTGTTGGTGTTCTCTAGTGAAAAGATGACCAAAGTAAAAAGCACCCCTTTGAGATTTGATAAAAAAAAAAATCTCCAACCTAACCCTAGAGGGCTTTATAAAAAAATGGTGGCAATTCCTAATTTAAGGTTTTGTTATGTTTGTTCTTGCTAAGAAACTCAGACAAGTTAAGTTCAAAGTCAAGATCTAGAATAAGGAAGTTTTTGGGAAAATTTTATTCCAAAAATTCTATATTGAGGAGGAGTTAAGCATAAGTGAGGATCAAATCAATAATTTTGGTTTTACCCCCTCCCTACATTCAAAATAAAAGAAGCTTCTTAGTATTTAGCATAACCTAAAAGTTAAGGAAGAAACTTACTAGCATCAAAAATTGAGGAAGACTTGGCTCAAGGAGGGAGACAGGAATAATAATTACTTTCATATCTTAGCATCCAAGAATCATCAATATAATTTCATTACAAAAATCAAGGGAGAAGATGGTAACTACTATAAGTAAGAAAAACACATTGACCTGTGAATAATTGACTTCTATAAAAATCTTCTAGCCTATGTCCCTTCTCAAGATGTTCAGTTAGAAGAATAGGTTGTTAATCTCATTTAGGGATCCATTTCCCACAAAGATAACGCATCCATTCTTTGTCCTCCCTTAGACAAAAAAAATAGATCTATTATCTTCTCTTTACAAGGAGATAATGCCCCTAGCCTTAATGGTTTCCCTCCATTCTTTTTTTAGGTTTTTTGGGATATCATCCAAAATGAAGTTTGCTTCACTATAACAAAAAATTTCAAAGTTGGAACTATGATATAAGAGTTCAATAACACTTTTTTAGTTCTCATTCCTAAGAATCAAGGGGCTAACTAATTGCAAGATTTCAGGCCCATAAGTCTTTGCTCCACTTTTTATAAAATTTTCATGAAAGGTTTGTCCCTAAGAATTTAAATGTTTCTTGATAAATTGATTATAGAATAATAAGGGGCTTTTGTGTTTGGTAGACAAATTTTAGATGGAATCATCATTACCCATGAAAATAATTATTTAGTGGATAACTCCTTTCAACAAGGTATGTTCCTCAAATTGGATATGAATAAATCTTCTAACAAATTTTCACAGTAGTTTCTAGATAGAATCCTCCTTAAGTTTGGGTTTAATCAGATCATCAAAACCCTGATAGCCTACTACATATCCACCCCTATGTATTTAGTAATCATCAGTGGGGTTCTAAGGGGTTTTTTCTTGATAAGAAGAGGTCTCAAAAAATGAGATCCTCTATCACCCTACGTGTTTATCATTATGGCTTAAACTTTGAGTAAGATTATTGATACAACTAGATCTTCTAAGGTAATTAAGGGAATCTTAGTGGCTCCAAACACTAGACCTATCACCCATCAGCAATTTGTGGATGATACTCTAAAGATGGGATAAGCTTTAGTTTTTAAAGCCAGATTATTTAGGAAAATACTTGAAAATTATGAGATTGTTATTGGCCAAAGTGTCAACTTCCTCAAAAGTTCTTTATTTATCATCAACACTCCACCCTCCCTACAAAAAAATATCTCCAAGATCATTGGTTGTGTTATTAAAAATATCCCCTCTTCATATCTTGGCATTCCTATTTTTGATGGAACTATGAAATAGACTTATGGAATCCTCTCATTGACAGGATTCAGAGGAAGTTATCTAGGTGGAAACGGAATTTGTTGTCTCAAGCCAGTAAACTATAACTTCATAAGATTTCATTAAAAAGTATACATGGTTACATCATATCTTTATTTGTTATTCTAGGTAAAGTGGTAGATTAGATTGAACAAATTTACAAGAACTTCCTTTGGAGGGGAATGGAGGACAAAATTAAATTTCCTCTTATTTCCTAGAACAAAGCATGTTTCCTTTCTTATAAAGAAGGATTGGGGATCAGAAGGGTGAGACTTATGAATCAAGCTCTATTAGTAAAGTTAGGATAGAGGGTAATCAAGGAAGAAAATCATTAGACTAGGATTATTAAGGCTAAATACTTAAATTCTGGGGAGGGTTCCTACTTTCTAGTTGAAAATGGCCTTGGCAATGGTTTAAATTTATAGAAAGCATTGAGAGTTGGAAAGGATATTCTCAGAAAAGGCTTGAAATGGAATATTTGATGAGGTAACAAAGTGGATTTTTCAAGACCTTTGGATCCAAGCCCAACTAGTTTCCTCACCTCAAGTAGTGAAGTTGTCCATTTATTTCAAAGATACCATTAGTCACAAGGTGTGTGACTATTGGCAAGACATTGATGGCAGAAAAAGGTGGAAACTACTCCATAAAGAAGGCTTGAAGTAATACCAAGCTATTTTCTTACAAGATTAAATATCACACTCTAGAACATTCACATTAGTATCTTCCCAAAATAAGATTCTCTCATTTAGAAAGAGTATCCTAGTGGATTGTATTCAGTCAAATCTAGTTATATTTCCCTATGGGAACAGGTTAAAATTGAAGAGAATTGGAATGTTTTATGGATAAAAAATATCATCCCAAACATTAATGTATTCTTCTAATTAGCAGCTCAAAACAAAATCCTAATGGTGGATACTCTTATGATAAGGGTAATTCTAATTCCCAATAGATGTGTGCTCTACAAATAGGAGGTTGAATCTATAGAGCATATTTTCATATCCTATTCCTTTACATCCTCCATTTTTTCATATTTCTTTATCCTTTTTAACTACTCTTAGGTAACACCCAACACTATTATGGATCTGATCTATCAATGGAATCCCCCCTGGGATTACCCACTACTAAAATTTTGGTGCAATTTATCCCTTTCCCATATCTTTTAGGGTATTTATATCTCAATAAATTTTATAATATTCGACAACCTTAGGCTTAGCCATTCTTCCACTTTCAAAAAAATCATGGATTTTGTTAAATAAAATAATATTTCCTTTGCTTTGTCCTTTGATGGCCCTTCTCCTCACTTGTTCCAAATTCTCCACTAGCTTAATCTTAAAATCCTTGCTAAACCTCATAAGTAATGCATTGATATATCTAAGGTCAAGTGGATTTTTCCTCCTCCCTATTGGTTCAAGTTAAATTTTGGCAGGGTTGCTAAAGGAAATTTGGGCCCAATTAGAGTAGGAGGTATTATCTAATATTTCTACAAAAATCTTAGTGAAGCATACATGGGACCTCTTGGGATCCAAACAAATCATGTTTTAAAAGCGAAAGCTAATTTATGGGGCATTGATCTCATAGTTAAGCTTGACATGGAATATTTACAACTGGAGGGAGACTCCATGAATATCATCAACTACTTATAAATTTTGACTCAATCTTCCTTAAATATAACTGAGATCATTGATGATGCAAAAAACATGCTTTCCCACTTCAAGGGAGTGTCCATTACCCACATGTATACTGAGGGTAACAAATGTGCTAATAAAATGGCTAACTTGGGGGTCTATGGTAGTTACTTTACATGTTGTCAAGGTGATGAGGCATTCCCTAATGATGTCATCCCCTTCATTGATCTTGATAAACATCACTCCATAAACTGATACGATGAGCCTATTAATGATTCAACATACTCAACATAAGAGAAGGGACATTCACACATGCAAGGACATCCTGCCCTTTTCAATACTTAAGGCTTTACATGCATGGGTTAATTCCAAACCAAGAAAAAGTATGTTATATGGATCCATTTTCAACATCATCACCACTTCATTCCTAAGGAATTTGGCCATGAAAATTGTAGTAGAAACACACAGGCTAAAATGGTAGGCAACCAAGATTATGTTAAACTTATCTCCTATGTAGATGCAAAGAAGGATGATTACATGTGGAAGAAGATGACTAGAGGGGGGATGGAAACCTATATAAAAAATTTGTTTGGTCATGACATAGAATTGTCTAGAGATTTTTCTCATGGGTGAATTGATAAGGAATTTCACATGCACAGGTTAAGTGTTTTGATCATTGAGGAGGTCATAAGGTAGATTACTGGTAAGAATTATTTAAGAGTTAAGGCATTCAAGAAAAAGAAAAGGAAATAAGAGATATTCAACATCTTCTATAGTATGGAGAAAAATAAGCTAAAAATTTTAATCTAAAAAGGGTTCATGAGGGTGGATTTGCCTAAAAAATGACCGAACATGTGTTTGTAAATAATGAGATATATCACGCTAGAAGGTAATCACACAATAATTTTCTCACATCATTTCCTTCTGCTTAACCATTTTAGGGGCCATACTATCAGTTTACCCTTTTTTTCCTTAAATATTTGGAAGCCTCAGTCACAAATTTTAAGATCAATCCCTTGGTGGACATTATCCTCTAAGGGTTCATTATGTTTCTACTAAAAAATGGACAACCCCTATGGTTGAAGGTAGTGATGGAGGTAATCAACATCACCAATGAACATAAATACTTGGGTAGGGATGATGAATTTTTATTGAATTCCAAATCCAAGAAAATAGGGGACCAAAATGAATATGCAAGAGAGGATTTTATGTTGGAGGAGACTAATCTGAGAGGTGATCATAATGGGCCTCTTAAAATTATGACCTCGATAGCTAGTAGGGTTTGATCTTTCTTAAACCCCAAGCTGAAAGATGACATTAAGTAGTCCCTCAAAAAATTAAATATTAAAGTGACATTATAGAAACTGTTGTGCACAAAAATATTGAATGAGTTTGAAAATTTTTAATGTATTTTGGCTCAAGGTACCTCTAATCCAAGTAATGACAAGGAGGAATCTAGCATGATTGATTTCACTCCCCCTAGTTTTAGAAACACTCGTAGGAGTGGCAATGAAGAAAATAAAAAGGATAGTGAGTAGGGAAAGGAGGATTTCAATACCACTAGAATGAAGAGCAAGAAGCCAGATGAGGAGAATGAGCAGGGAATTGGGAATTAGACTAGAAGTAGGAGCAAAAAAGAAGAGAACACATAGACCAAGAAATTAGTCTATTACTCTGAGTCCGAGTAAATGGACTAATCAGTTTAATGGTCTAGGTATTTTTTGGTTTTTTGCTAACTTTTGGTGTCTTTTAGGATGATTTTTTTGGTTATATAGTAATTTTTATCTTGCTTTATTTTATTGATATATATTGTATGTCTTTCACTTTTTTTGTATGGGTATGGGACCCATAAACCCATTTATTCACCTATCAAATAAAAAAATAATGTGCATAGTGTCCATTAATACCATGATAAACACAAAATTATTTTCCTTTTATTTTCTTGAGATAGTGAGGAGGAGGATGATAGTTAAGAGGAAAAATGATTAACTTATTATCTAATAGAGTTTTTAGAATATCATGTGGTCAATATCTAAAACTATCAAATCTGAGTGGTTTCTACTTATTGAAAGTAGGTTTATTCACTTTTGGTACTTCTTTGTAAATTAATTCTTTCCCTTATTGGTAACATTAACTTGACTTTATTTTATCAGAATATTTACCTTAGGAAGTGGAATAGTTGCCTTATTTTCCCAACATAGAACTTATTTTTTTAGCTTGATGTATCCATGTGCCTTATTAGGATTTTGGTTATGTATCTAATTATTTTATTATTCTAGAGGCTTGTAACAAAGATCTTGAAATGAATCACAAGTGTCATAAATCAAATTGAATTTTAGAGGATGATTGTGGCCTCTATTAATTATGTATTGTGTTACCAAATCTATTGGTTGATATACCAATTTGTGTATACAAGTCTTAAATCATAGAATATAATTCTAAAATGAATTTTCTTTCCCTTGATGGATAGAAGGTAAGAATTTATATTTAATTATTGGTCCTATTGAGGATTGTCATTGATGTCAAAGGTGCATCTTGCATGAGGTTCATGTCATTGAGAGAGTGTGCCTAATTGGCAGTATGTTGATGTGATAAGGGGAATTGATGGAGTGTTGTCATTAAAGGATGTTATCATTAAATATATAATTTGAAATAATCTAATTCCTTGTGATTTCATGAAAGTAAAAGTCTTTTAGTAGCCTAAGACATGTCATGGCATGAAGAGACATTGTGAGAAGGTATGAGCATGGTGGATTATTGATATGAGTGCACCTAGACATGAGTGGTTGTATAAGGTTACTTTATCATGCATGTGAGTCATTAGAGCACTCATGAGAGTCTCAAGGTGAGTGTATAGGGGTAGGACCTTTAGATCAAGTCACACCTAGACCACTTCTAAACCCTACCTATCCTAATGAGGTATCATGATCTATTGTAAAGGCATGTGAAGGATGTATGGCAGAGTTTGATCATAAGAGAGGTTTCTTGATTATATTATTAAGGTGGTCAAGGTCTAAAGAGAAAAGAGAGAGAGTGTGTCCAAATGAAAGGTCATGATAAAATTTAAATGTGTTTTAGATCATGTAAGCATTGAAAAAGGTGGGTCAATTTTTTTTAAACATTTTCATTAATTTTGAGGCTCTAATTTGAAGGACAAGGCATGAAAAGTGGTTTTTAGGTCTCTCGAGTGCATTGAATGAAGGGTTATCAACTCGAGAAGGATTTTATTTTGTTTATAATTAAACCTTTGAATGGTAACATAAGTATTTCATTATATATGGGTAATGGTCCTAGAATAAAATTTTAGGTATTAGTTTTTGGATTGAGGGGCTATGCTTTATGAATAATCATTAAGAATGGAAACAGTTTTAAACCTTCTTAGATTCCTAATTAGGACCTGATGTTGAAGATTTTGATAAAAATTTATTAGTATGGATTGAATTTATTAGGTAAGATATTATATCTTATATTATACTCTCCTAGGTACTTCCAAGTGGTATTGGTTAGAGAGAGGAGAGATAAAATGTTGAGTTACATGCTTGTTTCTGAAGAAGTTATTGTAGAAGTCAGAAGTTGCATTGGAATTAGTAAGAAAGTTGATGGAGTAATAATTTAGAGATTAATTTTTCATGTCCATGGATGTTTTTGGATAGGTTATAGTACTAAAATGTGCTAAACTAGTCATCCAAGTTAGCCAGTCATTAATAAACCTAATGGTACAAATAGTGAAAAACTCAAGCACCAGTGAGAAGATAAATTAGAATGTGTTATCATGATATAATGATGAAACAAAGTATATGGAGATGTTTTGAAATATTTTTAAGTCATATATATTCTTTAAATAAGTTTTGGATGTCAGTGAATATGGTTAAAAAGTTACACAAAAGTTGACTTATCTAGTTCAGATAAGATAGTGAGATATAGAGTCATGAGATTCGTCTGCAAGACCAATATTTTATATTTAAACATATGATATTTATATTTTATAATGGTATGGTTCTATAATAGGATAATATACATGCCTAATATGTCATTTAAAGTGTTTATACAAGTGTTGGAGGTGTGAATCACCATGACTGGTCTTTGAGGAAAATTGGCAATTTTGAGTGACTTAGTTACAGTGGTGTTTTTTAGGCTATATGTCATGAGTTATATTGTATAATACATATGGTGATATTTTTTAGGCCATGTATATTCTATATAAATTATTTATTTTCATGGTTTTGTGGCTAAATTATGTGTTATCTTTAGTTGTTCAAGATAGACTTTTTTATGTGTTCAAAGGCCTAATGTGAATAGTGTTAATGGAATTTTCAAGTGGTGGTTGGACCTAAAAAGTATCATGGTGCTTAGATGATGTTTTCCAAGGCCTATTTAACTATTTTATGTAAATTTTGTGTTTTTTATAAATGTTTATATTATTACAAGGGTTTATAAGGTAACATGTCCTAAATTAAGCCTAATGGAATTAGATCTCCATGAGACTAAAAAAGGATTTGGTCTATTTGAGTAATGACAAACCTAACGTAATGATTTATACTTGATTTTAATTTATCCTAAGGCATATTATTTGATATACCTAAGTGGTAATGTGTGAGTGGACAACCAATATGGTTATAAGCAATAAGAATAATACTTTTTAGGCCTAATTGGCTAGTTAGTAGATTGGATGAAGGAGAAAATGAGATAGAAGATCCTTGAGTAGAATTAGCCCTTGTATACCATTAAAAGAGAGTATATGTACTCTCATTATTATATAATAGGATGTCTAAATATTAAATTCAAGGTCATATGACCTAATCAATCTCAAATAGACCTAGCTGAATGAAGAGTTCTAGAGGGTAATTTGAGAGGGATAAGAGTGTGAATACATGAAGATTTGGTCATCATCTATTGATTTATAAAAATAGTGTTATGAAGGTGAAAAAATAAATCATATTTTTTATTTGGTGCTAAGTCATCTAGGGGGTTGGTGCCTCCTTGTAAGTGGATTTTTGTTAAATCCTAGGCAATTGGGTGCTTAGCTACTTGGGGTTGGTGCTGCATGTGGAGTTAGTTCTCCACTAAATTTCATTTTTATCTTATAATATTGTAATAAATTTGTATATATCAGTGGTTTTAATTACCCTTAAGGTTTTCCCACATATGCTATGTATTTTTATATTTCATGTTCATATGTATGGTTATTTGTGCTTCGATTGATCTATATGTTTGTATGAATGGATCATGAATGTTAAGTTAAATTGAATGAATGTTTTGAATATTGATTAACACCCCACCCCCTCATATTTATTATGATTCCAATAATTGGTATTAGATCTTGGTCCTTTAAATTAATCCTAATATATTAAATGTGATCCTAAGAAGCACAAGATGCCTAGTAATTAAAAATAAGAAGATAACATGTATGATGAAGAAGTCTACTATGATAGTGAAGAAGGAGAAGTTGAAGTATACCTTGAAGCTGAGATCATAAGTTCCATAGATTATTTTAAGAATCAAAATAAGAAGAAGAATGAGTTGAGATCTATGGTTAAGGATCTTAGGAATTAGTTAGAAGGTGTCAATACAAAGTTTAGATCAAAGGAAGTTTAGTATGATCAGTTGAAGATAAAGCTATATTCCTTGAAGTTTGAGCATGAATAGCTTATAGACAAGATGAGAAAGTTTGAGAAAGAGTGTGAGAAGTCAAAAAAAATCAAAAGTATCAACATGAAAATACTAATCAATCAACCCAATATAATAAGGGATAATTTATCATGGGACCATGGTAAAAGGAGTAATCAATCAAGAGGTAAGTATAGAAATTGTGTTTGCTATAGTTGTCATAATATGGGACAAATTGAAATATTCTATCCTAATAGAGTTAGAAGGCCCTCAATATTCAACAATATATATGAGTGTTATGTACCTAGGGATATGATATATCAATGTATATGGGTTGATGGAGATGTTGACATGTGGCACACATCCCCTTAGTTAGTTATATGGGTAAAATGTATTAGGATAATGGAGTAAATTGTGAAATTAGTACATTGGGTAATGGTCGGCCTACATTGGGACTAGGAGGTTACCCATTCATGGGTTACATATATGTCTATATATATGATATGATTATTATGGTAAAGATATAAAGTAAGTATTGAGTCTTATATTGTAAGAGGATATTGGAGGTTGTCCCCTCGAAGAGACATTGTGGAGTTATTCCTTTCTAAAGGATTATTATATGGTGTTTCCCTACCTTAAGGGTATTTATAAATATATTTAATATTTGAATCATATCAAGATCATATCAAGTGGTATCAGAGCTTCGATTTGGGCAATTTGTGTGGAGCAAAACCCTAGTTTTTTGAATCGTCAATAACTTTTGATTGGTTGCAAATTTTTCCATAATTGTTTTACTAGATATGGAGAATATTTCAAAGAAGTCATTAAAAAAATTGAGATTTTTTTATTAGTTTTGAGGGAGTTATTTCTATTTTATGGTTTATACTAATTTCTCTATATCTTCTGAAATATAAGGAATTTTTATTCAAAAATTTTACTAGAGATATATGAAGATTTAAGAGAAGCACAATAAAAATTTTAGATTTTTTTGAGTTGTTTTGAGTGATTTGTTGTGATTTTAAGAAGAGAAAAAAAATAATAATGATAAAGAATAAGAAGAAGAAGAAGAAGATAAGGGTTCAAATAATTTGGCTCCAAAGAAAAAATACTATGGCATCATATCCCTAGGTACATAGAAATGAGGCTCTTAGAGTGCATGAAAAGGGTCAAACATTGGTATGGAAGACAAAGAAAGTTAGGAATGATCATATTGAGCCCAAGAATCAAGATGGATTATTTGATAAGGAAGAGAAGGAGACTAAAAAATAATATATGCTAGCTTAGACTAATTTTCACATTCAAGATGAAGGCATTAAATTTTATATAAATATTGGTTTCTAAAGCCACATGATAGGATACAAAAACAAGTTCATCTCATTGAAGAAGAATGTTACAGGAATAGTGAGATTTGGAGACAACATAACTACCAATATAGTTGGTAAGGGTATCTTGAGTTTAAATAATGGGAAGACCAAGATAGAAAATGTTTTATATATGGAAGGTTTGAAACATAACCTACTTAGTGTAAGTCAAATGTGTAACCAAGTACACACACTAACCTTTCATGACATATGGTGTGAGATAAGGAAAGCCAAATCAGGAAGGCTAATTTCCAATACTAAGAGGATTGAGAACAATCTATATGTCTTTAATGAGATCAAGAAGGAAAGATATTTTATGAGAAATATGGATGAAATTTGTTTATGGAAAATAAGGTTAGGTCACCTAAAATTTGATAATCTAGTCAAAATAAGCACTAAAATCTATGAAGAACATGCCTAAGATCACCAAACTTAAAAACATACTTTGCAAGGCATGTCAACATGGTAAGGAGACTAGAAGAAGGTTCAAGTCCAATGAGTACTCTAATACAATACCCTTGGATTTAATACACACTAATATTTTTGGGCCTACAAGAATCCAAAGCATTCAAGGAGATAGTTACTTCATGTTACTCATATATGACTACACTAGGATGACTTGGGTAGTATTTTTGAAATAAAAGTCAAAATCTCTTGATAAATTCAAGACATTTAAGGATATTGTTGAGAATGATAAGAATGGGAAGATCAAGTGCCTAAGATCTGATAGAGGAAGAGCATTTGGGTTTAATGAGTTTGATAACATCTGTGATGTTCATGAAATAAGGAGATAGTTCTCAGTAACTAGGACACCTCAATATAATGGGGTAATGGAAAGAAAGAATAGGATAATTAAAGACATGGAAAGAACTATGCTAAATAATTTTAAATTATCTAATGGATACTGGAGAGAGGTAGTGAGCATTGTAGTCTACATTTTGAATAGAGTATAGATAAGGACTAATGGAAACAAGACTCCTTATGAACTATGGAGAGTCATAACTACTAATGTGGAACACTTTAGAGTGTTTAGGAGAAAATGTTTCATTAAAAGATATGATGAAGACTTAGAAAAGTTTGATTCCAGATCTGATGAAGGTATATTATTAGGATTCTCATCAATGAACTCATCTTGTAGATGCTATAAAAAATGTTAAAAAAATATAATAAAAAGCACCAATGTGAAGATTTATGAGACAAAGAAGTCACACTCACATACAAAGGATACATTGGATAATCTAGATTTCAATAATGAAGAGGAAACTATAGAGGTTTATGAGGAAGAAGAAGTTGAGGAAAGACAAGACTCAAAAATCCCATCAAGATAGATTCAAATAGATCATCCTGAATCACAAACCATTGGCAACAATGATATAGATATGCAAAAAAGAAAAACACTGATAAGTAACCTGAATCAATAGAATGTTACTCTATTATCCAATATTGAACCTAAGAACCTTGTAGAATCAAGTAAACACAAGTTTTGTATAGGTACTATGAATGAAGAGTTATACCGGAACTAGTTATTAGGCCTAAAGACAAGAAAGTCATTAGCACAAAATGGGTGTTTAGAAACAAGTTGAATGAAAATGGAGAAGTCACTAATAATAAGGCTAGGTTGGTATGCAAGGGATATGCACAAGTTGAAGGGATAGACTTTGGCAAGACCTTTGCACCAGTGGCAAGATTAGAGGCCATCATATTTTTTATACCATATGTAGGATTCAAAGCATTCAATGTGTACTAGATGGATGTCAAATTTGCCTTTTTGAATGGAAATTTGGAAGAAGAGGTATACATAATACAACCTAAGGAGTTGTCACTATCAAGTGACAAGGACTATGTTTGTAGATTGAAAAAGGATCATTATGGTCTAAAGTAGGATCCTAGAGCTTGGTATGCTAGGTTAGATAAGTATTTATTGGATCAAGGATTCAAAAGAAGAGTTGTAGATAGTAATCTATACATATAGATAGAATAGGACCATCAGTCGATAGTTGTTTTATATGTGGATGACATCATATTTGGTGGAAACAATAAGAACTTGACCAATGACTTTACATAGATGATTAATAAAGAGTTGGAGCTGTCCATGCTATGAGAACTATCATTCTTTCTTGGGTTACAAATCATTCAATCTAAAAAATGTATATTCATTTCACAAACCAAGTACATAAGAGATATGTTGAATAAGTTTAAGATGGAATATTACAAGGCAATTAGTATACCTATAATCATAGGGTGTAATTTGAGAAAGGAAGATGAGTTTCCAAAGTTCAATCAAACAACATATAGGTTAATCATAAGAAGTTTACTATACACCTCTACATCTAGACCTGACATCATGCAAGTAGTAGGTCTTGTGGGAAGGTTTCAAGCAGATCCAAAAGAAAATCATCTATAAATAGTCAAAATGTTACTCAGGTATCTCAAGGGGACTATGGAGTTTGGGTTATGGTATCCAAGGAGATACAAGTTAAATTTAATATCTTATATAAATGCAGATTGGGCAAGAATCTTAGATGATAGGAAGAGTACTAGTCGAGGATATTTCTTCTTACATGGGTGCCTAGTTTCATGGATAAGTAAGAAGCAACCATTAGTATCATTATCCACTTGTGAGGTTCAGTACATTATAGCATCTTCATGTCACACATAGGTCCTATGGATGAGACATATGTTAAGAGACTAAAAGGTGAAGTATGATGGTCCTAGCCCTATCTATCATGGCAATACAAGTGTTATAAACATCTCAAAGAACCATGTCATGCACTCCAGGACCAATCACACTCTTATCAAATATCATTTCCTAAGAGTTTAGGTAAGTGAAAAAAGTTCAAAAATTGAATATGTTTCTACATAAGATCAAATTGTAGACATTTTGACCAAACCACTTCCAAAATCAACATTTGAACACCTAAGATAAGAATTGGGTGTAGTTCCTTCCCTGAGTAGTCGTTAAGGAAGTCAAGTGATTATGGGGAGATATTTAGGTGGTTCATTAGCTCCAAGTATAAGAGAGTAGTGTTGAGAAGGTATACATGGATATAGGGGGAACATGTTTGTATGATGACTCATAAATCCATAGTACTATATGTTGAGTGTTTTGATTTCAAAGAGTGTGATCTAAGGAGTTGCAAATAGCACTTTGTCATTTATATCATGGGAGAAAGATTAGAATGAGAGAGAATTTTTTTGTTTACATAATTTTTATATGAGTGGTTACCATTAATGACAAATTGGGATATTATTGAGGATTGTCATTGATGTCAAAGGTGTATCTTACATGAGGTTGATGTCATTGAGAGAGTGTGACTAGTTGGCAGTATGTTGATGTGACAAGGGGAATTTATGGATTAATTTCATTTAAGGATGTTTTCATGAAAGAGATAATTTGAAGGCAACTAATTCCTTATGATTATATGAAGGTGCAAGTCTTTGAGTAGCCTAAGCCTAGTCATGGCATGAAAATACATTGTGAAAACGTATGAGCATGGTATCTTGGTGAGATGAGTGCACATAGGAATAAGTGGTTGTATGAGGTTTATTGATCATGCATGTTATGAATTTTAGCATTCATGAGAGTTTCAAGGTGAGCTTACAGGGGTAGGACCTTTAGATCAAGTTTGCACCTAGACCACTTCTAGACCCTACCTAGCCTAATGAGATATCATGATCTATTGTTAAGGCATGTTAAGTAAGTATGGTATATTTTGATCATGATATAGGTTTCTTGAGTATGTTAGTGAGTTTTATAGTGCATGAATAGAGGCATAAAGGTTAGTTTTAAGGCCTAATGTGGTTTGTAGGTCAAGGTCTAAAAAGCAAAGAGAGAGAGTGTAGCCTAATGAAGGGTCATGATTATATTTCAAGGTGTTTTAGCTCATGTAAGCATTTAAAAATGTGATCAAAGTCATTTTATACATGTTCATGAATTTTTAGGTTCTAGTTTGAAGGACAAGGCATGGAAAGTGGTTTTTAGGTCTCTTGAGTGCATATAATGAAGGGTTGTCAACCCGAAAAGGATTTTACTATAGTTATTAGCTAGTTAAAACTTTTCATTGGAACCTAAAAATTTCATGGTAGATGGGTAAAAGTCCTAGCTCAAAATTCTATGAATTATTTTTTGGATTGAGGGTTATTCTTTATGAATGATTAGTAAGAATGGAAATAAGTTTAAACCCTCTTAGAACCCTAATAAGGACCTGATGTTGAATATGTTGATAAAAATTACTTGGGATGGATTGAATTACTTATGTAATATATTGGATATTTTATTTTAATCTTCCAAGTACCTCTATGTGGTATTGGTTAGAGAGACGAGAGAGAAAATGTTGAGTTACAGGCTTGTTTCTGAAGAAGTTATTGTAGAAGTCAAAAGTTACATTGGACATAGTAAGTAATTAGATGGAAGAAGAAGGTAGAGACTCATGTTTCATGTACATTAAGGTTTATGTAAATGTTCTAGTCCTAAAATTTGATAAACTTATCATCCAATTTAGCCAGTCACTAATAGACCTAATGGTGCAAATAGTGAAAAACTTAGGCATTAGTGAGAAGATGAAATAGAATGTGTTATCATGATATAATGATGAAACAAAGTGCATGGAGATGTTTTTTTATGACTTGTAAGTCATATATATGTTTTAAATAAGTTTTTTAGGATAGTAAATATGGTGAAATTTTTACTCCCAAGTTGATTGGTCTGATTTAGATAAGATACTAAGATATAGGATCATGAGATTGGTCTGTAAGACCAATATTTTTTATATAACCATATGATATTTATATTTTATAATGGTATAATTATCTCATAGTATCAAATACATGAATTATATGTCATGGAAAGTTTATATAAATGTGTTTGAGGTATCAATCACCATGACTGGTCTTTAAGGAAAACTGGCAGCTCTGAGTGAGTGAGTTATAAAGGTGTTTTTAAGGTTCAATATCCTAACTTGAAGTTTATAATGCATATGGTGATATTTTTGAGGTAGTGTATATTATTTATATATTATTTATTTTCATTTTTATGTTCTTAAATCATGTTTTATCTCTATTTATTCAAGATAGACTTTTTTGGGTGTTCAAAGGCCTAATGTCAATAGTGTTAATTGAGTGTTTCAAGTGGTGGTTGGATCTAAAGAGTATCATGGTGATTTGAGGATGTTTTTAACGGCATATTTGACTATTTTGTGGGAATTTTATGCTATATATAAAGGTTTAGATTATTCCAAGGGGTCATGAGGTAACATTTCTTAAATTAGGCCTAATGGAACTAGGTATCTATGAGACCTAAAGAAAGATTTGGTCTATTTGAGTAATGGTTGACCTAATGTAATGATTTATACTTTATTTTAATGTGTCCTAGGTCCTATTTTTTGTATAATATAAGTGGTCAAGTGTGTGTGGCTGACCAAGAGGGGTATGAGCAAGAGGCTTATATAAGAACAAGGCATTTTAGGCCTAATTGGCTAGTTAGTGGATTGGCTGGAGTGAATGAGATAGAATATACTTGAGTATAAGGAGGTATTTTAGACCATAATAATAGATTATTATTACTATCATGAATATCTCATAAGAGGTTTGAATATGGAATTCAAGGTCATACGACCTAATTCATCTTGAAGAGACATAATTAAACAACGAGGCCTAGAAGCTAGTTTGAGAGGGATAAGAGTGTGAAGATTTGAAGAGGTGGTCATCATATATTGGTTGAGAAACATATTTTTCTAAATTTAATAATAGAAATTAGGTGGTTTTATTGGTGTTGAGTCATCTATGGTTTGTGCCTCCTTGAAAGTGGGTGCTTATTTAGTTGGGATTGGTGCTCCATGTGGAGTTAGTGCTCCACTAAATTTGGTTTTTGTCTTATAATACTATAGTCCCTTTTCATATATTAATGGGTTTTCTTCCTCTTTATATTTTCCCACATATGTGATGTGTTCTTGTATTTCATGTTCATATGTATAGTTGTTTGTACTTCAATTGATCTATATGTTTGTATAAATGATTCATGAATGTTAAGTGGAATTGAATAAAGGTTTTGAATACTAATTCACTACCCCCCACCCCTCTTAGTCATTTTGATTCCAAAAATTCATTCATTTTGAATGTATCACATTAAAAATTTTACTTCTAACTCAGGACATGAGTGTAAATACCCACTAGTAAAAGATTGAAAATAATAAAAAAAACTCTTCCTCTTAAACTTTTTGGAAACAATTTTAATAAAATTTGGATACCAACATATTTGTCTATAAAATCCCTCAAATATTTTATATTTATATAAGTATCACATCCATTAAGAATATCAAATGAAGGCATGACAAAGTCATGAGGTAATAGGGTGTTTAGAATATTTCACACAATTGGGTTTACATATATGGAATTAGAATCAACCCAAGCATGGTATGATTTTATTTTTAGGATTAGGTGATGCATTTTATGTTTTAAGTCACCTAAATCATGCATTAAGGATATGAATTCTTGGGAATACATGTTAATATATTTAAGAGGTTCATTCAATGGTTGAATCTTATGAATATGAGTTGACATAGGTAAACTATTAAGGATAGGTGAATAACTTCTAGGAAAAAATTACATATATTAGGCATAGCCTTGGAAAATTAATCATACTTATGTGCAACACCATATTACATAGATTCACATTTTGAAGATGCATCATTGCACGTTATTACACTATCATCACATTTTGTCTCAATAAAAAGGTCCGTTTTGAGAGATATTTTGACATTGTATTTCAAAAGAAGATAGAGAATAATCCCCTATGTGTGTATTATTTAATAATTATAGAGAGATAGATAGAATTTAGCATTCATTCTATATTTATAAAGAGAGATAAGTAATTTCATAATTTTTACATTTTTTTGTGATTTATACAGAGAAGGAATTTGACAATCTTCACATTAGTTTTTCATTTATAGAGAGGAGTTTTACATTATTCACATTTTTCCCATTTTTAGAGAAAGAAGGAATTTCACATTCTTCAAATTCTTTACATTTTTTTTTCATTTATAGAGAGAGAAATAATTTTACATTGTTCCCATTATTTTTCTATTTTTAAGAAAGGCCTATGCCTTTGTGTTTTATAATGGTTAATGAGATGAAATGATCTGGGAAATTTTATAGATAAATTAGATGTATTTGAGAAAGAATATTCACTTTGTAATTCATAATCTATGTTTTAAATATGCATATGATCATTATTTTCTTACTCATATTATTCTATTATATAATTGAAAGAACAATGGAAATAAGAAGTAGGAGAAGGAGGTTCTTATATTTCATGATTAATTGATTCATTTTCTTATTCACTATAGTATTCAATATCATACCAAAATTATTATTTTTTCATCATTAGAATCATAGTCATAGTTATAATCCTAATCATGACAAGCATATTCTTCGTCTACATAACTAGCATCATTAATAAAACTTGTTTGTTTATTTGTATATTTATTATCATATGCACAACAAATGGATTTTATATAAAATAAGAAGTCCATAGGATGCTAGTAATTAGGGGTTTATGTTTTATTATCCATTCTTTATTTATTAGGCCTCAAATTTATTATAATATAGACAAAGCTTAATCCAAATATGTAAAAAAACATGGGGAAGCTAAGGAAAAATATGAAAATATATTTTGTGTATGTAAATCAAAAATCAAATCAGTGAAATTATGAGACATAAAGTATGATACATATTTTTATGTATAAGGTCATGATAAATGAAATTTTAACCCCTAGGAAAAAAATCTAAATCCTTGGAAGTATGTTTCAATCAATATTCATATCCACCAATATATTTTACCCTAATTTGGACTAATTAAACTCTAATAGGATATACATGATTAGGATAATGTTTTGTTCTTATTTTCACAAGACTCCCAAATATACATTTTAAATATAGGAATGAATATATAGTAAGAGATAATATGGTTGTTCTCTCATTAATGGGTCAATGGTAAATAAGTATGATAAGAGAAGTAGAGAAGAGGCAGTTTAGATCCCACCTAAACCTAGCTAGTTTAAACTAAACTTTGATGGGGCTTATAGAGGAAATATAGGGGCTTTTGGTGAAGGATGTGTGATAAAGGATTGTAGTGGTTATTTAATTAGAGCCTTATTATTGAACTTCCAGATGGGACTAATAATAAAGTTGAGACCTAGGCATTAACAACTAGAGTGGAAATGGCTCTAGAGTGTGGAATCTCCTTCTTTGAGATGAAGGTGATTTTCATGTAGTGATTCAAGCTATGAATAATCAAAGGGATAAATCATGGAAAATTTCTAACATTATAGAAATTATCTAGCTTAAATTAGAAATTTTTGAAGATTGGACATGTTCCCATTATTTTTGGGAAAGAAATAAAGTAGTTGACTTTCTTGCTATTGTAGCAATTGATCAACTCTTGGATGTAAGATTGGATAACATTAGTACTAGTTGGGAAGATTTTAGATATTTTAATCAAATTGATATTTAAAA